>JAODUP010000253.1:212500-585031 GCA_025642065.1 Paralvinella palmiformis | reverse complement strand
TATATATATATATATATAACAATTTGAAATGAAAAGGCCACAGTTAGTAATAACGTCAACTATATCAGATCATTAAGTGCTAGGATGATTGAATTCGACACACGAGTAAACTGCAAATGCATATTCTGCCCAACCAATTGTGATCTGTTATAATTATTACAACAATTGAGAAATCATTAATGTAATATAGTTTTATGTTAATATACTACATTTTGTAGAGTCTAGTACAGGGTACAACAAACAATTCAATATCATATGATATAACTCAAACACTCATATGATCGTTTAATTCCATATTTAAATTTGCGATTTTATCAGTTTAATGATATTTGGTAAGCTGAAGGCATAACAACGGTGTAAAAGGTCCATACAATGTGATGAATAGCCATAATAATAACGGAAAATAAAGGATGAAAACAATTGTTAACATGGACCACATGCCTTTATTTACCCGAAGTCTCATTTTCGTATAACGGTATCAACATAACTGATCTCCTTGTAAAAGATAACCGTGAGATAATGGCTTGGTATTCAAGGAAGTTGGAGGAAGTTGAAGATCATTATGATCTATGTCGAATTTAATCAATAATGTTTAGGCAGCTTAGAAGGTCTGAACTAGTTCGTGCCGTTTTCCTTGTCTATGCATCCCATATGATTCCAGTTAAATCTTTTACACTAATAATATATATCAACGCGGTGCTTAAAACCACATGTTCGTGGCAAAATCTAAACCTTAAGTGGTTGACAGGAGGCTAAAAGAGCCAAATAGCCACAGGAGATTATCTAGTTTCAGTTGATCACTACCACCGGCTAGATAGTAGAAGGAAGAAGGGGGACATATCTTGTACATTTTTCTTGTCCCAAAATGATACAATTATTATGGAAATATGTTTTTTAGTTCTGTTCAAAATAGTCGGGTCGGATGCGAATTGGATGACTCCCAACATCAAGAAGGGAGCGAACTGATCTCAGTGGATCTACATATTCGTCATACAGCATATTATTGTTTGTGATGGAAAGTGCTCCAGACCTTTGTATATCACCCTCCTTGTTCACCATTTAAGCAGTCATCTGGACGACCTTGACCTATTGCAAAAAAACATACATCAGACAATAATTAGAATGGAATCTTGCTTTTTGGGTTATTTGCAGCCTAAATTATCAAACAACATGGATGTCACACATCATTCCTTAATTTCACTCTAACTAACAGGACCCTCTGGAACAGCGAATAGAGGCGGTGCTAGAGTAGGGCGTCCATGTCCGACTCTTCCAAGTTGAATGGTGGAACAAACTCTCCCAAGTCAGCTACATACTCGTCAGCCTCACCCCGTGGGGCTGGCACATCTTCGCACTTATCAACATCAATATTTAGTGGAACAAATACACACATCTTCAGCATTGGATTATGCGTTACTTGAAAACGCGGCGCAAGCCTAGATATTCCGCACCAGACAAGATGTTGCGCAGTAGACTGATCTGGCAATATCGATTCAATTTGTGTGATGCTACAGTTTCGCACATTCGTCACACGTAAGTCTACTCTGACGTGGTTATACACGATCCCTGCACACAATACACGCTTGCTGTATAAGTATCAGCTTTCTATATCCAATGTGATCATCAACATAGTGAGATACAATTATCTTAATTATTTTACAATTATGGTTAGATTAGTATTTATTTGATTGTCTGCAGATGTTTTACGTATTTGTTTGTTTCTTCATAGGTTAAATTCTGTTTGTAAATGGATGTCATGGTGCATATTTGTACAAAAGAACTGCAAAATTAGATAGGTATTAGACCTGGAATATATATATATATATATATATATATATATATATATATGATTGGTGTTTTACGGCCACTTTTGTGCACTTGGTAGGCTAAATAGGCTGTGTATCGATATATACGGTTCATATAGGTAGGATTTATTTAGTTATTCGAAACCAGAATAAAGCTGAGGTCAGCATCTGAGGTGTCGAAAATTTATATACAGGATTCTTTTGGACCACAGAAAATTACTGTTGAATGTAAACTGTGTCAAAGTAGTTATCACATATATGTAATAAGTCGGTAATGAACCACACGCACGTGTTGTTTGCTGCAACCTCTGGTGTCAAATGGTATGGTAACATTCTGTATCATGACTTTACAGAAGCAACTTCAACAGGTCTAGAGGTGTGTGTATGTGTGCATGTATGTGTGTATGTGAATGTATGAATGTGTGTGTGTGTGTGTGTGAATGTGTGTGTGTGTGTTGTAGAGCTTATCTTATGTTAGTAAAATCTTGCGCCTTATCCCTAATCTTAAAACATACATTTCTATATTTAAGAAAACCGAAATTTAAATGCTATTGACAGACCAAATAAAATATTTGTTTGTTTGTTAATTTGTTTGTTTTTATTTTCAGCTGAGATGCTTAAAAGAGCGAATATGGTCAAATATCTATACATTTATCTAGGTATGAGGGATGATAGAAATTTCTTAATGAACATGCCTACTATAATACTATACATAATTAAGTACTTGACATAATTGAATAAACACAGACATAATTATTATAGTATTAATAGAAAAAAAGATTAAGAACATTTATTTTTAAACTTTATTTTCAACTTTAAACAAAATGTTACTTGACATATCGTACCCACGCGAATAAAGGCCAGGACGGCTATTTATTTCAAGCACTGGTTTCCCCCAGCGCCTATTCAAACATGCCCTTATTCAAGCAGAGGCCGTTTTTTGTTGGACTGTGTTGTAACGGATTTGGTCTTCGTTTTTTTACGAGTGACTAATTATGAGAATGTTAACTAACAACAAAACCTAATCCAAACCAAACCGGGAAAACATTACACCGTTATATTACATAAAAACAAGTAAATATTTAATAAAATGTTGTAATTTTGATAATTTATCAAGTGAATTAATTAAGACCATGAAAGATTATTGGTACGGCATGTGTGAACTACTGGGATGAACCATTCAAACAGTTCGTTTCTGAAGCGTTTATGTACACATTGCACGCTAGCGATAATAACACACAAGCAAGATAACGAGCAAAACTATGATCCACATAATGCATAGAAATATCTGACACCCCGGTGTTTATTGTATTAAAGCAAACTTACCCCCGGCCCTTGTTTAAGCATGTTCAGATCTTATTATGCCACAAGTCCGGAAATATTTGTTTAGCCAAGGCGAAGAATATTTCCCATAATAGGTAGCAAACTCAGTGTATGAAATATTTAGATTGTTTAGTAACTGAACTAATAACGGGAAAATGAGTGTAGAAAAATGTATGAGATATAATAATGAAATTATATTTGAGGATATTATTAGTAGCTTCTTATGACAAACAAAAAATGAAGCAAAGAGAAGTTACCAGTACATGCTTCCAAAAGTTACCAGTACATGCTTCCAAAGGACTAGCATGGTACTCCTAATCAAATAAAATTATTTGTTAACATAGTCTTTCATCCAAACGGATTGTTTGTTTCTGGTGGACCTAGATGGGTATCTAGATTGTTCAACTATACTTCGAGTAGCTGAGTCTTCCGCCTCACTCACTTCAATTGGCATATAATTATTCATGGAATGGTCCTCCATCATGTCACTTTCTATCGGCGGGTCCATCTTCACGTTCACCGGTTTGAACCTTGAAACATTTCGAGTAACAGCATGCCGTTCATTCCGAGCTGTGATCATTTGTCCTTGTCTAGCTATCACTTCATAGGCTATTGGTTGGTAAGGAGTAGAATATTTATTTGATCTTCTCTGTTTCAACATGACTATGTCCCCTGGTTGGAGACTCGAGGGTTTCACCTTTGCTCTTTTTTCAGCATATTCCTTCATTCGAGACTTTGCTCTTGCATTTGCTTCGCTTATGGCTCTGTCAGACTTCAATGGCTCTTTGTTTTCAGGTAGGGTTGCCCTGATACTTCTTTTAAAGAGTGCCGTTACTGGAGGTACTCCAGTCGAGCTGTGTGGTGTAGCTCGATAATTGCGGCGAAACCGGTACATTTCCTGCTTCTACACTTTTCCTTCAAGTATTGCGCAGTGAATTGTCTTTTCAATGGTTCGCATGAATCTCTTCACTTCACTGTTAGCTTGTGGCCATTCTGGTGTTATTTTCTTGTGCTGGAAATCTGCCTGCTCAGCACAGTCCATGAGTGCTGAATATCTTTTCCAGTTTGGGGATAGTAGAATTGGCAGATGTGGATGTCATGATTTCCACATCTGGAAAACGACTGTATTCATCTGGTAGCTTTGACATTTTGAAGTTTTGTTGGGACCACCTTCTTCGTTCCTTTCAATAAAAGTTCACCTCTGGTTACAGACAATTCACTTCGTACCTTCTTGAAAGTTTTCATTTTGTCAGTGGCTACTCTTCCATGGTGTTAATTCCGGCAGCCCTTTTGCATATTTTCAATCACTTTTTGTAGCACGTCATCTTCAAGAGTTGCGTTCTTGACCTCATCTGATGACATTGCCTTTGGTATTGTATAGTTTTCAATGCAGTTGACACACTGTTCTGCCTCCGCCGATCTACTTTCTTTGGCTTTGGTGGTACTGGTTCTACTGCGTATCTGGACATGTAGTCTGCTGGGTTTTCTGGATTCTTCCAAGGTCGATATGTCACTTGGTACTCATATCTGCCTTACATTCTCATTAACCAACGCTCAATCCTTGCATTTGGCTTGCTTCTCGGGTTGTTGAATAGCCTTCAAAGGGTTTGTGATCTGTGATAATCTCAACTGACTTTCCATAGATGTAGAGATGGAATGTTTCATTCCCCCATGCAACTGCTAGCGATTCACACTCTGTCTGATAGGGCTCTTGATGCATAAGCAACTATCTTGCCTACTTCCTCATCTTCAGACTCTTTTTGTGCTAGGATTGCTCCTACTGGAGATGCATCCACTATCAGCTCAGTGTATTATGTCGAGTTATAGTATGCCAATACTCTGTGTGACTGAAGGAGATCACGGAGCTTCTTCAATGATTCCTCCTGTTCTTCTCCCCACACTCAAGTAACCTTCGATCTTGTCAATTTCCTTAAAGGTTCGGTGATAATAGCAAAGTTTGGTATCGGGCAAGATACGTAGCACGCCATTTCATTTCTAGTAGTGATCTCACTTCCTCTGCATTCCCAGGAGTCTTCATTTTTCTAATGGCCTCCAGCTTCTGAGGATCTGCTGACACTCCTTTTGGACCCCTGACATGTCCAAAGAACGACAGATGTCTCTTATTAAACACACACTTTTCTCTGTTCAGTGTGAGATTGCTTGCCCTCATCTGTTCAAACACTCGATGGAGGTTATCATCATGTTCTGCCTCATCAATGTGTAGCTTGACTTGGACACCTTTCAATTTGCCAATGCCTTCAAAGAAGTCTTTGTACTCCTCTCACAGTTTTGAGTAATGATTAGTTGTCGTCTCAGATATTGATTCCCTTACTTTGTTCATTTCACATATTTCAGGAACATATCCAAGCAATACAGCAGTTTCATAGCTCAGGAGATTGCCTTTCCCTTCACATGTCACATATCCTGGGCTGCTAACTGGCATTGTTTCCACTGATCTCTGCACTGAATTTTCCTCGAATGTTCATTGATCTCCCTGCATATGGGATAATCGAGTTATGCACCTTGGTTAGCATTGGGCATTTTGTTTTAGATTTTTGAATGTTTCTTCATCTAGCAAGTTTATAGATGACCCTGTGTCAATGAGTACCTTGACAGCTGAGTTGTTAATCATCACCGACACTAATGGTTTGTTGAAACTGTTAACTTCCATAAAATTCCGGTACAGTAACCATATGTGATGGTCTTCTTCACTTGTTGGCTGTGTGTGGTCTACCTGTCGGACCCCCCCCCCCTGTTGTCTCAGTTGTGGAGTGTCTGGACTTCTTCTTTGTTGTGGCCTGATGGCATTAGGCTTGTGGGGTAGTTTAGCAGACTTGAAAAACTTAGCGAAATGGCCTATCTTGCCACATTTATGACATGTTTTTCCTTTGGCTGGGCAACTGTTTGATGTGTTTGAAATTCCCCACCACACCTATAACATTGTTCACCTTTTCTTGGTCTTTCCATCTGTTTTCTTGTAGGTCTCCTTTGGATCATACTGATCGAGGTATCGACTGACACTGTTTATTTCTATTTCTTCAGCTTGTCGCTTCGACAGTTCAAATGATCTCCCGACACTGAGGAGTATATCTAGTGTCATTTCCTCGCTCAGTGCTCTTATTCTCAGTTTCTGGGAGTTTCCCTTGGTGATGATCTGTGTCTTTATCTCTCTACTTACATCATGAAACTGACAAGATGCTGCTAGCTCCCGCAGTCTAGTACAATAATTGTCAATGGACTCATCTCCTCTCTGTTCACACTGGTGAAACTTGAAAACTTCATATTCTCTGTTCACCTGTGGCTTAAAATAGTTATCTAGTTTATCAACTGCTTTTTCAAGCTCTGAATCCGTGCCATTGTCAGGTATCGTGTCAAAGATGTCTTTGACTGACTCACCTAAAAAAAAGGAAAAGCCATGCTCGCTTGTCGGTTGATTACGTTAATTTGCTTATTACCAGTAGTCGTTTGAAGCGTGATAGCCACTTCTTCCATCGTATACCGATTGCTGGGCCCGTAATGTCAAAACCTGGAAGCTGGGGTAACGCTGTTGCCATATTATACACGCCCTTTCTGTTGACCTTCACTTCGCACGTGTGTGACAAGTGACGCTATCAAGGTTCTCTTTGTGAAGTTCGTTCTTTCGTCGAACTTCAATTACATTCTAATACAATTGATCAAATGATGTGTCTTCTCCGACTTTTCCGTGTTCTCCCACGAGCGGTTTACAAATCTTCGCCGCCAGTTTTAATGTCTAAGCATATATCATAGACCTACAAACTGATTCCGTTTCAACATGTGCTCCACATAAAATACTGATCCACCAGGAGCCTACCTTAGTAAACTAATAGTCATTCCCCGGATGCAAGGGAGCATGCATTATTACACGGTCACGACATTGCATATATAAATATATGGTGCATGAATTTATCAATCAAATCACTGACGTTCATGAGCAGAACTTACTTGTATAAATGGGAGTGTCATTGTTAACTTCCACACTCTTTACTTGTTGGTTATCTCTGTCATCACCTGCTTCAGACCACACATGCACTTGATAACGTCCCCCTGGCACCAGCCCCGTGAAACTATGAGAATTCTTTGCACTTGCAGTTTTCTTCTCGATCTCTGAGTTTTCTCCACTTTTCACCTTCTCCAGTCGAACCTTATATATTACATTTTTATCATTAGCACTAGGAACTTTCCAACTTGCTGAAAGTTCTGTTGTTGACTTATCAGGACTCCTTTGCAAAGTGACATCAGTTGGTGGTAGTGGTACTAAAATGAAACACGTATAACATGATAATAGTATTAATACAAAATGGTAGAAGAATGTTACTGTCACATCCATTATACAAAGTATCAACCGGTTACTGTTATCAAATCCAAACGTGATACTTTTTCACGTCATTATTATTAAAATAATGTATCTGATAGCTAATAAAATCAGATTATTCGAGGCATATTTAGGTAGAGATGTTTCAGCTTTCTAAGTTTATGTTAAATTGAGCAAACAATTACAATATCAACATTCATATAATATCACGTTTAAAGTCAATACAAATAATGTGTAATTTTTTATCAGAGGTGTAGTTAAGCACATGAACAAAAGTGGGCTTTCTGTGGAATAACTTAAAGAGATTCTCTTAATTAAATGTGAAACGAAAGAAATGAATAGAATGCATCAGGTTAATTAACTTTCATACCACCTTTATTCACTGGGATTACGCGGACACAAAAATACTCACACATACACACACACACACATAGTCACATGAACGCATGCAAACAACCGCACAAATATGCTAAAAAAAATTCCACACACACAAACAGGCTAAAAAGAGCGAATATGATCAAATATCTATTATTTTCATAATGTTTTCCGTTTCTTTTTCTGTTTGATTAAGTGAAAAGCTTTACAACATTTATCTAGGCATGAGGGATGATAGAAATTTCTTAATGAACATGCCTTCTATAATATGATACATAATTAAATAGTTGACAGCATCGAATAAACACAGACATAACTATTACAGTCTAAATAGAAACAAAATGTTAAGTACATTTATTTTTAAACTTTATTTTCAACTTTAAACAAACTGTTAACTTGACATATTCGGATCTCAATATGCCACATATCCTGAATTTAAAAAATAAGGTGAATATTCCCGTAACTACCTCAGTGTATGACACATTTACATGTTTAGTAACTAAACTAATAAAGGTGAAAATATATGTTGCAGGAATTTATCAATCAAATCACTGAGTTCATGGGCAGAACTTACTTGTATAAATGGGAGTGCATTGTTAACTTCCTCTTTACTTGTTGGTTATCTTGTCATCACCTGCTTCAGACCACACATGCACTTGATAACGTCCCCCTGGCACCAGCCCCGTGAAACTATGAGAATTCTTTGCACTTGCAGTTTTCTTCTCGATCTCTGAGTTTTCTCCACTTTTCACCTTCTCCAGTCGAACCTTATATATTACATTTTTATCATTAGCACTAGGAATTTCCAACTTGCTGAAAGTTCTGTTGTTGACTTATCAGACTCCTTTGCAAAGTGACATCAGTTGGTGGTAGTGGTACTAAAATGAAACACGTATAACATGATAATAGTATTAATCAAAATGGTAGAAGAATGTTACTGTCACATCCATTATACAAAGTATCACCGGTTACTGTTATCAAATCCAACGTGATACTTTTTCACGTCATTATTATTAAAATAATGTATCTGATAGCTAATAAAATCAGATTATTCGAGGCATATTTAGGTAGAGATGTTTCAGCTTCTAAGTTTATGTTAAATTGAGCAAACAATTACAATATCAACATTCATATAATATCACGTTTAAAGTCAATACAAATAATGTGTAATTTTTTATCAGAGACGTAGTTAAGCACATGAACAAAAGTGGGCTTTCTGTGGAATAATTTAAAGAGATTCTCTTAATTAAATGTGAAACGAAAGAAATGAATAGAATGCATCAGGTTAATTAACTTTTATACCACCCTTATTCACTGGGATTAAGCGGACACAAAAATACTCACACATACACACACACATAGTCACATGAACGGATGCACACAACCGCAAAATATGCTCCAAAAAAAATCCACACACACAAACAGGCTAAAAAGAGCGAATATGATCAAATATCTATTATTTTCATAATGTTTTCCATTTCTTTTTCTGTTTGATTGAGTGAAAAGCTTTACAACATTTATCTAGGCATGAGGGATGATAGAAATTTCTTAATGAACATGCCTTCTATAATATGATACATAATTAAATAGTTGACAGCATCGAATAAACACAGACATAACTATTACAGTCTAAATAGAAACAAAATGTTAAGTACATTTATTTTTAAACTTTATTTTCAACTTTAAACAAACTGTTAACTTGACATATTCGGATCTCAATATGCCACATATCCTGAATTTAAAAAATAATAATAAGGTGAATAATACTTCCCATAACACGTAACTACCTCAGTGTATGACACATTTACATTGTTTAGTAACTAAACTAATAAAGGTGAAAATATATGTTGCAGGAATTTATCAATCAAATCACTGACGTTCATGGGCAGAACTTACTTGTATAAATGGGAGTGTCATTGTTAACTTCCACACTCTTTACTTGTTGGTTATCTGTGTCATCACCTGCTTCAGACCACACATGCACTTGATAACGTCCCCCTGGCACCAGCCCCGTGAAACTATGAGAATTCTTTGCACTTGCAGTTTTCTTCTCGATCTCTGAGTTTTCTCCACTTTTCACCTTCTCCAGTCGAACCTTATATATTACATTTTTATCATTAGCACTAGGAATTTTCCAACTTGCTGAAAGTTCTGTTGTTGACTTATCAGTACTCCTTTGCAAAGTGACATCAGTTGGTGGTAGTGGTACTAAAATGAAACACGTATAACATGATAATAGTATTAATACAAAATGGTAGAAGAATGTTACTGTCACATCCATTATACAAAGTATCAGCCGGTTACTGTTATCAAATCCAAACGTGATACTTTTTCACGTCATTATTATTAAAATAATGTATCTGATAGCTAATAAAATCAGATTATTCGAGGCATATTTAGGTAGAGATGTTTCAGTTTTCTAAGTTTATGTTAAATTGAGCAAACAATTACAATATCAACATTCATATAATATCACGTTTAAAGTCAATACAAATAATGTGTAATTTTTTATCAGAGACGTAGTTAAGCACATGAACAAAAGTGGGCTTTCTGTGGAATAATTTAAAGAGATTCTCTTAATTAAATGTGAAACGAAAGAAATGAATAGAATGCATCAGGTTAATTAACTTTTATACCACCCTTATTCACTGGGATTAAGCGGACACAAAAATACTCACACATACACACACACATAGTCACATGAACGGATGCACACAACCGCAAAATATGCTCCAAAAAAAATCCACACACACAAACAGGCTAAAAAGAGCGAATATGATCAAATATCTATTATTTTCATAATGTTTTCCATTTCTTTTTCTGTTTGATTGAGTGAAAAGCTTTACAACATTTATCTAGGCATGAGGGATGATAGAAATTTCTTAATGAACATGCCTTCTATAATATGATACATAATTAAATAGTTGACAGCATCGAATAAACACAGACATAACTATTACAGTCTAAATAGAAACAAAATGTTAAGTACATTTATTTTTAAACTTTATTTTCAACTTTAAACAAACTGTTAACTTGACATATTCGGATCTCAATATGCCACATATCCTGAATTTAAAAAATAATAATAAGGTGAATAATACTTCCCATAACACGTAACTACCTCAGTGTATGACACATTTACATTGTTTAGTAACTAAACTAATAAAGGTGAAAATATATGTTGCAGGAATTTATCAATCAAATCACTGACGTTCATGGGCAGAACTTACTTGTATAAATGGGAGTGTCATTGTTAACTTCCACACTCTTTACTTGTTGGTTATCTGTGTCATCACCTGCTTCAGACCACACATGCACTTGATAACGTCCCCCTGGCACCAGCCCCGTGAAACTATGAGAATTCTTTGCACTTGCAGTTTTCTTCTCGATCTCTGAGTTTTCTCCACTTTTCACCTTCTCCAGTCGAACCTTATATATTACATTTTTATCATTAGCACTAGGAACTTTCCAACTTGCTGAAAGTTCTGTTGTTGACTTATCAGTACTCCTTTGCAAAGTGACATCAGTTGGTGGTAGTGGTACTAAAATGAAACACGTATAACATGATAATAGTATTAATACAAAATGGTAGAAGAATGTTACTGTCACATCCATTATACAAAGTATCAGCCGGTTACTGTTATCAAATCCAAACGTGATACTTTTTCACGTCATTATTATTAAAATAATGTATCTGATAGCTA
The DNA here is from genome assembly GCA_025642065.1 of Paralvinella palmiformis. Classification (NCBI taxonomy): domain Eukaryota; kingdom Metazoa; phylum Annelida; class Polychaeta; order Terebellida; family Alvinellidae; genus Paralvinella; species Paralvinella palmiformis. The sequence goes on along the minus strand of JAODUP010000253.1, from coordinate 573,491 downwards.
ATAAAATCAGATTATTCGGGGCATATTTAGGTAGAGATGTTTCAGCTTTCTAAGTTTATGTTAAATTGAGCAAACAATTACAATATCAACATTAATATAATATCACGTTTAAAGTCAATACAAATAATGTGTAATTTTTTATCAGAGGTGTAGTTAAGCACATGAACAAAAGTGGGCTTTCTGTGGAATAATTTAAAGAGATTCTCTTAATTAAATGTGAAACGAAAGAAATGAATAGAATGCATCAGGTTAATTAACTTTTATACCACCCTTATTCACTGGGATTACGCGGACACACAAATACTCTCACATGGGTGTGTTTGTGCGTGCGCGCGCGCGCGCGCGCGTGTGTGTTGTTCAGCTTATCTCATATTAGTAAAATTTAAATGTTATTGACAGACCAAATACACAATATTTGTTTGTTTATTTGTTTGTTTTTATTTTGTTGTTGTGGTACTTCGATATATCAAATGGTATTTTATATATTGATTTCGATATCAAAGGCTACATAGGTATGCATTATTAATTAATTCCTTTATTATAAGAGAATTTGATTATCCTTTAGCCATATCCCATATTTCATGCTTTAATCAGAATGTAAGCAATTCAAATAAAACGATATAGTTATGTTCTTAACTAACATGTATATTTGAGCTGTTTTCTTTGCAATTAACCAAATAATGATGATAGTACAACAATGTTAGATTCGCAATGATATCTTGAAACAGATTCTGATCAGATTAAGTAACATATCATTTACTTGGTTGCAGAAGAGCGGAACCACAATAACTTGTCTCATAGATTTCTTTTCCGAAAAAGGAAGTCAAGATTAGAAACAACTGTATATAAAGATGAAGATTTGACTATTTGATTGAGTTCCTCCAAAAGAATTCAGTTAGCGAGATCAAAGATATCGTGATACCTTGTTGAGGAGTTGTAAGAAAACACACTTCAGTGACTCCATAATGGTAAATCATCTACCAGGAAAGATACCATAGTAGCATTTAAAGATGTATCCAATAATAGTGTACATGATAAATGGTATACGGACAAACAAAATGATTATGTGTAAGACAACAAAGGATGCTCTGAGACGTATCCTTAACGTGGATTAACATATAGTTGTAAGACCAGTTCAAGGCCCAGTTCCCATAGTTATTGATGGGAAGCCATCTTCTGCATACCTTTTTGTGGGAAACACCCTTTACATATGCAGATGGGACACAAGGGTGTGTACTGTATTTGCAAAGGCATAACGCAAATTGCCTCGTCATCCTGGTCTGCGATAGATATGATGGCCAACTCAATACCAAGATAGTCAAGCAGTCACGAAAGATTAATACATCTATTGTCATGAAATGTTTTAATTTCATATACATGTGGCGCCCCTAATGATTGTGTTTGAGACTATGCCTCGATCCAAAAGTGTTGAACTTGAATATACGGAAGGAACATTTCCAGATACCGACATTTGCTGATGTCTCAAATAAGTTGTGAGGATCAAACCTGTTCACTATACTAGACCAGAAGGATTCATACTGGCAAGTAAAGTTAGATGTTCACATCGTAGCTGATGATATGCTAATAGCTAGCAAAAATTAAGCTGAGCATGATGCAACTTTACGGAAAGTACTAGAGCGTGCTCGTAGTCAGAGCAGATTCAACAAAGCAAAGATACAGCTGAAGATGCCTGATGTGTTTTACATGGGGACCCATATATCCAAAGAAGGAATACGACCTGACAAGGCTAAAATCAAAGCGATAGTTCATATGCCAGAGCCAGCCGACAAGGATGATGTGAGACGTCTGATAGGGATGTTAAACTATCTATCACCTTTCATCCCGAACAAAGCAACTATCATTAGTCCCTTATGTGCCCTACTCAAGGATGGTACTGCATGGTTGTGGACGCATGAGCATAAAGCTGTCATACGAGATATTAAGAAAATACTGGCGGAACAACCATTACTTCGTCTATATGATCTTAGGCTACCAGTGTCAATACAAACTGATTCTTCTTCAAAAGGATTAGGTGCCTGTTTGCTACAGAATAAGCAACCTGTAGCTTATGCTTCTCGTTCTCTAACAGATACAGAGACGCGCTATGCTCAGTTGCTACAGTGTTTGCGACTGATAAGTTCCATCACTATATATATGGTCAAGAGGTAGACGTACAAAGTGATCATAAACCTCTGGAGAACATTACACCTAAACCACTCCATAAGGCGTCACCTCGATTACAGATCACATTGCTGAAATTACTGAGATACAAGCTCAATGTGCGATATGTACAAGGATCCAAGATGTATATCGCCGATACACTATCACGCGCGTACGTCACTGATAACAACCCCCAATCAATAGAGTCAGAATTGAGGATACACAGTATAACAGAGCGTTTTCCAGTAACTCCTGCAAAACTACAAGTACTGAAAACAGCATCTCGTGAGGATGAGCATTTCACACATTTGAAGCGATACATAGCTCATGGGTGGCCAAAATATAGAAGTAATATTTCACCAGAGCTATATGCATATTGGAATGTGCGTGACGAGATTCATTTAGAAGATGATCTTTTGTTTTTGGGTGAACGCCTCATTATTCCAGTGTCAATGAGGAATGAACTTTTGCAACAACTGCATGAGGGCCACTTCGGAATTGAAATTAGTGTCGTTCCAGGGCTCGAGATATTCTATAATGGCCCAACATGATGAAGGACATTACTAACATCGTTGCTAAATGTTCCACATGTGCTAAGTTCAGGCGGCAAAATCAGAAGCAGCCCATAATTTCACATGATGTTCCTGACCAACCATGGACAAAGTTGGCTTCTGATATTATGACGTTCTGTGGACATGATTATTTGGTGGTAGTAGACTACACATCCAAATACCCAGCAGAAGGTGTTATAACAGCACTGAAACCTACCCTAGCAAGACATGGAATTCCACAGGAAATAGGCGGGGACAATATGCCATTCAGCAGTCAGGTGATGATCAACTTCGCAGTTGAATGGGGATTTCGTTTAACAACCTCTAGTCCTACTTACGCACAATCGAATGGACAGAGTGAACGTTTTGTCTAAATCATAAAACAAATAATGCACAAAGCTCATTACTACAATACCGGAACACGCCATTGTCTGGAAGTCAGTACTCCCCTGCACAAATTCTAATGAGTCGGCGGCTCCGGGATAAATTGCCGTGTGCAGCAAGTACACTAAATCCAAGAGTTGTTCAAGATAGACCTAATCTGGCTAAACATCAACAACGCCAAAAGCATTTCTATAACAGGAGTGCAAAACAGCGACAATCACATAAAGTTGGTGATAATGTGAGAATTCGTTTACACGATAAGGCAGTCGTCACAGCTAAAGGTGACACCCCAAGGTCACATATCGTCAATTGCTGTTAATTGTAGACCTACAGCTAACACACACCGTGCAAGACCAGAGCCAATGTTGGCAACCATGCCAGTTACACCTCCAACCAGGGAGAGAAGAAATAAACAGGCCCCTTATTGGCATAAGGACTATCAAATGAACGCTATATTGGTTTATCAGTAACTTAATGGTGGATACTCGATATGAGTACCAGTTGGATATTTTAAAGTTACAGGATTATACAGTTCAAGTTATTATACAGTATGTGTTTATGATCTATTATCATATTAATCACCTGTAACTATTGTAAGGATCTAAATGTAGATTAAATAGTTAGTTTTAGTTCTGAAGGCAGATCAGTTTATCTAAAGAAATGTTTAATAGTTAATAGTTTCTATGTTCAATCGATATTCACTTGAGTACAGTGTTGTGTTCTTTGGGAGTTTAAAAGTTATATTATTAACAATAACAAATTAAAATATACCTCCCGCCCATAACATCTTCAGTGGCTCCAGTACATGTAACTGTAAGCTTATGTATATCTTACATACCCATTTTGTGATTAATAGCTAGGTTTGATATTGTTCAATAAAATTTAATAAGGCCTATATTGCATGGTCTATATTATTGAAGTGTAGACTTTAAATGAACTTATGATTAAAAAAAAAAATTATATATGATAAACGGACACGATGAATATATGCCATATGGTGGGAAGTTCGTACTGAATTGTGTTATGGTTGCGTTATAATAGCTGTATATATCATTATATATATATATATATCCAAATAAATACAGATTTATGGACTATGATAAACTGACATGATGAAAGTATGTTTGTATGCATTTACCTCATATATACCAAATTTTTTTCATTAAAAAAACTTTCACACACAAAGCTGTGAAATAACCTAAACCACGTTCAATTATTTTCTGAACAGCTATCAAGTGATTGCAAATTGTAGGTTATGAATTAAGTGACTGGGCTGTGAAATCACTTAATTCTTTATTTACAGTTTGAGTTTTTTTCGATATTATGTCTGCACAATTAAAGTGTTAATTAATAAAATAGTATGTGATCATGTAACATATAGTACTAGTATTGGCAATTCATTTCAACCATGCGCACACATGTACACGATCACATGTGGACAACCAGAGAGCTTATGTTTATCTGAGCAATACCTCCGGTCGCTGGGGGCGCCACTGGTTCAAAATTCAACATGGCGCGGCAAGAGTAACGCCTCTCTATATTTAAGCTCGCTGGTAACGTCTCGTTATAAATAGTCTTTGGATATAATATGCACCAATCAGAAAGGAGTAATAAAGTGTGCTCGGACTAGTAATGTTGACATGTGACGTTGTTAAGCAATTAAGATAGATTAAACTCAGGCCAAATGCAATTTACATGATCAGTGAAGATCATGACATCTATCACACAGGAAAAGATTCAATGGAATGGAACAAATAATGTATCACTATTAATTTCTGCAGAGCTAAAACCTAATGGCATTCGTAGCCCCCAAACAAACGCTTATGCCAATTACTTCATCTAGAATACACCTATTTTGATACTACTATTACTAGTGTCTATGTTCTCTGCAAATATACGCCACTTGTTGAGTCTATCACACTCATTCGTTTTCTATCAGACGGGATGAAGCCCAAATATACAGATATTGACGGCAGCCACATTTTTCTAGGAGTTTTGGAAGAAGTGTCTTTTTTTCTTTATATATTCACAGGGACTGCCACGATGACAGGATATGATTAATCCAGAAGAAATACGTGGATAATGAGCACTAACTTTAAATTTTGTCCTGTATGACTTAGATAGCACACATCGAAACAATTATCACTATTGCATCCATATATTTATAAAATAAATATTTTAATTTTGCTGTCAAGTGTGAAATAAATACAAATTCGTATTAATATCGTATTTGTTAAGTCTCAATCTAACTTCAGCTCATTCAATACCATTTTATCAAATTTAATTATTTTAATATTAAAATTAATTAAATAAATCGTTTAAAATCATAAAAAATTGCGATTATATCCAGTGTTGTCTTTAGGCAATATCAAAGCTATCAATAGAAAACTGTAGGAACTGTGCAGCTAAGCTAATGTGGCATTCCAGTATTACACGCATGCACACACACACACACACACACACACACATAGAGAGAGAGAGAGAGAGAGAGCATGCGACCTGCTAATGACTTCAATCGTAAAAACACTTGATACCCACAAGAATTAAGAAGGTAAAAACCTTTTATTTTAACTTATCTCATATGAATACAATATGTATTGATGAGTATATGTAAAAATGCAAATATATAAATCTGCTACATCTATATTATCTACATTGCTAATCTTATTCAAATTATATAGGACGCTATACACATTTTGCATATTATTATTATTAATTCTAAACCAGTCGTTGATATTGGATTGAGTTGTGTTAAATCGCAGCTACCAGTATTAATCAGAGTTTACTTAGATTTATTTGTGTCTTAAGATTGTACCTATCTCTTTTAGGATTTATTTTGGTTTATTCTTGACTGTATATACTATAGTGTACCACATAAAGCCCTTTTGCATCGATTATAGTGGATCTTTTATATTTACATAATCCTGTTCTGAATTCGTTTAGTGATAAATTAATTTGCCAGCTATTAGATAAGTTACACCATTTAAACTGGTGTATTTTGCATATTATGTAATATAGATTTAATTTAAGTTAATTACATTTTGTATTTCTTGTATTTCCCTTGTAACTGCATATTTGATGCTCTGTATTATCGCCCACTCCAGTGTTTACCATTTTCACTTATTTTCTTTCTATAATTATAATGAATTATACTAGGGATCAGTTGCTTGCCTTGCGATCCTATAATGATAATAGTATTTGTTTAGCGATGCGCCCACGTAGTGGAAAGCAGATGGGGTCTGATGCAAATAATTTGATCACTGTGCCAATAACACCATATAATGGTATTGGTCTGATAAATTGTCAGTCGATCTGTAATAAATCTGATGAAATAGCTGATGTTTTTAAGGATATTGATGTACTTGTCATTACAGAGACTTGGCTGACTGGTAATGTTTCAGACCAGAAAATTGTTGGTGGTGTGATTCCAGCTGGATATTTATTCCATCATGCAGCTCAGATTCACAAGAAAGGTGGGGGAGTCATCATTCTTCTCCGTTATTCTTTGAAGTGTGAAACCCATTTGCAGTTTCAGGCTAAATCTTTTGAAAATTACCCACTGACTTTTGTATCTGGGGGGATAGGTGTTTGTGTATCTATTATCTACCGATTACATCAAACTAAGAAAACTGGTCTTTAAGGAATTTTCGGGATTTGTTAACTCTCTTGCTACCAACAATGGCCATCTGTTCACCTTGGGTGATTTCAATATACATTGGGATTGTCAGTAGTTACAAAACAACTAGCTGGCTGAAATGCTTAGATCTGCCAATCTCAGGCATCATGTCCAAGAAAGAACACACAGACATGGTCACATCTTAGATCTTGTCACTCCCGTGATGATGACAATTTGATTAAGGGTGTGTCTGTGTCTTCCATGCTGTCTGATCATTTTCTTATTAACATTAATGTATCTTTACAGAAACAATCTGTTTTAGTTAAAGTTATTTCATATACCGGTATAATATATAAGGAGGCTTTTCTTGTTAATCTGCAGGTCTCTTCTCAGGTATTGGATATACTGGATAATTCATATGTTGGCTCTCTATGATAGTACATTGAGAGACGTTGTAGATGAGCATGCACCTTTAAGGACAAAGGAAATGCCAAGAAGACCATTGCTTCCATGGTACAATAAGAACATACAAGCTGCAAAGAGACACAGAAGGTATTGTGAATGGCGGCCTCTGCTAAGTCTGAATATTATAATAAAAGATCAAAGCACCCAAGGGAAACCAAAGGACTGGTTTCAGTGTTGTGAGTAAAGTATTACGTAAAAGTCAAACTGTCTTTCCAAATAATATCAACTCAGATAAAGATATGGCCCATTGTTTTACTAACTTAAAAAGATAGTTGCTGAAAAGGTCATTTAATGCTTTCTGTGCAGTTGGCCCTATGCTTAAATGGCTTGTGAAAGATTGTCTGGATGTTCTGATAAGCCCTATTATAAATATAGTTAATAAATAATTATCTCTGGGAGTTTTCCCAAGATCCATGAAAGCTGCCCTTCCAAAACTATTAATAGAAAATCTCAGCTTGGAACATAATATTCTAAACAATTACGTACAGACCTGTTTCAAATCTTATATTTTTATCTAAAGTTATAGAAAGGGCAGTTGCTTTCCATCTAAACAAATATTTAATCATTAATAACTTTAATGAATCACTACAATCTGCCTATAAAAGTGGTCACAGCACTGAAACAGCCTTAGTTCAGGTGAAAAATAATATTATGATGTCAAGTGATCAAGGTAAGCCAGTAAAACTTGTTCCTCTGGGACCTGTTTGCTATATTTGATACAGTTGACCATAATGTACTTTTCTCTAGGTTAAAAGACATGTTTTCTTATCTGGTGTACCATAGAGTTCAGTTCTTGATCCTTGGTTTTCACAATGTATACCCGTCCTCTTGGGATCATTGCGCAGTGATATGGGGTTAAATATCACTTATATGCTGATGACACACAGCTGTATATATTACTGGATCCTGACAATAAGTTAAATTTCTCCTCTTGAAAAATTTAGAACATTGTATTGCTGATTTTCGGCTATGTATGACTCAAAATCTTCTAAACTAAATGATAAATAAATAAATATTATATATTTGGCATCACCACATTGTGTTCAGTTCCTAAAGACACCAGCATTACATATGGGTGCATCTTGGATTACCTCTAATGGGTCTGTAAAAGATCCTAGGGTTATTTTTGACCAATGTATTAACATGTATGAACATATCACATCAGTATGCCGAGCTGCCTACTACCATCTTAAGAAGATCCACTGTTTAAAAGCATTCTTAAAAACAGTAGCACTTGTAACTGTAATCCATGCCTTAGTTACATATTGTATATACTATTGTAACTCCCTGTTATATAGCATATCTAATTCAGAATAGTGCAGCTCACATAGGGACACATACTCGAAAATATGATCAGATCACCCCAATTCTTCAAAAACTACATTGGCTACCTGTTAGACACCGTATCCATTTCAAGATTTTATTAATAATCTATTAATGATATGGCGCCAGAATACCTGTCTGAACTGGTGTCCATTAGAAAGTCATCCTGAAAACTCAGGTCATCCAGCCAGATACTATTCAAGGTGCCAGTGTTTCGGCTCAAGTCATATGGTGATTGTGTGTTTAGTGTTGCAGCCCCCACTTTGTGGAATAGGTTGCCGACAAATATTAGAAATGCGTCCTCTCTTGAAAATTTTAAATCTGTTCTGAAAACACACCTATTCGAGGTTGCTTTCACCAATAAATAATAATTATTTGTACCATGCTTGAATGGCCCCTGCTAGTAAGGGTGCTTTATTAAATATACATTTTTACGATTATTATTTAAATTATTTTGAAGTGGTCAATGAAAATATAAAAACATGCAGAATATCACATTAAAACTTAAATAGATATCTCCATAAGTTAATCAATAAAATATGTTATTTCTATTTTAACTACTATTGTAGTTGATTAGGTTGAAAGAGCTAATATATATATATATATATATATATATATATATATATATATATATATATATATATATATAGCTCAATAAAACACACACACAATCAGCAACCCTCCATAGAGAGAGAGAGAGAGAGAGAGAAAGACTTACTTGTGTAGCGTGTTTCTTCATAGGAGGTGTTATCACTGTCTTGTAATACTTTAATCAAGTAAGCTGCTCCTGCTTTAAGATCTGTAGCAACACAATAACTGGAGGCCCTACTATTGTTACAATTTACAGTTTTTTCTCCTATACATATAGTATAGTTTTCCATTGTAGTCCAGGTTACGTTCAAGCTGTTGGTAGTTGGTGTTACAGTGATTTCGTTAGGCAGGTAACCTTGAACATCTTTGCACCACACTAGCAACTGGATAAATATAAATAAATTGTACACAATATGTAATTGAAATTATAGTTACCATCATATTACTTACACTTACATTAATATTTTGCTTATTTATCTCTCCTCCCACACCACCATTATATTAATTAAGCCAGAGTACTATCACAATAATTTCACTTTCCCAATTTATTGCTGCTTTGATGGTAAGCAATAAACATAAAAAATTTGGTTTTTAGTTATAATTCCAAATTAATGCACTCACAATAAACAATATACAATTATATCTGACCTTATGAGTAAATGAGTAAGCCCTTTTGTTTAGGCTTGGTAAAATAAGCTTAAATATAACACTCACTCACTCACGCTGAATGTGTCAAAAACAATTACTGTCACTCAAGCTATCCCTATATGATGTGTTTATATACTAATAGAATGTATCTTAGGATTATATTTCGTTCATCCTCAGTCTTTACTTGGAAAAACATCACTTCTGAAATCATTTTACAACCTGATATGGTTTGGACCTGCATGGTTAGTTTACATTAATGAATAGGATATATTACAAAGAACTGTCTCAGATCCACCTGTGCCGTAAATGAATGGCTTAGAAAATATTTTACACAACTGAAGTGTATACTAAATGAGTTTGAAACTTAGTAACTAACTAAATTGTAATGGGTATTTTTTAAATGTCAGGGTATGATGTATAGTTAATTAATAAACTACCTTCCATTGGAACTGAGTTAAAGAAACTGTCAGGTCTGTGATTTTCAAAACTATAAATAATAAATTATAAACTATTGCACTGTTATAGAAAATGTGAATTTATATAGAGATCCCATGTCACCTTTTAAATGAATTGTGTTTATTGCAATATCCCGTCTCACCACTGTAAGAAAAATCACTAAAGGCAATTATTGAAATAGTTTTGAATACCGTCAGTAAAACATCCTTACGGTATATTGCAACTTTGTGTTATGAATCTCCTAAGCCTTATACATATGAAATTTGCTATCGAAATGGGATTCATTATACAACACATTCCTCTCTCTCACACACACACACACACACACACACATGCAAACAGGAATACACACATATCTGTTTGTTTGGGGCAATAACTGAAAAACGACAGGGCCTTGATTTCCTGGTTTCTTAATACTGTCTCCTAGATTTAGGTGTCACAATGTATTATTTATTTTTCCCAGTATTTCGTTTTTGTGGCAAATTTTAGATTTGTTTTATTTGGCTAATTTTCTGTCTATATTACATGACCACCTATTTCAAACACCCGTACATACGAATTCATCATTCTAGAAACGAAACAATAATAAGTATGTTAGTTTTTATATTGAAGTAATCACAGCGTCTAGAGTCTGTATATACTTCAGAAAACTCAAGATTAAAGGTCACAGCTTTAATTGAGAATCTTCGGAAAACTTCGGAATATGATGTCTTGTTTGACAAACATAGACAGCAAACGCTCGCCGTGGCCTTGTTTAACCTGTAGTACGTGCTATATATTGCCTTTTGAAAACGTATAAAATGGTGTATTGTGCCACATAGTATTGTGCAAATGGATCTGCGAGCGGATGGAGTATGCATGCTAGAATGTTGTCAATCCATAACAGTTCACCATTAATTATATCGAGGACTTAATGTTGGTATTTAGAATTGCAACGGACCCGAAACAGTTTAGAGAATAAACCAGATGGTCAAGATTGTATCTGTGATTTATTAATAATATACTTGATGACAATCTACAAACATCACATTGGCGACGAGGTTAATCGAACTCTATACGTGTTAATCGTTATCTGTGTGTACACGATGGCAGGTGCATTGCCAATATTTCCAACGTTTGAGTGTGAGGACTTAAATAATGCCGGTCCACGTTGGACGAAGTGGTTGGGTCATTTTGAGGTGTTGTTGTCCGCCATGGACGTTCGTGATGCGGAACCAGAGAGAAAAAAAGCTTTGCTATTGCACTATATGGGTGCAGAGTGCTATGACATTTATGAAACTTTGAAGAACGAAGAAGACGATTACAGTGTTGTCAAAACAGGCAAGTCAGACAGGCAAGTCAGAATAGAAGGTGAGAATTTGGATCAATTTTGCACAAGATTAAAGCAGTTGTCTATCAATTGTGACTTTACAGACGGCACAGTGGAAAATGAAGTAAAAACGCAAATGATTCATGACTGTACGTCCAAAGGCTTGAGAAAAAGGGGCTTGTCAAAACCTATGTACTTGAAAACACTGCTAGATCATGGTAAATCGATGGAGCTAGCACTTTATCAGTCTCATGCAATAGAGGGTGAAATGACAGTCGAAACGTCAAATCGTGTGCATAAACAAACTGGTGTCAAGGGAGGTGCACAACGCAAATATCAGACAGTGGAACTAGTGTAAACACTGTGGATGTGAAAACTCATAAAACATTGTGCAAACATTCTAAAGAATTTTGTGAGTTATCAAAATCAGACACGAAATTATTCCCTTCGCATCCACAAAAGTATTAGACTTGAAAGGAACACTCAGTGCAACAATTACCTAGCCTAAGACTGGTGTAAAATTTGATGATGAATTCTATGTTGTGAGTGACGCTAAAAGCTGTTTACTGTCTTATGACACTGCAAAGCGGCTGAAATTAATCTCAATCATCAATGGTATAGAAGATTCAAGATCAAATGTGACAAATAAAATTGTACATGATTTTGATTCAATATTCCACGCGCTAGGAAAACTGAAGGATTTCCAGCTATAACTGAATATTGATGATACAGTGGAACCTGTGCATCAAAAACACAGACGAGTTCCTTTTTCAACAAGACCGCAAGTTGAAGCGGCAATCAAGCAGCTATATGAGGATGACATATGTGAAGATCCTCAAAATACGCCGACTCCTTGGGTGTCACCTATAGTGGTAGTACCTAAGCCACGTGATCCTGATAACATCAGACTGTGTGTTGATATGAGGGCTGCTAACCAAGCCATAGGAAGAGTCAAACATCCAATGCCAACTGTTCATGAGTTGATACATGATCTGAATGGTTTGTTGTGTATTTACAAAATTGGACCTCAATCAAGGCTACCACCAGGCGGAGCTGCATCCTGACAGCCGATACATCACTACGTTTAGTTCACATCTAGGACTGCACCGTTACAAGCGTTTAAATTTTGGTGTAAATGCCGCCAGTGAATAATTTCAACAAATCACCGAGTAAGTGCTACATGGGCTTGATGGAGTAAAGAACATTTCTGACGACATCATCATTGCCAGTCGGAATGATGTAGAACATGAGAAACACGTCCGTGCATGTCTGGAACGTCTCGTGAAGAAGGGCTTAACACTCGATAGAAATAAATGCAAATTCTTCCAATCCTCTGTGGAATTCTTCGGCAGCATTTTTAGTGAACATGGTGTTTCGCCAGATCCGAACAAATTATAGTCTGTTCGTGATGCGCCGAGACCGACAGACAAGCGACAGGTGAAGTCTATTCTAGGCATGGCGAATTACGTACAAAGATACATACCTGGTCTAGCCTCTCTTGTGAAACCACTTAGAGAGCTGACTCGTAAGAATAGTCTGTTTGAGTGGACCAGTGAGTGTGAAGATGCCTGGTTAAAATTGAAGGACAGTTTGACAAGTGATACTGTCATGTCGTACTTCAATCACAAGTTAGAGACCGAGTTAGTGGTCGATGCATCACCACATGGTGTTGGTGCTATTTTAACCCATATACAACCCACTAAAGATGGCCGTAGAGATGTTCAAATTGTCGCATATGCATCACGTGCATTGGACGACGTAGAATCTCGTTACTCGCAAACAGAGCGAAAAGCTCTAGCTTTTCGATGGGGAGTCGAACATTTTCATCTGTATCTGTACGACATAAAGTTTACAGTGGTCACAGACCACAAAGCATTAGTCAGCATATTCTCAAATGTTGTCGCTAAGCCATCTCCTCGCATTGAACGATGGTGTTTACGTCTACAGCAATATAAATTTAACACAGCGTCACCCAGTCGCATCTACAAGTGAGCGTGGCAGGAAGGTCACAGAAGAATATATCAACTACGTGTGTGAAACAGCGTGTCCCAAAGCATTGTCGCATATAGAAGTAATTCAAGCGACACAACAGGACCCCATGCTGCAAAATGTGATCAAATGTCAAGAAACTGGGCTATGGCATGAATTTAAAAACTGTGAATAAATGTCAATATACGGAAAATTGTCCAGTGAACTGAGTGTTATAGAGAACGGAATTCTGTTACGAGTACACCGGATTGTTATTCCTGTGACGATGAGGCGTAAACTTGTACAAATAGCTCATGAAGGTCATCAGGGATTGATAAAAATAGCTAAGGTGTGGTTTCCCAACATGGATAAGCTCACCGAAGACATAGTGAAAATCTGTACTACATGTTCTGTCGTCACTAAAGATGAACGTCTACAACCGTTACAAATGTCACAGCTACCTAATAAAGCTTGGCAGTCTCTGTGTGCTGATTTTTTTGTGGGCCATATCCTAGCAGAGATTATTGTCTAGTAGTTCTTGACGAATATTCACAATTTGCTGTGGTGGAGCTGGTGAGATCCACATCAGCCAGAAGTGTAATCCCAGTATTTGACAAAATATTTGCAACACCCGGAATGCCAGAAACATTAAAAACTGACAACGGACCGCCATTTCAAGGATTTGAATTCCGTAAATTCATGCAATATTGTGGTATACGTCATCGTCGGATTACGCCACTGTGGACAAGATCTAACGCGCAAGTAGAACACTTTATGAAACCTTTGAACAAGGCAATTAAAAGTGCTACTGTGGAAGGGAAGTCGTGGAGACAGGAAATGTACAAATTCCTACGAAATTACCGCGCAACGCCACATGTGACAACAGGTCGACCACCTGCAAACTCTTGTTTGCTTCAAACATAAAAGTGCTATTACCCGAACTATTCATTCGAGTTGAAGATAAAGAACTGCGAACTCGAGATGCAGAGCAGAAACAGCAACAAAAACAGTATGCAGATGCCAGAAATTGTGTACGACCGAACATTCCTCTTCATGTTGGGGATACAGTGTTAATGAAACAAACGAAAACGGACAAATTGTGTCCAGCATATAATCCAGCAAATAGTCCTGTTCTTGGCAGCAAAACAAGAAATTCATCACATTTCAGGAAAGTGACTGACCATGATGTTACACCTGAAACCGAGTCAACAATCGAAAACAGCGATTATTCGCAAGACGTGTCAGAAATAATAACAGTGAACAATGATGAAATTAATCAAGACAGTAGTCATAATTCAAATATGACAGATGTCTCAACAGGTCGTCCAAAGCGACGCACTAGAATGCCAGCAAGATATAAAGACTTTATTTCTAAGTGATATGTATATATATATATATATATATATATATATATATATATACTATAGTTTTATACAACTATATGTGTAAGAATGAAGCTGAATTGGAGTGAATGTAATTATGATGTAAAATGAAGTACATTGTTCTGTAAGATTTTATAATTTGTTTTCATCAGAGTTAGTTTCAAATAAATATATATATATATATATATATATATATATATAATAATGTAGCTTATCAATTGACTTGAGATAAATCCTTACCTAGGTGTAAAATTCAGTTTTATCGTCGGATATTCAAAATTTGAATTTAAGATTGTTCGAAATTTACCTATTACAAATACTTGTTCAACTTGAGTGAAACATATATGAAATGATACATTTTCAATAAAGGTAGGGGGGTGTAATTTTGTCAATCCATAACAGTCCACAATTAATTATATCGAGGACTTAATGTTGGTATTTAGAATTGCAACGGACCGGAAACAGTTTAGAGAATACACCAGGTAGTCAAGATTGTATCTGCGATTTATTAATAATATACTTGATGACAATCTACAAACATCACACATGCATTCACCAAAACAATACTTGCTTGCGCGATTGGCTGTGAAATATGAACAGAGCCCAGTGGTAGCCATTTTGCAACGGCAAGCTTTGCGGGAGACACTTTGAAGAACGGATGTTCGTTATTTAGCCGTCTATGACATGATCCGTTGGATCTGGCATAAATAGTCTCAGTCAGGCCCACAGAATGTTCCATTCCAACCATATTCGACAAACTGGGTGATGCTAAGCCCAAACGAATCAGCAGTTTGATGAAGAAACTGAATAGAAAACGTGTATGTATGAGCGATAAGACGGTAAAAACTATTGGAGATTCACCAGTTCATGCATTCATGAATTAGTAACATTTGACTTATTTGCAAAAATATTAATTAGGCCTACTCAAACATTCTTATGGCTCTGTATTGTAGGCACTACTAAACTGTTAAACTAGTCTAGTGTGTGTTACTCGGAGGGTAGCACATTCCTGTATAGGCCACATATGTGAGAGCCTCATGCATCCACCGAATTTTAAATGACGTTATTTGATAGAAAGAGGGAAATATTCGCATTTAGATCCAGTTTATTTACTTATCAATTAAGCGTATACCAACACAAACAAATACACGCTAATCCAACTCTTATTGTGGACCGGGTGTCGGCGGTACAGGTGACTGCTCCAGATGCACGTCTGAACTGGCTGCAGCTAATTCCTAACAATTAATACTATCTATGACGCTTTTTCGTGGGTGGTTCAATGTGGTAGGACTTGATATCCCTGAAAATGTCAAAACTCGTCAGAATCTGACATTTTTTCTGTCAACTGGTCAAGACTGGTTGTAAACAAAGCTGTGGCACTACGCAATGTTTGTCAAAGATGACGTCACACAATAATCCCTAGCGGGTGTAGTACACACTCTAGCAATGACTCGTGAAAGTTAGGGAATTTAGGGAACATTTTAATGGAAATATATTAACTGGTGATTAGAATTGTTTTGGTAGTGCATCTGATAGGGAATAAAATAACTTTTGTTAGGTTATTTTTACGTCGAAATGTGAAATTTCTTTCCCGAAACCTTTAACAACAAATAGGGTAATAGTTGTCTAAATTCATTCATAAAATAATTAATGTATATGTGATTTACCATCATAATACTTGTTATATTAGTATGATATTTGGATAATTCAAATTGTTTATGTGGCAAAGACAGTAGGACCAACAGCCACATATAACTGGAGCTTGTATCGGCAGTACCATTAAAAGATTATTTATCTTTTTAGCCAGCTACCGAATTAACAATGATGAGTTGCATTTCTTTCTTTATATATGTTGGCAAAATATATATATATATATATATATATATATATATATATATATAGTAGTAGTAGTTAAATAACTTAATAAGCGAAAGGTATATTTCGCAGATAAGTTACAAATTATACATCTGTATGGTCATTAGTGTGTGTGTGTGTGTGCTTAGACGCAGAGGTAATAATGAAACTAAGGAAACACACACAGAGAAGTAGACACACAGAGAGAGAGAGAGAGAGAGAGAGAGAGAGAAATATATATAGATAGAGAGAGAGAGAGAGAACGAATACGTGAAGTAAACATCATCTGAAAATTCTACTCACTGAAGTGCATAAAATCCAATAGTAACCATCGTAACGTACTCTAATCGCTCAACTGTGACCATTTGGTGACTTAATACTAAACTTGAATATGGATGATTTACACTGACTATAATATTTGTGTGCAATATTCTTTTATTAGTATTTGGCTTTTACCAGTCAGATATTTCTCTCGGCTACTTATTTTACTTCAAAAGGTAGATTATAAATGTTTAGCATGAGGTACATATTAATGTGTACATGGATCAACTTGTCATATCAATAAGACGTAATTCTAATTTAGTTTGATCATGATCTCCAACCTATCACTGAACAGTGTGTTTTAACAGCAAACAATGATCACTTATTGTTTTATATCATAATATACTAGTAAGATACTAACTTTAACAGTATCCAGTTCATTTGTATGAACACAATTCTAACCATAGCTTCACTAATTTTCTATCAGTGTGGGTCTTTTGTTTTGGAAGGAGGTATAATCATCACACCTTTCTGATTTTGATATCGAGTGTTATATGGATATTTTACGGTAAGAGTCCTTTAATTTGTGCTCATTTCCAGTATCACTCCGCCTATAGTTTGAATTCGAGGATTCACTGATATGACTATAATGATAGTAATGGTCACTGAACAATAAATAATTGTCTTCGTTCACTTCATCAGATCCACGCTATCCTCTGACTCACTATATGGAACATCAGTCATCGAATTTTAGGGCTGGTTCTACTCAAGCATGGAGTACTTGTAATCGTAATCGATTACATGATCTCAAGTAATCATAATCGCCATTTTCAGATGCAATGTAATCGTAATCAATTAAATTGTAAAAGTAATCAACGCTTACTTTCATGATTTCTGTCTGCATTTATTGGCCAATATTATCCGGATTTTCATTCGTTATTAGGAAATGTGAAGTAAAGAAGTTGGAGGTGGTAGTTGTTCAATGAGACAGGTGAGAATGAACTGAACAACAGTTAATTAATTTGACATAGCAAAATATCTTGGTATTGAATACTCTCAAGATGGAAATTGTAAAATTGCTAGGATGGTCTGTATAAGAGAGTGATGAAGGTTTATGTTAAACTAAATGAAGACACTAAAACCATTCTCTTCTCCTAAGATTGTTTTACATTTGATTATACACTATGGATTTGAAATTTGGTCACCAATTAACCTGAACTATAACATAATGAAATCGCCTGTAAATGAACAAGCCACTTTGCTTAGGAACTTGCAAGATGAGACACCTTATAGAACAAAATATATGGAAAGAAATAATAGGGTAGAAATGTTATATTTAAAATTTTGTAAATAAATATTATGGATGCATTCAAAGGCGAGTAATCTCACTGTCCATTCTTAATTGGAGCAATATCTATTATTCATTTCTCAAATCATGAAGTGAAGAACTTAAAATATCTTCAATATATTGAGAATGAAACTGAAAACAAAGTTTTTTTTTATCAGAACATATTGACTGAATTAAAATTATATGATATATGTTTACTGTTAAAATTCAGAAAAACAGTTGAATAATTTTATAAGTTTGCAAATATTCATACTAGGTACAAGACAAAATGGGAAATTATTATTAAAAAAATAATGTGTTCATCCTTAAATATTGGTACTGCAAAGTCTAAAATAGTAATCCCAAAGTTAATAGTAAGGGGGTTAATATAATTAGGACTTATTTCAAACTTAGGACTTATTTCAAACTAACATTGGACCATGAATATTAAGAATATTGACAGATGGAAGCATATAACGCAATTCAGAATTAGTGTACATAAGCTTATAATAGAAATTGGTAGATACAACTCAAATAATGGATATCTTTATCTAGATAGTAGATTCTATATGCAATGTAACAAAAATGTAAAAGAAGAACAATTTAATCTCCTGTTGGTATGTGATAAATACAAAAATATTAGGAATTATTTATTTGGTAAGCATGAGGAACAAAATGAATATTTTACAACTTATGACAATTACTTGAAATTCATATTCAAACAAAGATACAAATGTGTTAAATCACCTTAGTCAAATTTCTATTAAGGCGAATACATTGTGTAGCAATTAGTATTTCCTGATGAACCAAAATTAACATACTTTTATATGTATAAGATAATCTGTATGGAGTCTGCCAATTGTTTCTGTCCGGAATTTATGTGATTGCTATGTATTTGAATTGTTATTATTAAGTATGTGTTGTTTAGATCTGTATTGGGTAAAATCTATGTACACGTGTATGTATTTAGTTCAGTAAAGTTGTATTGTTATTGTATAATAACTTTCATTTACTAGAACTGTAATCTGAACCAGCTAAATCTAAATATTTTCATAATTATAAAAACATGTTTCTTCACTGTGTTTAATACTAGATTGATTTGATTATTACATTGAAATAATATTTATAAATCGAAATTCCTTAATTTACAAAAGATTAAGGACAGACGTTGGTTTATTATATAGGTAAACTGCTTATAAATAATTCTAGGCAAGAATATTTCAAATACCTTAAAATACATATCTTATTCAAACTAGAGAAACATCTTCATAAGCAAAACGCACTGTCATAGGCTTACTGATTCTTATCCAATCACGCACCACTTTCAAACTTTCTTGGACAGTGTCCTCATTATGTAATTCTGCATTTTTATTGGTTGCCTGATGGAAGCGACCAACAGTTTCAAAATTGTAGCATTGTCAACTTGGCATTCGTGGATTCTTATTGGACATCATAACAAATGCTACATTTTCACAATTTTCAATTAAATACAGTCATTTATGTATATAATGTATTCAAAATTGCATACGTTTATTAATTTACTCCTACGGCAAACATATTGTGAAACTTTATGCTATATTTGTAAAGTTAGTATTATATTGTGAACTACTAAGACACCATCATGTATCGCTGGCTGAAGATTGTCAAAAAGCCTGAGCCTAACCCTGAGTTGTGTTTGC
Organism: Paralvinella palmiformis; assembly: GCA_025642065.1. NCBI lineage: Eukaryota > Metazoa > Annelida > Polychaeta > Terebellida > Alvinellidae > Paralvinella > Paralvinella palmiformis. The sequence goes on along the minus strand of JAODUP010000253.1, from coordinate 553,517 downwards.
CAAGTTCCAATGACCCATTAATGACTGTATCGTCATTTGGACAGCTTATCCTCCCTCAAATTATTTACCACAGGAAAACCAACATCTGCCACCCAAAGTTCAAGTTCCACCTTGGCAGGGATGTTACTCACACTGAGAGCCACTGGAGCACCACTGAATCCCTGTTTAGCTATGTGGAACAAATTTTGGTGCCATAGACAACCATCGTGTAAAGCTGAATTTGCCCCTCCGAACGTGGTCTGGTTATCTTGGATGTATACAAGGCACATTGTGGTGAACTATTTCTAAATGCTCTCAAAACAAACAACAATCAAGTGAAGTGGTGCTCATTCCTGTTTTATGCACTGATGAATTGTAGTCCTTAGAAGTCTCTGGCAACAAGCCCTTCAAAGACGCCCTACGTAATAAATTCAACGAGTGGTAAAATGACAAGATTAGTGAAACCTTAGCATCTGACCCTAACATTGCCGAACACACAGATTAACGTAAGGATATATCAACCCTGAAACCACTTCACTCTGCTTGGATGTTGCATGCATTCGACACAAATATTCTTAAGATGGTTTGTGCCAGATTGAAATACGCTGTATACAATTCTTTGTCAGCGACCAGATCCTACACCATGAAAATGGTTGTCGGACCTGTTGATTTCTTTGGCCAGTGAATTCACTTTTCATTTCAAAACGATAAAACTACGCATACCCAACGAAATATGCTAATTATTACTGACTTCGGATATGGATTAGTAGCAAATATGTGATGTTGTAAAAAATAGTAATACATGTAAATAAATGGTGAAACAACTTTATCGGACAAATTGGCCGACTGGGATAAATATATGTCTGACATCATCATATTTTGGCTGACGGGGCCAACGAATTTCTATTCCTCTGGTGTCATACTGTAAAACGGAAAATGTGTGGTCGTTTTAATTTGGTAATTTATTTAGAATTAGTCTCCGTGGGGAAGCTGTAAATTACAGACCATTTGCGTCTCCCTCATTTGATGTTGCCTGCCACGTAAAAACTACCATTTCAGCTATTATATACAGAAAGGCAAAAACTTCCACGAAGTTTACACGCACATGCACACACACACACACACACACACACACAAATGATCAAAACAAATCATAGATATAACCCATGATTAACAAAAAGACTAGAACGAATCATGTGCACAATCAGAAGTAAATTATACGATTCACTTAAATAAAACGAATGACCTTAGTAGGTTAACTTTCATTATTTAGTAAATGTTCATCCGGGACTAATTTAGCTTATTGAGAATACAGAAGGACAAGTTGGTATTCTTATATTTACGTTTTCAATAATATTTCATAATTATCACAACATAATGAAATACATTGAGGAAAAAATGTTTTTTTCTTTATCTTAATACTCAAGTTTTTTGAAGTCATAACCCACTCCAGTCGTCAATCAGTATTTTCAAAGTAAATTATGTTCTATATATAAATACTAAAATAATAGTTAATAATTCATTTGAGGTTATTAAAGCTGCACCTGAAAAGTATTAATTTATTACCAGAAAAAATATATTACCTAAATATTGAGTTTATCATTTATATTTATGAATTAATTAATTATAACATATAACATATATTTTCTTAATTATTTTTTTTATAGTATGGATAGATTTATATTCATCTTTTAAACAATTCCGTATTGTCACGTCTTTGACGTTAGTTGTCATATAGTTGTACTTAGTACAGAGTCGAGTATTATAATTGGGAACATATGCAATCATTTCTTTTCTTATAAAAAATCAGTTTATGTAATTTAGCTGTTTATAGACATTTCGTGATTGAAAGAAATGGATACCTAAAACATAACATAAATATGAAGAATCCAAATTAATAGATTCACCAGGATGTCCCATTCTGATGATCTCGCCAGAACCAGGTAACCCTGTTCCGAGGCGATGTACAGTACAAGTTGACGCGTAGAGCCATTTGCTCGCCACAGAGCTGTAAAGATCTAGCACTGAATGACATAGAGAAAGTGGCATAAAACATGTCTTATAATATTTACAATTAATAATTTATTTATTATTTTTGATCTAATATATCAGATAGATAGCCCAGTAAAGATACAAAATCTTTAGTTAACTAATCTAAATGAAATAAATATTTAAAATGTTACAAAATAAACATCACGTGACAGCAATTCGACTCTAATAATAGATTCAAACCAAAAAGACCTTTATTGTCTTTAATTTCAACAGAAATATTATTCAAATCTAAATCATTCCCGATTAGGTTATTCTTGTTCACTAAACATATACTAGAATCAATAATTGTGCATGATACTGCATGTTTAATGGTTTATAGACATATTCCCTTGATTGTGTTTCTTAATTTTTGAAAATTAAATTTAAACCTATTTAACTTTCTTCCTAGTTCAAAACATTAAACAGCATAAAGTACTTTCAAAAGTACTATAACTCATTATTCAAATACTAAAGTACTCTCTAGAATGCAGAATTCTTCACTCACATTCTTAAAATGTATATAATAATTCCCGTATTCATAATAAGACATTACATGTGCAATAATGACAGACTGCTTCTCTGGATTCAGTGCGTTGATGGATTATCTAGAGGCTGCAATTACGATTCTTTGTGCCAGTGCTTTCTCAAACACTGATAAAATATATACAGACAGCTCCTTGGTGTCAAATTGACGTATCAGAACAACATTTGCTGTTGACTGATGATAAACAAACTCATTTATAAAAGTAAAATTGAAAGAAGGGGGCAGCCTGTAACTTGTCATTAACGAACTAAATAAACTTGATTGACTGTTAATTGTTAAGTAATCAGGGATGATATGATATAATTAATATATATATAATTAATATATAATATATCCAGACAATCTCTTATAAAAAATAGCTAAATTGATGATAATAGGTACGTCTTGTGAATATAACTGTCTACGTTTGACTAAAAATAAAGTGGGTCATTATACACAAATAACAAAGTGAAATAAATTATTTATTATAGAATTAGAAAACGGAAGAATAATTCTTTGTTTATTTATTAGGTAGCTCATAAAAGGAAGTAGAACTAACACGTATATATAAGTGGCGTGTATATCAGCAGCATCAGTAATAGATTATGTCTTGTTTTAGCTAACAATCCCATCGGGTCTTTGAGTTGAGAATTGGTCTTAAGAGTTGACCAGAAGGAGGCGATACTAGAAGATCTAAGTGTTTTGATTAGTCTTTAAACGGCACATACTCGGAGAGTGAGGTCTGGCATTCCGATATTTGGTCCCTTATAACTATATCGAGTTCGTTATATATTTTCTCATTGTGATAAGGAAAATCAGGCCTACATCCTTGTTACTTATAAGTTATGAATGATAGTATGATATTAAGGTTGTGTGTGTGTGTGTGTGTGTGTGTGTGTGTGTGTGTGTGTGTGTGTGTGGAATACATATAGAGAGGCACTGGCGCAGAACATTAACGATGTTAAACATTCTTTGATACCTATATATCCATTAATCTAAATATAAATAAATCATATATACATCAATCTAAATATAAAATGTGCCATACCTACATATATTGATCCATATATGCGTATACCTATGCATGTATCTGGGCTACTCATCAGTCTGTGGGAACCAGCTAATTCGCTTTTCGTACGCGACAAATATGCCACGCCCACAGGAAAGTGGCTACATACAGGCTACGTACAAAAATCGGAAGCACGTAAAACATAACATTTGACACCAGAGCTCGCAACAAACAACACGTGCGTGTGGTTCAATGGCGACTTACTACATACATATGATAACTACTTTGATACCACAGTTTATAATCAACAGTAATTTTCTGTGGTCCAAAAGAAACCTGTATATAAAACATTTCGACACCTCAGATGCTGACCTCAGCTTTAATCTGGGTTCGAATAACTAAATAAATCCTACCTATATGAACCGTATCGATAGATAGATATTCGGCTATGGATGACTAAAAATCTTCTAAAACTAAATGATAACAAAACAAAATTATATTTGGCATCACCACATTGTGTTAAATCCCTAAAGACACCAGCCTTACAGATGGGTGCATCTTCGATTACCCCTAATGGGTCAGTAACAAATCTAGGGGTTATTTTTGACCAATGTATTAACATGCATTAACATGTCACATCAGTATGCCGAGCTGCCTACTACCATCTTAAAAACATCCACTGTTTAAAAGCATTCTTGACACAAGAATCACTTGTAACTGTAGTTCATGCCTTTGTTACATCTCGTATAGACTATTGTAACTCCCTGTTATATGGCATATCTGATTATAACATTAATCGCCTTCAGCGAATACAGAATAGTGCAGCTCGCATTATAACAAATACTAGAAAATATGATCATATCATCCCAATTCTTCAAAAACTACATTGGCTACCTGTTAGACAGTGTATCCATTTTAAGATTCTGTTAATAACTTATAAATCTATTAATGATATGGCGCCAGAATACCTGTGTGAACTGGTTTCCATTAGAAAGTCATCCCGAAGACTCAGGTCATCCAGTCAGATACTATTGCAGGTGCCAGTGTCTCGGCTCAATTCATATGGTGACTGCGTTTAGTGTTGCAGCCCCCATTTTGTGGAATAAATTGCCGTCTGTTGAAAATTTTAAGTCTCTTCTAAAAACACACCTATTTAAGGTCGCTTTCACAGATAAAGAATTATTATCTTTTAAATCATTACAGGGTTTTTACAGACATATTATTTGGGGTATTATTATATTACATATTATTTGTACAGCGCCTTTGAATGGCTCCTGCTAGTAAGGGCGCTTTATTAAATATACATTATTATTATTATATCCAACATGTCTGGCACCAGAAGTTGTTCTCTGAGTGAAAAGTTAGCCCTTTTATAGACCCTCAGCATGTTAACCAACATTACAATTTGTTGAACACGTGATAAACTTTACACCACCTACACATTGAAACAGTGATGATGATGATGATGATTGATGTTTTACGGCCACTTTTGTGCACCAGGTAGGCTAGATGGGCCGACATTGAAACAGTGAAATGATTTAGCTTAAAAACAAAGTAGCAATACTGAACAATGGATTATTACCGAACCTTACAGCTAATCCTCATACGTTTCCGTTCATCACTAAGTGAACGTTCATCCACAACTAATATAGCGTCCCTAAGTATATGCAGTTAGGTCTGGTGGGATATAAATTAATGGATAACAAAACCCTTATAGCTATATAGAGTTCGTTATATATTTTCTCATGGACAAAATAACGAAAGAAAGCTATGCGCGCATGTACATACACATACACATACACCCCCCCCACACACACACACAGAGAGAGATAGGTAGAGAGAGAGAGAATATGGAGTAAATATAGATTGAAAATTCTACTCACCAATGTGCCTAAAATCCAGTAATAACCACCAAATTCTCCCATATTCGTTTGTTTGTGGGACAAATTTTAACAGACGCCACTAACTATGTACCTTCTTCCGAATACCATATCTTTCACCTGATTAAGGTCACTAATACTTGAGTTGTGTAGCCCCAAAACAGTCTATGACTAACACAGCCTCACAACGACTATCTGTTTTGATATCTATGCGGAAGTTTGACTTGCTCAATTGCTCAACCGTGACCATTTTGTGATCACGTGCTAAACCTGAATTTGGGAGTTTGCCAATATCTACACTAAATATAATATTGACGTGTTATATTATTTTTTCTCACCACTTTAGATATACTATTCAACTGTCATAATCTTAGAGTTATTTATTTCACTGAGGAATATACAGGTATAACAACCTCTGTGTGTTAATGTGTATGTCATCTTACCAAAGGTCATAGTTTGAAGTTAGTTTAATATCAGTCTAAGACTGAAAACATATACTAGAACCTTTTAGTGTCCTAATTATTTGTTTAAAGAAAACTATAAACTTAGCTTCTTTAATGGTGTCTCTGTCTTTCTCTAAAGTGCTGTATTTGTGTGTGTGTGTGTGGGGGGGGGATTCCTCCTGTTGTGAGTACCCCAACATAGGCTATTCTCCACGCCTTTATGGTTTTCAGACCGAGTGTTTGGCATTACAATAAGTAATTTTCTGCACTCTAAGAGGACATTGTGTGTGTGTGGGGGGGGACTTCCCCTGTGTGTGTGTGCGCGCACGCGCACGCGCGTGGAAGAGACAGAGAGAGAGAGAGTGAGAGAGAGAGAGAGAAGCATAATACATACAACACACATGCGCCCACGATCCCACTTACACACACATATTCACGACCACACATACGTACATGCACATGCACACAGATATATTTACTCCTACAGGGTATTTATATTTTATTGTTCGGTTGACTAGATTGATGGATGAAACATTCCAATATATAGTCAGTAATGGAAATCTTTTCCATGACGTAGAGGTCAACAGTTTCATATATTTATGTCTTACATCAGGACACATAAAGTACAAAACTTCTATAGAAAATGTCGTCACACTTTGTGATTTTCTTCTATCGGATACCTATCTGTAGCCGACTCGTGACGTCACTGTTTTATAACCGGGGGGGGGGGGCGTTTATCTAACTTGTGTTTGTATAAAGCTTAAGTTTCAATATTATGCTTACTATCTTCATTTACCTTTTAGATCATTTAAGGAGCAAACGTCTGTTCAGATTACATTTATTTTACAATCAAAAATTGAATATTTAAAACATAAAGACACATGTTTTAGATCAGTGGAACAATATATTTTTATAGGAAGTAATGTGTGTCAGGGAATGCTCCCCTCAAACTAGAAATAGTCTTTCTGTGAACTTTATTATCTTAATATTGTTATTGCTAATGTTACCATACATTAAATGACGGCTATTTAATCTATGAGGTTACTTAGTTAAATATTTGGTAGCCAACACGCGTTAGCCAATTGCCTAATGAGGCCAGTGAAGACTACTGCCAGAACTGAAATACACACGATGCGTCCTATCTACAACGGGAGCTGTTATGCTGGCTGAACGTGGCGTTACTGGAGTTAGTGGCGACATCTAGGGAATACAAATGATAAATTAATTTTACATTTTATATTTTCCAAATGAATAAATATTTACGAATATATTAAGCCCTGAAAATTTATGTCGAGAAACAGGTCAGTCACAGTATTTTTGTAACCGATACCAACATGCCAAGCTCCCCCCGCGCGCACACACTCACACACAAAGCATCATAATAACTAGTGACATTAAAATGAATCAATAACTGGCAAAGCATAAGTGTAATTAATAATATATGAAAGTGACTAGCTACTTGGCAGCTGAGTTGGATGGCTTCGAAAACCTCCTCAGATAATGATAATATGCCTTAAATATGTAATGCTTATAAATGTAACACAAAATTCCCCAATAATAATCACAAAATTATCTGGTATCATAAATATAATGCAATCATCTAGATTACTGTAGGTCAGCCATTACGGCTTCACTAGATGCCAGATTCAAAGATGGGAAGGAGAAAAGTCGAGTACTCTGACGTCAACTGGCACAAGGACTCAGGCACAGTTGCTCTGACGCAGCTATCAATTGAAGACGCTAATATATCGTCTATTTTGTGTACTACTCAACGATGTTTTGTGGGAATTTAGCCAGGAACAAAATCTCAATAATATCGTGAAAATAAATACAATAAATTTCGGCCCAGATATATGCTAGCCAGTTCACTAATGAGCGTGGACTTTAAAGCTTACTCCTACGGATGGCTACTTTAATGAGCAAGCATCATAGAACCAAGGTCATAATCGCCGGCGTCAGATTTGTTTGCGAACACACAGACAATTAACAATTCAAGCATTTGAGTGTATGTGTGTTCATTAAAAAGAAATTGTACTGAGAACTATAGAGATCAAATAATACAGGGGAACATCAGTTAGCCACTATAAAGATGATGATGAAGATTGATGTTCTACGGCCACTTTTGTGCACATGGTAGGCTAATTGGGCAGAGCGATCTTCAGAGGTAATGAAGCAAAGTCAAGATTCGAACTCAGGTGGTAATGATCTGTGGTTCAACGCGCTACCAACTAAACCACGGAGGCGCCATTAGAAATACAAATGGATGAATAATAGAGAACTATATCTCTTATTTAGTTTGATATATGCACCAGAGACGTGCTTAGTACATAGCGTAGATGTAGCAAGATCCATAATCTGTATCATTATTGCTGTGTATATGATGCAAACATCACTACATAGGCAATTTAAAATGGTTGTTTAAATAAATGACAGTAAATGACAGTATTCAATGTGAAATTTAAAAAAATGATTGTCACGAGTATTTGGGGCTTGAGTAGGCTGTAATATAGAGAAAGGAGGCACATTTCAGTTAGTCTGCCAATCGCTAATAGATAAAAACTATCTCTAATGTTACGTATAAACCACTTCCAGAAAAATCGCACAATCCTAATATATTGAATGTGATGTGTACTATAATAGAGTGGGGTAAGATGCCCCCTGGGGTAAGATGCTCTTTCTGTGTGCTTAGATATATGCTGTCTCTATCAAGTGGATTCCATACTTAAATATTGTGTTGCCCTCTGGATGACTGATCTACACTAACAACGTATTTCGAAAACTGCTTCTGCGTGAGTATTGCAAGCAATTTTAATTTTCTACATTTTCTTATAAGAAATTATTGAACTAATATTTCACTTGTTAACACACGAATATGACAAGAACCCAAGCAATGTTCTAGTATATTGTTTTAATACATATTCTACACAAACACGTGGCAAATAAGCGAGTCATAATATAAGAAAGTCACATGTCAGAACAAAATCTAACGGGGTAACCGTGGGGTAAGATGCCTACCTAAGTTTGGGGTAAGATTCCCCCTGTACGCATTGTAATATATTCACCATAAGTTGTCATTTCATTATTGTAATATGTTATGTAATAGGCTAGGTTGTGATATATAGTTGTTTATCTTATAAATAAACCGGCTGTAGTCGGCAATATATCATGGCGAGTCAGATTGTGTGCCCGTGAAATCGTGTAACATCATCAACATATAATCTATCTACCAAACCAGTGAACTCAAAAGTGATGTCGAATAGTGGAACATGATGCTGCCACTTGGCGAATACTCTTAGTGACCGCGAGGCCAAGCGCTATCAAAAGTAGGTCGCCACTGGTGTATATGGGGTAAGACGGCCCTGTCAGAACGGTGAAAAAAGATTCCCAGGGGGCGTCTTGTCCTTGCATGCAGTACGAATTTAGTATGTAAACGCATCTAAGCTGTGATATATTTATAGCATTCAATATAACTGAAATATGTATAAACCATTTGCGCATATATATATATATATATATATATATATATATATATAATCTGTATAATCAGATATCTATATTACTTGAAAGTTTCAGGTAATCTGTATTAAATGTCAGTTAGCAATAGACGTATTACTTGAAAATTATACAGACTAACTGTAACACACGCGCGATCGCGTGCGCACGCAAACACACACGCACGCACACATACACGCACACACACACGCACCACACACACACATATATATATATATAGAGAGAGAAAGAGAGAGAGAGTGTGTGTGTGTACATACAATTTACGTATACAGCGCAAAACTTAATTTTCAGGTCATGGTTCGTTCATATAATAGGAAGGCAGAGAAGGGTGTGCATGGAACAGAAAAACTGAAGGAAGCAGTGGCGAATATGAATGTGAAGCATCTATATACATCTTAAGGGATGGGTGTAGCATCTCCAATATAACACATTATATATATATATATATATATATATATATATATATATATATATAATTTGTATAAATTTGTATACATTTGTATATATTTATAAATAATATATATGTGCCTGCATGTGTGTGCATGTGTCTGTCATTTTTTGATATATGTAATTTTACTTAAAGCGGTCAGTCGCCCAACGGGTATCCCGACGTCAAAGTTAAGGAGAAACCGAAACGGAAAGGTGAGCGAACCAAGAAAGGTCAGCGTAGGTCAGTTTCAGCCCGTGTCGGGAACAGACTTGGAAAAAATGTTGCGAGATCATATCTAACTGAAGGAAAAAGCATTGTTTGGGTTGACAACAAATGATATGCGCCATCTAGCTTATGTTTTGTTTATTTTATTGTTTTATTAAGTTATGGGCAGGTAGGAAGACATCCATTATGCCTGTCCCTCAATTTCTTCTATTACTATTAATATTATACTATGTCATGTATTATATGTGAATCGGAAATTGTGAATAAATTGTCTTGTCTTGATAGCCGAGAAATGGGCGTGAATCATCCCTTCTCACACGAAGCCAAGGCTGCAGGGTATGACTGGTTGCGCGTTTTTTTTTAAAAAACGTAACGACCTCAACCTCCGTGTTGCACAGCCGACCAATATTGCTAGAGCCAGGGGTTTCAACCATTTCAAGGTTGGTGAATTCTTTTACGCCTATTGATAATTGATTGGGGAACGCTCATACCCACCATCTCGTCTGTGGAACATGGATGAAACCTGAATCTCCAACGTTCAGAAACCAGGACACGTTGTTGCCACTAAGAGAGTTCGTCAGCTTGGGAAAATGACCAGCGGAGAGAATGGTGCAACAGTGACAGTTATGTGTGGAATGAATGCCGCGGGTAACTACACGCCACCCATGTTCATATTCCCCCGGAAAAGGATGCAACCTGGGCTAATGGTTGGTGCACCGCCACAATCAGTCAGGTACTGTAGCCCCAACGCCTGGGCGGACAATGATCTGTTCCTAAAATGGCTGGAACATTTTGTGGCATTCACCAATGCGACCAAGGAAGTTCCCCAGATCATAGTCCTTGATGATCATCATAGCCATAAGACGTTGGCTGCAGTGACGTACGCCAAAGAACAGTGCACCCACATGATCACACTGCCACCCCACTGCACCCATAGAATGCAGCCGTTAGAACTAACGTTCTTCAAATCCTTTAAGAGCAACTACAACGCGGCCTCAGACAACTGGATAGCCTCGAATCCTGGTAAGATAATCACATTCTATGGCATGGCATAAATCTTTGGAAGGCTTTTTCTAGATCAGCTAAACACGACAAGGCCGTGACGGGCTTCCGGGTCTGCGGACTCTGGCCATTTGACGCGAACATATTCAACATCTCGCAGATGAAGCTGCGCCTGCCACAGGTCAGTCAGCAGGTGTTGGTCTATTGCCAACAGTTGCTAGCTGTGCAACCGAAGAGTCTTTAACCCCCAAGACAGACGAACCATCTGTGACCACTCGAACCACTGAATTATCTGCGACCATCCTAGCTGTTCAAACGTCTGAATCTTCCAATAATTCCGACATTGGCACGACCGCGGCCTCGCACGAGGAAGACAGAGTCAGCAACCATCTTAACATCTTCTCCTTCCAAGCGCCATTTCGAAAGTCGATAGGAAGGCAAATGAAAGAGTACAGGGAAAGGTAAAGAGAAACACCCGGCAAAGAAAGGGTGGCCCGTGCCAAAAGGTCCAAGAAAGTTGACGAAAGCTGCGATGAAGAGGAATGGCCTTGTTTGGTATGCGGAGAACCATTCAATTGGAGTCAGCCACGAGAAGTCTGGGCTCAATGCCAAGAATGCAAACATTGGGCCCACAGTGAGTGCACACCAGGGCTACCGTATTTCGTGTGCCCAAACTGCGAGCCAGATTGGGATTAGACAAAGTATCTGCATGCCTTTCGTTAATGTAGTATTTAAAAATATTTTGAGGCTTCTCATGATGCAAATCCCAAAGCTATTGAGTGTTTTCAGTGACGAGTGTAATGGCGATGCAGAAATGTGCTTCTACTGACAACTGTAATCTGTTTTGACATATTATAATTAATGATAAGTAGTTTGATTGATGATTAAGCTGTTGTAACTGCCGCGAACTATCTGCATGTCATTACTATAGTATAATATGTTGGTCGTTTTAAGCCAGATTTGGAGGAGCACGAGAACATATGCAGACTCTGGAAAAAGCCTTGTTTGGCCTCACTCCTGTGGACATGAGATGGCTGGCTTTTGATTTATTTGGCTGAGAAACTGAAGGATAAAACATTGCTTCAACAAAAGTACCAAATATGCGGACAAGGACTGGTTGGCGAGGATTTCTAGAGAGGCATCCGCAGCTCCTCGTTAGAAAACCTGAAGCGACCAGCCTAGTACGAGCCATAAGCTTCAGCCATGGCCAGGCGAACATTGTCTTTGATGTTTACAAAAGATATGCTGACAGCGCATGGCTACAGCACAACACGTGTCTGAAACATAGATGAAACTGGCCTCACAAATATACAAATTCCGTCAAAGATCGTGATCAGCAAAGAAGCAAGAGATGTTGGACCTATGACAAGTGATGAGAGAGGAATACCTGTGACTGTGCTGTGTGCCAATAGTGCAGCTGGCTTATACATTCCGCCCATGTTTATTTTTTCTAGAAAGAGAATGGCAGAGGGTCTCATAGCCAATTATTCCATCTGGCTCCATCAGTGTGTGCACAGACACTGATTGGACAGATTCATGAAGTGACTAGAGCATTTTACAACGATTACCAAACTATCTCGACATGAGAAACATCTCATCATTCTAGACGGCCACAAAATACTTGCAGTAATCTAATATAACTCTCCAGCGCCACTGCACCTATTAAAATCAGACAGTTAATCGCACCTTGTTCAAAGCATTGATGAGTGCGTATAACTGATCGTCAGATACATGGATGGTGGCCCACAAGGGACAGAGAATCAGTTTCTTTGATATGGCCTACATCTTCGCCACTGCCTACAATAATATAGCAACAATTGAGAAGGCCGTTAATGGATTCAGAGTATGTGGTTTATGGCCGTACAACAACCAAATCTTTAGTGATGAAGACTTTGTGGCAGCTTAGCTAACTACCAATGAAACACAAACGGCATCCAACACGACAGCCAACCCTTCAACTACTGCCGCCACCACTGTTGTTACAAGTCAATACACTGCTATCACCGGTGGAGCGATGTCAGTTGCCACTATTTCAGCTACCACAACAGCTATCGCTGGTACTACCATAGGGTCATTCTCGGTCAGACCAACCACCTCCACGACCACTACTAGACCTATTTCAAACGTTCCCGCTGTTACAGCCGCAACAAATGCCGAGACCGATATCACAGCAGAAATTAACGTTCGGGTCACGACCGCCAAAGATACCATCCTAGGATGCAGTTCATAGAGAGCCAAGTGTCTTCTTGCAAATCTTATCACACCTGTCAAAGTAGTGAAAGAGCATCAGCGAAAGAGAAAGGCAAAAAAGGTAACACCTGATTTCAGTATTCAGCAGCCAAGCTATGGAATGCACTCCCAGCTCACATTCGTGAATCTAAAACACTGAACATTTTTAAGAAGTTGCTTGAAACGCATTTGTTTTTCAGCCAGTTTGGTGTTTAATTTCATTTTTCTTTTTCTTAGTCAGTTATATATATATATATATATATATATATATATATATATTCCAATTTAGCTTTATACAGATATTGTTATGAAATAATCGTATTATATTTGTTATGTCTTATATATATGTTTTTCATAAGTTTATATACAAGCGCTTTTGAACAGGCTTTAAGTATGAAAAGAGCGCTTTATAAGTTTGGTATTAATAATAATAATAATAATAATAATAATAATAATAATAATAATGAAGTGAATGTCACTTATGGGCCCTTGTACTCTTACACTCCAGAGATGCCTTGGTGGATCTGCTAAAAGTTTGACTCTGACCATGACATGTAGAATTTGGACAATTATAATGAACGCTGCAGATTTACTATGCATCTGTACATTTTCCTTCTTTTTATACTGTTCGCTGAGTAGCAAAGTGAAACAGAGTGATCAAAGTTGCAGCATACAGTTGTGGTAAGACTCCCCCTCTCTGGGCATCTTACTTTACATCTGGAGTGAAATTTTCATCTAATTTTCCGTTGGAAGAAATGCAATATTATTTCACGGTGTATCCCCAACGTACACAAGTATCCTATGCCATATTGGTTAATTATATTATTTTGAGCAGAGATGAGATTGATAATAGTTAATGGAGGCATCTTATCCCACTCTACCCTACTGTTATTGAGACCGAACTAAATATAACATGAACTTGTTTTGCGTAAACACCAGGAAATAGATTCTGAAGGAAAACTATGTCTTAAAATTTGGCTTTACTTCACTCTCATCTTGGCATAGTACAAACGTTAGGCACAACATACTATATTCTCCATTTTTACCAAATACCGCGCCAATGACGACCTATTAGAGTAAACTCAGGGTACCTATAAGCTGTAATTTGCATATCGGCATTGTGGTCTGGGCGCCATCTAATGAATGAAATATGCAGTAATTTTAGGCTATTCAAAGACCATGTAGAATAAGAAGGGACAGCGGGCGATAGCTTATGACATTGTGTGGCCTTGTAGTAAACATGGTAGATTCTAACTTATCGTCGAATGGACTTTCACAAGAGAAGTCTGCATTAAGCAGGCATTGGACAATCTAAATGGTTATATTCAAGGATAAAGGTTAAATAGCGTATATTGTATATAGAATGAGTGGACTGGGACAATGAACTGAATTATAAGTTGGATTTGCCACTCATTTAGTGCAGTTCAAAGGTGTGTTATGATGTGTTTTGATAGATATGTGTCTATATGACCATTATTATTACTGATCATGTATTTCAGACACCATGTTATGTTTCTTTCACATATTCACAATGCTAAAAATATATTGGCCAATGAGCAAATATAAACAAGGCAGTGAGTTAAATCAGTGCACTTTATTATGTGTAAATGTTATAACATGACATGAATGTAACATGAAATGAAAGTAGCACACATCATATAAAAGATCCACACCTAGATAACTGTGAATGTAATCCCTAAATATTCAATAAATGAAATGTTCTGCTTTATACTATATATTGAATATGTATTTTAAATTTAAAAGTAATAATTACAAGCTTTTAGAATTGTACATAAAGACACAAGAAATAATAGTGTCCAATAAAGCTTTATTAAAACCTGGATGAATCTTGAGCTTCATGTTACTTCCATGGAGTGTTTTCACTGATGGTAACAGGAACACTTTGGCAATGAGCTTTTATGTTTGTGGACTGGAATGCAGCATAGATACCGCAAACGATTTATCCTGGGAAGTCTACCTTCTATCATGGTTACAAGCTGATATAACAAAAAATCAAGAGGTGGCCCAGACATATGTTTACCGAGTTCTGTCACCAACTAAGCTACAGACATATCACCCGTAGCTGTTACTTTGAGTTGAGTGGTCTTGAGCACATATCATTTCAGCCTGGTAATTTGTACTCATAGTCTGGGTGTATATTTATATTTTCCTGGTAGTTAGATGGTGACCATATTGGAACAACTGTAAATAAAATGCATGTGATTTAATTATGATTAACCTCTAAGACTAAGTCAAATAACATGGATTATTTATTCAGTTGACCATCCTCGTGATAATCACAATCATAGCCATTTCTTCAGCATCAAAGGACTTTATAATTCATTAATTGTATTTCGATATTAATCTGAGATGATTTCAGAATTTTACATAGAAATTCAAGGATTATTTATTGGCATCCAGCAGGCGATAATATAGGTTTTCCGATTATATTCGCTCGGGCCAATTATATATATATAATTTATTTCGAACTTTATACATGGCATGCAGTACAATAATGTGTAGTAGAAATATGAACGGAACAGGCATAGAATCAACCAGTGCATAAAAAATCAATTAAGTGACATATATCGCTACGCCTTAGGTCTGTAGTCAATATTCCTTCCCTTAACAAACACAATTCCTTTAGCAAAACACCATTAGCTGCGTACTTCTTTTAATTTTCATATACACTTCTTAAGTATTGCCTATTCATTACTGAACATTCACCATATTCATCTTCATTTAGTTTGGACAGTATTAAGAAGACATATGAAATACCTAGAGAAAGTGCAAAGAAGAGCAACAAAGATAGTCCCCGGTATCAGAGATCTCCCATACAGAGAAAGACTACAGCAGCCTAAGCTACATAGCTTGCGGTACAGAAGGAAAAGAGGAGACATGATACAAACGTACAAGATCCTGCATGGTTTAGAAGACATCCCAGACAACAGCCTGCCTAAACTAGCAGAGGACGGACCCATTAGAGGCCACAGTCTAAAACTCCATAAGCCACGACGTAGGACTGCACTAACGCAACATTTATTCAGCAACAGAGTGATAGAAGACTGGAATCGATTACGAGAAAAAGTAATCAGTGCATCATCTCTAAATGGATAGTCCACCCTCATTTCAAATTTTGAGATCTAATAAAGCTCTACTCACAAATATCATAAATAATGCCAAAATGTGTAAACGATCACCCACATATTAAATAATCCAGTTTAAAGTGCTGATTAATCGACTTTTAATGGCCTGTGGGCGCCGCTATTTTGAACCTAGACAGAGACTGGAAATTCTTGAATGCTGATGTCACTTCAGCGTACCTAGTTGACCTGAAGTCTGTAGAGCCCGTACAAAAGCACCTAAACAAGTATAAGCAACGAATTATTCCAGAAATAAATGACATTATCTTGTTAAAATTACGTCATGAATGACATACAAGCAAAGACAGTTTATAACAAGACGTGTTATTTCCCGTTTTAACATGGGACGCCATTTTGAATTCAAGGAGCGCAGCGCCTCTGGCGACCGGGGGCAAGTTATCACGAAAGTCCCACCGTTAACATGGCGCATAATGTAGCTGGTTTATTCTGCGCCGCTTTCGGCTGCAGTAACAGGAAACGTATGCACAAATAAAGACATTCCCAAAAGGAATTGAAAGCTAATGTAACTTTTTTATATGATCTGGCTTTTTTTAAATAAAGGATATTTAAAAAATAAGCATACCAATTTGAAGTAGACACGCCCCTACTTAACATGACCCAAGCAGTAGGCCCAAGCAAGATAAAATCTTATTTAGTTTTATTGAACAATATCAACCTATTAATCACAAAATGGGTATGTAAGATACACATAAGCTTACAGTTACATGTACTGGAGCCATTGAAGATATTATGGGCGGGAGGTATATTGTACTTTGTTATTGTTAATAATATAATTGGATTTCTAAAATTACATTACTATAATCAGATAATTTTCCCCTAATTACATTAATTATAAGTAGCTGAGTATTTACATGATCACCTGCATCCATATTTATTTTTAAACGTAAGCAATTGGTACTTATTGATATATATGGACTTCTATTTATAATTTAAATGTTATGAAATTAATTATTAAATACCTCAACTAGTGGTAGAAACATTCATTTTGTTATTTTTTCTATTGACAGAAGTAAAAGATGGGTTATTAATTGTTGTCGTTCAGATAAATGACGAGGAAAGATTTAAATTACTTGAATACTAATATAGAATGTATGATATGCACTTCAGTGAAACGGAATTCATGAACCACACAAGAGATAAATTTATCTCGAATGCTATTCCAACTATTTTTGATGTAGCAAATCTACCGCATGCATCCACTAAAATCAAAGGGGAATGTATTAACAGATAGGATACCTATACAGGAGACAGGGCCAGCTGTGATGGTAATTAATATTTATAAATATTAATGGTGAAAATTGGTATTATAAAATCAAGAAACAAGAAATAAGAAACAACGCATCAAACCCATCAAAGTTTGTCAGCCCATTTCATATCTTAATACAAAAAAGAATTACCAGCACCTGAATTAGTACCTGAATGTTCAGCTCATGTGCTATAATTGGTATACTTCTCTTCATAACTTAAATGCATATCAAATCAAATTCTTTAACCAACTTGAAAAAACAACAACATTGTGTGCACTTGGATCAAGTCATTATTTTACAAGGTATTGTTCTATTTCAGTCCTTGAAGTTCTATGATGGTGAGATACCATGTAAACAGTTCAATCTCTTGGATACAGATTTAGTGGTGTTGGGTGTGATAGATGATTTTGAGTTATCTGTTACAGTAATCAATGCATGTATCTATTACACCTCTGGGTATATTCTGTCTAACTTTAAACAGTTCACTGATCTGGACTAAATGTCATATTTTTTGTAGTAGTGGTTGTTTAGAGCTGGAAGCAGTTTGGGTTATTCTATCCATTTGATAACAAATGACTGATTGCAACTGTAGATGAACCCGTGGCACAAGAGATTTGATGCCGTTTATTGAATGCAAGTACTAATGTCTCTATCTCTAACACGTTAACGCAAACATAAACATTGTTAATATTCCATGTATATTCTTTGTTCTCAGCTGGGCAAGCCTATATTGGTCAATAATATAGACTCTATATTATTGAGGTGTACGTAGACTTTAAATGAACTTACGATTTGTTTAGTTAATATATGATAAACGGACATGATGAATATATGGTGGGAAGTTTGTAATGAATTGTGTTATGGTTGCGTTATAATAGCTGTATATATCATTATATGTATATATCCAAATAAATAAAAAATTATGGACTATGATAAACTAACATGATGAAAGTATGGTTTTATACATTTACCTCATATATACCTAATTGTTTTCATTAAAAAAACTTCTTCCACAATACGCCTTCCACACACAAAGCTGTGAAATAACCTAAACCACGTTTAATTATTTTCTGATCGGCTGTGAAGTAATCGCAAATTATAAGATATGAATTAATTAAGTGACTGGGCTGTGAAATCACGTAATTCTTTATTTACAGTTTCAGAGCTTCGTTTTTTTTTATATCATGTGTGAACAATTAAAGTGTTAATTAATAAAAGAGTTCGTGATCATGTAACATATACTATTAGTATTGGCAATTTATTTTAACCATGCACTCACATGTACACGATCACATGTGGACAACCAGAGAGCTTTTGTTTATCTGAGAAATACCTCCGGTCGCTGGGGGTACCACTGGTTCAAAATTCAACATGGCGCGGCAAGAGTAACGCCTTTCTATATTTAAGCTTTCTGATACAACCACATCAGTTTGAGCCAGAAGGAACCTGACAAGAGGAAGAAGATTTAAAAAAGCTTAGAAAGTAACGCTCAAGAGAAACTATAATCTGCGTCAGACTAGAAAGCGCCGATGTGACGTCAAAACATTTCAGTTTTCTCCGTCCCGCCTTAGAATCTGGCTTTCGGTGCAACAATAATGGCGGCCCTCCAGTAATTTGGATTATTTCCCCATATCTATGATATCAGATATATTTCGTGATTAGTATTGTGGATTTTTTTATTAATGTTCTAAGCATTACATATTGTTTAAATATTTTCTGAGGGTGGGCTGTCCCTTTAAGGGTCGGATAGACAAGCACTGGGCCAATTATCTGTATGACCACTGAGGCTGAATGATTTCAACCTTTTCTCAGATGAAGAGAGGAAAAGGACTTTAAAGGATTTTCACAAGAAATGTTTAGAAGTACCCGATAAGGATACAGATACACTGCATACCGTGAGTTATGGTGAGTTACTAGGTCACACAGTAGTTGTAATAGTGGGAGATTTCAATATGCCAACCATTAACTGGGACGGGATCGGGCCGTTTTCCCCACGAGATTTTGCCTCTTCGATCTTTAGCACAAAATAAAATCGAAATATACATATATTATGGCTTTAATCAAAGGCTTTTTTATTTTGTTTGTAACTATTCTCTTTATTATTTGTCTGTCATCAACAACTGTAACTATTATGATCCACTGATCAAAAAAGATGAATGGGAAGAGACCCAGCTGAGTATAATAACATAAGGGGACATTCTTAGACCTAGTGAGTGTATCCTTAATTTCAGTTGATATATGTACAATGAAACATTCGTTATATTGCATCTATATCTCAGCTAACAATATTACGCAGTAATTACGTTATTAAAACGTAATGATAAAGTTATCCTAATGTAATTATAAATACGTATTTCCTATGTAAAAGTGTGGAGTTTTAGTTATGTCACCACAACGTATTTTAATAACGCTACAATTACGTAATGACAAAGTAATTACAAAGTAATATCAATAACGCAATGGCAACGTAATAACAACGCAATATCAATAACATAATGATAATGTAATATTGATGTCATTATCACATAATAATAAGGGGTGCCTTCGTGGTCTAATTGGTAGGGCATTGGTGCAGAGATCACTACCACCTGAGTTCGAATTTCGGCGTGGGCATATCTGAGGGCGTTTCATCTTTGATTTCGCTTTATTACATTTAGATCGAGGTCGCTCGGCCCATTTAGCCTACCATCTGCACAAAGTCGCCATAAAACATAAATCATCATCATCATCATCACATAATAATAAGGAATACAATTTATCAGTCAAACCATTTATTTAAAAAAAAAACAGTATTTCAGTAATAATTTATTTCATAATGATAGCCTAAATGTTCTGATGATGAATAGAACCTGCATGTAAGTGAACAGTACTGGTAATTTTATATCTGAAAAGAAACAAAAAGACCTTTTTTTTATTTATATGTCTGATTCAAAGCCAAAATAAGCATTTTAAGGGAAAATCATGACCTCATAATTGGTTAATTATATATCTATGTTTGACATATTCATAGGTCTCAGCCAAAATGGTCATACAAAAGAGTTTCTAATTAGATCATAATTTGGTCAAAAGTTGTATATATTTTCTTGTGTACAGCTACAAAATCTGCTTTCATGAACATGTCGCTTCTGAAAGTATTGAACTTTCAAGCAATACAGTAGCTGAAAGGTATTTATTACATATACTCATGCACACACATACACACACCAACACACACACACACAGAGGGAGAGAGGGAAATATATTAGTTTCCCACCTATATACATGTACTTGGTTTCTTTGACATATACGGAATTGATGTCATGGATTGAGATTTTATAATGACTCAACAATTAGAAGATAATGAAAATGTAGATCTAACCAACAAGTAGGGGGTTCCTATTAAAAAAGTTGGAAAGGTAGGAGGTATGGGACCTATGTACACTTTCTTTCACCTTTGCATCTAATATCAACATAAATGTATAGGAATTTTATATTTTGTTATTGTTAATAATATAATTGGACTTTTATGACTATAATCAGATTATTTTTCCCTAATTACAGTAAGTAGCTGAGTATTTACATGATCATCTGCATCCATATGTATTTTTAAACGCAAGCAATTGGTACTTAATATATAGAGTTACATATAAACCACTAGTTATAATTTAAATATCATGAAATGAATGATTAAATAATGGTAAAATCATTCATTTTGTTATTTTTGACAGAAGTAAAAGATGGGTTATTAATTGCCGTCATGCACATCTGATGAGGAAGGATCTAAATTACTTGAATGTAATTGTAGATTGTGTGATATGCACTTCACTGAAACGGAATTCTTGAACCAAACAAGAGATAAACTTGTCTGGAATGCTATTCCAACTAACCCACCCGATCCACTGAAATCAAACAGGAAGACATCAACAGATAGGAAACCTATACAGGACACAGGGCCAGCTGTGATGGTAATTATTTTTTGTAAATATTAAAGGTCCATGAAACATATTACAAATTGATATTTTAAAATTAATTAAATAAAAACAAGGCAGCAAACTCATGAAATCTTGCCAGTTCATTTCATATCTTAATAGAAAAAAGTATTACCAGCACCTGAATTAGTACCTGAATTTTGCATAATGTCAAAGTCCAGCTCATGTGCTTTAATTGGTACCCATTCAGACCCGAATACGTATATATACGTACTACCCTTAAATGTCATTGCGACCCGTATACGTATATATACGTATCCCTCATTTGGTTAATAAATACGGTCCAATCAGCGTTCTAGCACACGCGGACATTTTTTTTTCAGAAAGAGGCTTGCATGTGCGGTGTAAAATTGTCAGCCATCTTTAGTCAATGTTTTGTATTGTGTTGGTTTTCGTGAATTTTAAATAGCACCCGTTACGAGTTTTTACTGTTCCGTAAGTGTCAAAATGGCCGCATCAACCAGCGCGAGTGATCTGTCATTTGATTTTGCGTTCGATACGGATAGTGAAGAAGAATTTGGGGGTTTTGACTCGTTTGATGTAAAAATAGCTGAGAAACTGGTGCAGGATCGTCGACGGGCCTTTGATAGAGAAAGTGACGATGATTTTTCGATCTCCGACCTGGATAGATCTAATAGCGAAAGCGGTGACAGTAGTTCGGACGATGAAACAATGCCTGTAGCGCCACATGAATGTGACTGGACGGATAATCTGACAGATTATCCAGACATTCCGTTTATTAACGAAGCTGGTGTTGGTGTTGACAATGCTGAAGATTGCAGTAAAATGTCTGCGGAACAACTGTTCGGAATATTCTTCACGGACTACTTGTTCCGTCTAATTGTTGGGGAAACCAACCGATATGCTGGTCAGTGTCGTCAACAGGAGCCTAAAAAGGAAGAAAACATTCCGAGTGGTATGAAGTGACAGTTCCTGAACTGAAGACCTGGTTGGGTCTGTTATTGACGATGGTACTCGTACAGAAAAAGGGACGTTTGGGTGAATACTGGTCGACACATAATATGACCACAGACTCCTGGATTCAGCGTAACCATGCCCAGGAACAGATTTCTTCAGATTTGGAGATATCTGCACTTCGTCAACAATGAAGATTCATCCATCAACAAAGAAAATAAATTGTGGAAAGTGCAGAATATCTTGGACTACATTAACAAGCGTTTTAGGGCTGCCTATCATCCAAGACGAGAATTGTCCATTGATGAATCAATGTTGAAATTCAAGGGGCGGTTGGGTATCAAACAATACATAAAATCTAAGCCTGTCAAATGGGAGATCAAACTGTTCACGATTGTGGAATCACACACTGGCTATGTGTTGAACTTACTCCCTTATGTTGGCAAACGTGTGAAGACTGCTGTCTCTAAAACAATACAAATAGTTCTTGATGTTGGTAAACATTATTTGAACAAAGGACATCGGTTTTTCACTGATAATTATTATACCAGCATCGAACTGATGACAAAATTAGAGGAGCAAAACACCCTGAGTTGCGGCACTGTAAATCAAAACAGATCAGGACTGCCAAAGGATGCAAAGAAGACCTGTGCATTTGTAAAAAGCCTCAAGCGTGGTGACAGTTTGAAAAGAATGAAAGGACGTATGCTGGCTGTTACTTGGAGGGACACTCGAATTGTTAATGTATTATGTAATGTTCCTGGCTATTTGGGTGATGGTGCTGTCAGAAGAAGAGACAGAAAAGGTGCCCAGATAATTATCAATAGGCCAAGTGCCATTGAGCTGTATAACAGTTTCATGGGGGGGGGGGATTTGTCAAATCAACGGGTGTCCTCATATCGTCGTCACATGAAATCGCTGACATGGTATTTGCAGGTGTTCTTTCACATATTGCAGTTGTCTGGGGTGCAGGCGTACCTCCTACACAAAGAGATGAATCC
Source organism: Paralvinella palmiformis (assembly GCA_025642065.1). NCBI lineage: Eukaryota > Metazoa > Annelida > Polychaeta > Terebellida > Alvinellidae > Paralvinella > Paralvinella palmiformis. Next base: position 529,958 of record JAODUP010000253.1, on the reverse strand, counting down.
TGGAAAGAGCAACAACCAGTTTGGGTTCTTCCTTGAACTGATTGATGGGTTGGTTGCTGGGCGCTCATTTATTCGCAAACATCATGCTTCCAGTTCACGACCAGCAACAGACATTCGTCTCAACCGGGAACTTGAACATTCATTAATAAAACATGAAACCCAATCAAAGTGTGCTGTTCACACAAGAAGAGTGGACACTATATGCATGTGGTGTTTGTAAAGTGAGAATGTGTCCTGTGCCTTGTTTTCACCGATACCACTACATGTCTGACCACACATACGATGACCCGCAGAAAGCCAGCTCAGCACCAGCAAGGAAGAGAAAACATTGTAGTATTAGCAGTTGATTAGATTTGAGTAGTAGTAATAGTAGTAGTGTTCACATTCACTTTAGTTAGATAGATAAGTTGTTATTAGTATAGAAATATGATTATTTTCTTTCCGTTTTTTATTTAAACTGTTATTTTTATTATTTTTCATACCTTTTCCTAATATATCAGTTTAAAACTTGCATTGTTATAAACATTGATATTTGGGGATAATATAGATAGTAGTTCAACTTTGTAGAGTGAATATTTAGATTAGTAGACTGTTTTTAAATAGAACATTGTTTTTAAATTTTTAAATATTAATTAATGTTTTCTATTTCATATTTCACATACCTGTTTGTATTTTTATAAATAAAATCAATTTAATTGAAAAGTTTATTTATCAAGCTTTCAGAAAATGCATACTTTTATGGGTCTGTTTTCTACCATTAAGTCCTTATTAAGCAATATGTTGCAGTGCCCTATAACAAATTTAAATATGGGAAAAACTGGTTCCAGAGGCAAATTTGTACCCGATCTTGTGGGTTTTAAAGGGTTAAATGCATATCAAATCAAATTCTTTAACCAATTTAAAAAAAAGGAAAAACAAGTGTTAACATATTGTGTGTTCCATGATGATGAGATACCATTTAAACAGACCAAGCTCTCGGATACAGATTTACTGGTGTTGGATGTGATAGATGATTTGGAGTTATTTGTCACAGTAGTCAATGCTGTATCTTACATCTCTGGGTATAGTCTGAGAAAATTTATGCTTCAATCCAAATGCTTAAATTGTTTAAGAATGATGACTGACACCAACAAAGGTGCATAAACACAAGGAAAAACAGCTTTTGGTGGAAAGGGTGTTTCAAATAAATATCCACAAAGTTGTGGTTTTGAAGGGCATTTTGTCAAGACTGCTGAAGCGTGTATACATGACATAGTTCTTTCAAGGGTGTTAAGGCTGTGTCCAAAGAACAGGGATGGTGAGTACATAAAATATATTGTAAAGTTGTATGTTAGGTGTCGCCTATATTATTATTTCAAGTTTGAATTTAAGAAATTATTTATGGCCAAAACCAAGAAAAATAGGAAGGCTCAAATTCTTATCCACCAATGTGAACAGGCATATTTAAAAAATGATTTTGTGAATATGTCATGAGGTTGGAGGGAGGGCTTCACAGTCTAACTTTAAACAGTTCACTGATATGGACTAAATTTCATATTTTTTGTAGTAGTGGTTGTTTAGAGAGGGGAACCGGTTTTGTTTATTCTATGCATGTGATAACAGATGACAGGTTGTAACTGTAGATGAGCCAGTGGCACAAGATATTTGATGCTGTTTATTGTATCATCTGTACTAAAGTACTAATTTCTCTATCTATAACATGTTAACACAAGCATAGACATTGTTAATATTCCATCTGTATTCTTTGTTCTCAGTTGGGCAGGCCTGTACTGGTCTATATTATTGAGGTGTAGACCTTAACTGAATTGTTTTAGTTAATATATGATAAACGGACATGATGAATATATGGTAGAAAGTTTGTAAGGAATTGTGTTATGCATGGTTGCGTTATGATAGTTATATCCATATATATATATATATATATATACATATATATATATATGTTGTGTGTGTGTGTGTGTATATTCAAATAAATACAAATTGATGGACCATGACATGACCCGTCATTGTGGTGTGTGATAGAGATCTATTTGATGACAAATTGACATGATTAAAACTAGATTTATGCATATACCACACACACACACACACACACACACACACACACACACAATATATATATATAATTGTATTCATTATAAACAAATTTTGAAAATACGGCTTCCACACACAAAAGAAAATAGGCTGTGAAATTACCTAATTCACGTTCAATTATTTTCTGATTAGCTGTGAAGTGATAGCAAATTGTAGGCTGTGAAGTGACCGGACTGTGAAATGACACAATTCTTTATTTACAGTTTCAGAGCTTTGTTTTTGTGATGTCTTGTGTGCACAATTAAAGTGTTAATTAACAAGAGAGTATGTGCTCATGTAACATATAGTTATAGCATTAGCGATTCATTTCAACTATGCGGCGCACATGTACACCATCACATGTGTAGAACCAGCGAGCATTTGTTTATATGAGAAGTGCACCCGTCCGCTTGGTGCGCTACTGGTTCATAATTCAAAATGGCCCGACAAGAGTAACTTCTGGTGTACCCCAAGGATCCGTTTTGGGACCACTCCTCTTCATTTTATACTTAAATGGTCTCCCAGGATTCCCCCGGTGCACCGCACGTATACTATTTGCAGATGATACATCAATTTATGTATTTGGTAAAAATATTACGGAATTATATAAACTCGTTAATCAAGACATTGCATTATCTTTAAATATAAGCAAAACACATCATGTACTCTTCTAAAAATATAAGTTCGACACACATGTATGAAAATTAGATAATACAATTATTAATCGAGTTAAATGTGTCAAATTTCTGGGACTGCTATTAGATGAAAACCTAAACTGGCATGAGCATATAGATAGTTGTAGATAAAAAATATCTGGTGGACTATATACCCTCAATAAAATTAAGCAAATCTTAATACACACAATGAGAACAGTATACCAGAGCTTTATATATACCTATTTAACATATGGCACCCTATTGTGGGGTTGTAGTCACTCAATGTACTTACGGAGATTAGAAACTTTACAGAAAAAGGCAATCAGGGCCTTCTCGAAATAAAATTATAATGCTCATACCGAACCCTTATTTAAGAAACTGCAGATTCACAAGCTAAAGGACATAAGTACTTTTCAACTTTCAAAAATAATGTATTCATTCATTAATATCTCTTTACCAGATTCCCTAATGACCATGTTCAGTATAAATAGACATATTTATTCGCACGAAGCAAGATGCCTTCACCAGCCACACATAAAATGCAAAAAAAGAATTGTTTTTATCAAAGACGTTTATTTACCTAGCACCTGAAATATGCTACAACTGCCAGAAACATAGCTTTAATAGATCTGTAAAGAAATTTCTTGCGAACTCAAATTAACGCGCTTGGGCAGAGGACATTGTCGGTTAAATATGTAACTTTTAGGCCAGTGCACCTCTTCGTATAATCAATTATGTTCTACATGTTTGGTCTTTATTTTGGAGGTTACAGCTTTTTGCTAGTCTGTTGGCCTGATGGTATATGCTTGTAAATAATATTATGTGATAACAATGTAATAATGCTACTGTATATATCATCGAATAAAATTACTTACTTACTTAACACCTCTATATTTAAGCTCTTTGATAGCACCACCAAGCATATGCAAGTGGAAAATTGTTACTGATATAGCATTTATTACTTAAATGGACAGTCCACCCTCAGAAAATATTTATTAAAATTTAAGAAATATTTTCAGTGCGTTTCGGATATTTGCCTTTCAAGTTGGATGCCTGCCAAGGAAATACTTCGTAAATCATGTTTTACCTAGTTTATCGATATACTCCAACCTACAGATAAAAATAGCATATTCAATAATTCATATGTTGTAAATAACATGTAAATTGTATTAGTAAATACGAAGTGGTTACGTATCCGAGCATCCGAACCCTGTACCTCAGCTTATAGGTCCGAGCACTCAATGCGCATGCGCCAATTATTCCTCTTGCTATTACTTCCGCTTAAATATGGCGGCCGAGCATATGTAGTAGTTATATTTGGGTTGAAAGTAGAAGATGCTTTTGATAGTTTTTATGAGGTACAAACGAAAATCAAAGAAATAGACAATCGATAGAACAGCCATACGGGTTTACAAATAATAGAGGTTAGCAGGTATCCTAGAAAACCTGGAATATAACAAAATTCATTTTCCCGCTCCTGGAAATGTCCTTGAATTTGACAAAATCTGAAAATCTCACGTGAAAAAATACTGCCTTTGGAATAACCCCACTTAGAATAAAAAGTGAGTAAATAGTATACCTGTAGAAATTTATATTTCCTTGTCTGTGGGAACCATAGAATAATGCATTTCTTATAAATGTCAGATTTTCTTTTTAATCTGATTATAATGTAGATTAATAGATTTAATATAATATGCGAGCAGATGAAAAATTAAAAACGGTCATGAAATTGCTTATATTTATAATTAAATTGATGATGCATTGGTTCAGATGCTGAATGCTCGGATCTTTATCACCAACGAACACGATTCTGATGCTGGGCTTCCTGTTCCGAGTCCGAGCACCGGAAACACCCAAACTTAGCGTACGCGTATAGAGTGCTTGGACATTTATCATCAACGAACACGATTCCGATGCTCGGATATGTAACAACAACAGCCTAATAAATATCATTAATGAAACTGCTTGTGTTGGGCGATAATACATTGATATATACAATTCGACTTATTCAGACTGCACGAATCATACAAATTCGTCGCCTTATTTAAAAACACATTCCGAGCTTGTTATATTATACTTGTCTAAATTAAAAAGGTCTACACTGAAGTAAATCCATAGTAACATTTATATGAGATAAATAAAGTACACATACACTGAATCAGTGACAGTGTCAGGCTCAATCTGACTAAATAGTAAATAGTGGCATACTGGACTTATTCCGGTCAGTGTTCAATGGTATTGAAAGCCCTTCCCTGCTAACTTTATATGGCTTCAGCTGACCTGTTACAACTGAAGTTGGAGCTGTCACAAGGTTCAAGCTGAACAAGGCTGCTGTTCCCAGGACTGCCTATACTGAATCCACTTTGGATTATAAATGCAACATCTAGTACAGTGTTGGATTTTGACTTGGACCAAGAATTTCCCCAAACCAAATAAAAACAAACTAATTGTGACTGAATCGGATAACTTTCAAAATAACAAAAATGCAAGACTACAGATACCTTATACATTTCACAGTTAGCCTGAATGAGGGCTCATGGAATGCAGTTACATATGAATATGTGGATGATTTTTTATTGGAACTGTGTTAGAAGTGACAAGGTCAGAGGTGGCAAACATTCAGTTTTTAAACGGGGTTATAGCCTGTATACAGATACACAAGGACAGATGAAGTTCAGAGTGAATTTGTTTTTGCTGCTGATATTAAGCTGGTTTTAAATGCTAATGGCCACAAATATTCTGCGTCATATATAAAATATTCGTAGAAGTTATATCTATTAGAATATTTTTGAACATTTCAGCATAGTAGTAGTAGTATTTATTTCCAATTTCAATATCAAATAACGTATACATAATGCAACTTTACAAGTATATTACATATAAAGAAATTGGGGGACCAATGTAGCCGAAGCTGTCTTCCCATTGGCCCCGAACAATCATAGCTAATAATTGTCAGCTCGATAAAACGCCGTTTGTGTATGTGGCAAAGACCATGTTAGCAATTAATGTAGGGGCTAAAGACCGATGGGGAAAAATCTGGAATGGAAAAACGGATCGGGACTCAAACTTCATAGAGCTACAGGATTATTACCTTCATAAAAAATAGAGAAGCCAACATGTTATAGACATGGACAGAACCCAGCACTAGTTGACTTACCGATGACCAACAAGTAATAACTAATTTGTGACGTCTCATACCTAGATCCGCTTACAAAGTCAAGCCAGCTAAATGGAGAAATCTAATTTGGATGAATGGAATGGCCGTGAAACTGATGAAAAGAAAATCTTGGCTATGGAAGCGATATGTAATTACATGAATGCGAACAATACTGTAAGAAGAGAAATGAAGCGCAGGCAACAACTGATAAGCTGAGCAAGAACTTTGAAAAATGATTGTCAAAATAGTGATATCTTGACCAAAATTATTTTGGACATGCTGGTATGTACGAAGCCAAACTAAGACCAGAGAAAGCCTCAGCCCACTAGAGAAAAGAAATGGAGCCCAAACCACAACTAACTTGGAGAAAGCAGAGGTTCTAAATGTGTTTTGTATTCTTCAGTTATCACTCATGAAAACCTAAGTAGCGTCCGAAAAATTGAACCCAAAGAATACAATATATCACTAGACAACATAGTAGTACGAAAAAGGAAATAGAACAAATATCAAATAAGACAAATCAAGGAAAGTCACCAGGTCCCGATTAGATTCTTTCTGGGGTTATGAAGGAATGTGCTACATCATTAGCTGAACCACTCACTTTCATTATAAATAAATCATTTGAAGAAGGAATAGTGCTGCTCGATTGGAGAAAGTAGAAAAAAGAGCCTAAGTAACTACCGACCAGTCAGCCTCACCTCTGTAGCCTATAAACTGATGGTGAAAGTGATCAGAGAAAGAGTAATGAAACACATGGAGAGCAACCTGATGTTTACAGATAAGCAATATGGGATCAGAAATATAAGATCTACCATTCTACAATTGCTACAAGTAATGGATTAGTGGACAGAGATGGTCGACAATATATAATGATTTGATGTCCTGTACCTTGATTTCAGGAAGGCGTTTGATACAGTGCCACATGCTCGGATGCTAAACAAACTGGTATTGATGGCAAAGTGTTTGACTGGTTAGCAGACCTTCTTAGAGGAAGTTGTCTCAGTGAATGGCAACTACTCATGCTGGATGAATGTCTTAAGTGGCATCCTACAAGGACGTGTCTTGGATCCTATTCTCTTTATTATACCATTAACACGTCTGAGAGGGATCAAAAGCACAAAGGCGAGCTACCAAGGTTGTACCTGGGATTGAGAAATCGCCATCTCCCGAGTCTGGTGTTCAGAAGAAGAAAATGAGATATGATCCAAGTATATAAGATACTCCATGGCCTTGAATGAATTCATAATAACTCACTACTCAAACTAGCGAGTGAGGGGATCACAAAAGGTCAGTCTAAAGCTACAGAAACCAAGGCACAAGACAGCATTCAGACATAACTCTTTTACCTTAAGAGTCATTCAATATTGGAACGCACTATCCGAAGGATTTGTGATTGCACCAACTCTAAACGCATTTAAAAACAGACTAGATTGGCACTGGGCTCAGTATGACCAGTGAGACTTGATATTCGCTAGTTAAGTTAGGGAGCTACATCCGATAAAAGAGCTTAAATTAAGTCAAATAATCAAGGAGGGCTGTGAAGGAAATATATTTCCTACAAGCGCCCGGTAAGGATACAGTGAGTAATAAACACGTTAAAAAGGGATGACCAAATAACAACACTAGAATTACAATGTGATGAACCGGAACAACATTCTAGTCGTAACTCTGCGAATTGAAGGTATCCCAAAGAAAAAGGACTAATATGTTGTTGGTATCATCATAGATGTACTAAATGCCTTGGGCTTGGAACCTAATACTACTATTGAGAGAATTGATAGCGTCCATAGATTGGGCATTTGGAAACAACCCAACTCTAAACCCCGAGTAATGTTCGTGAAAATTGCAACCTAGAGAGTGAAGCAGCATGTCTTCAGTGCCAAAAAGAAACAAAGAAATATTAGTTTACCACCAAATATGTCCAAGCGAAAATTTACATCAATGAGGACCTCACCCAGTATCGAGCAAGACTGCTATACGAATGCAGAGATCCCAAGAAGCAGAAACACATCAATGATTGCTGCTCATTTAATGGGCGTATTATTATCAAGATAAAGGCTAATAATATTATTACACAAAATTATACAAATGTGACCTTGATACTAACTCTGTCTATAGTTAAGCCATGCAGCTAGATACTAATCTGTAAATGAAAGTGCACACAATCATAATGTACATTCAATATGTATTATGCTTTATCCGATTTAGAATAATTTACATCATACTATAAACCATATGTTTTACTTGCATACTACTTTGTTTTTTGCGTTTTTTACTTTTGTTTATTTAATACATTATTTTGCCCTGTTGATGATACCATATGTAAGTTGACTCAACATATTATTGGAACCTTCTCTCTTTGTGGCGCATTCAAATTATGGTTCAATTGTTGCCAATAGTTTATCTGTATACATGTATATAGTGGTACATATTTTACAATGATAATACTAAATTATTTTTATTGCTATTAGAATATTAAATTAAAAACTGCCAATTTATATGCATTCATTGTTATAACCATTGTCATATAACATGCATAAAAGACAAGGAGCATTATATGACTGGAAACGTTATCTGTGATAAATGCATTGGACAAGAGCTATCATTCAACTTAATGATACCTGATGATGAATTTATTAATGCTTTTGCTGGGTATCAGCAAACACCAAACAAGCTCTCTTGAAAAGCTGAAAGAATTATTATTTGATCCATATGAAATAAATGATGATATTTGTCATTTTAATGAAGATTATTATGAATTCTTTGAATGGTAAATATTATGATGCAGATAAATATGTTACTAATGTCAATGTACCTGTATTATTTTCATTAATGTACATAAATATTCGAAGTGTACCAAAACATTTTCATGAATTGACAATATTTTTGTATTGCCTGAATTATAATTTCAATGTTATTCGTTTATCTGAAACCCGGTTTACAGTAGATAATATTGACTGTTATAAATAACTAAGTTATAATATTATTAATTATGTTCATACTGATACAGCAAAAGGTCAACTATGATACAAATATTATTATTAGAACTGTCTACAGACCTCCTGCTACTGATATTAATTAATACAAAAAACCCAAAATGAAAATAGGTTGGCATATATAATGGGTAATTATAATATAAAGCTACTAAATACTGAATAACACCTTCAAACATCTGAGTTTGTAGATAGTATGTTTGGGTTTGGATATTACCCTTTAATTAATAAATCAACAAAGGTAAAGAATACAACAGCTACCTTCATTGATAATATATTTACAGATGACTCGGGGAAAGTAGAAACAATGTCTGTTTGAGATATTTCTGATCATTATCCAATATTTAATATCACCAAAACTGGTGTTGAAAATTGTGATCCTAACATTACCAAGAAGAGACAGTTTAATGATATAAGTATATCACAATTCAGAAGAAACCTGTCCACACATGATTGGTCTAAATTATGTTTAATGAATGATCTTCAAGTTGCATTTTCACAATTTTATAATACATTTAAAATTAAATTTGATGAATGTTTCCCAGTAAAATATTATAAATCCTCTTATTACAATTTAAAAACAACATGGTTAACACCAGCTCTTCGTACATCTATTAGGACTAAATATATTTTTATAAAGAATAGAAAAAGGATCCTTTCTTGTCTCATGAACAACAAGAGACGGTTTAATTATATAATTATATCTCAATTCAAAAGAAACCTGTCTACACATGATTGGTCTAAATTACATTTAGTCAATGATCCTCAAATTGCATTTAAACAATTTTATAATTCATTAAAATTTAATTTGATGAATGTTTCTCCTCCCCCCAAAAAAAAAGAAAAGAAAATCCTCTTATTACTATAAAACAAACATGGCTAGCACCAGGTCTTCATACATCTATTAGAACTAAAAATGATCTTTATAAAGAATACAAAAATTATCCTTTCCTGTCTCATGAACGTGCATATAAAAATTCAGTTACTACGAAATGCTGAATGACGTCATTATCAACATATCGATCATCACTAAATACAAATATAATTTGGTAAATTATTAAAGAGGTAATTGGCTAAAAAAAAAAATGAAAATTAAGACTATTGCTCATAATTTCAAAGTTGATAATAAAATAATAATAGATCCTGTTGTTTTCGCTAATGCATTTAATAATTTTTATATAAATATAGGAACTCCCACTTCCCCATACACATATTGATCCAACGTCATATATTAAAAAGAATTATGGAAATTCTTTATATCTTAAGCCAATTGCGGACAATATAATTCAAAATATTATTATGGATTTGAAAAATACAAATCGTGACATAATGGTATTACTGCTTATTTAATCAAGAATGTTACTGATAATATTGTTACACAACTGTCCTATACATTCAACTTATCGTTACAGTGTGGAGTATTTCCTGATGAAATGAAATTAGTAAAGGTAATTCCTTTGTATAAAAATGGTGATAAAATGATAATTAGTAATTATAGATCTGTGTCTTTACTGGCTGTATTTTCCAAAATATTTGGAAAAGTGATGTATAATCATATTATGGATTTTGTGAATATTAGAAGCACGATGCGTTGTATAAATTCCAAATTAGCTTCCTTAAAAACATTCTACATCAATGGCATTATATCAGTCTTGGTAGATAGAATTATTAGCACTATTGACAAAGGTAGAAACATTATGGGTTTGTTCCTAGATTTTAGTAAAGCTTTTGATACTCTGAATCACCAGATATTGTTGAATAAATTTGATAAAAATGGTATTAAGTGTGGTGCAATACATGGATAAATAGTTATTTAACCAGACGTATGCAACATGGGTCAATCCTGGGACCATTTTTGTTCCTATTATATGTTAATGATTTTGTTAATGTATCTGATAATATACTCCCAATATTATTTGCAAATGACACTAATGTTTTTATTGATGGGGACAATCTGAAAACTATGAGTGTTACTCTGAATAAAGAATTATGTAAGTTAATTAGTGCTATGGCTGAATATTAATATATTATCACTGAATATTGGTAAAATTCATTTTATAATATTTCGATCAAGCAAAAGGAATTGTCATTTCAACATAGATTTAACCATAAATAGTTAAACTATTACTAGAGTTGAATTCACAAGATATTTAGCAGTCATAATTGATGAACAACTGCCACGGAGAGAACATATAAATACTGTGAAAAATAAATTATACAGAGGATTTGGAATAATTTGTAAGGCTAGAAAATTATTAAATATTACTTCCCTTTAGGGTTGGCATGTTTCTTTCATGGCGGTAAAAACCACAGTAGAAGCGGGTTTTTTTCCGTTACGGAAGAACTATACTTTCTTCTCTTCCCTTCTGGGAAGAAATGGAAGAAACTCAAAAATAGTACAAAATCATCATATACTTTTCATGCACTTTAAAAAAATATAATAGAGTATAGTCCTCATACAGACATATTAACAGTTAAGTCTCCCGGTTTCGCCGGGAACTTGCCGGTTTTCAGCTATATCTCTCGGTCTCCCGACGGTAGCCGAAACCTTACCTGTTTTTAACAAACTCCAACCAAAACAATCTAACTTTATCAAGCTTGGTGTGGAATAATTTCTTTCAATTTTGCCAGAGTTTTTTTTCTGGATCAACAGAAATTGTCCAAACTGTGTCTGTAATAGCTCACGTGTTCTTGTTTGCCGCGTAATCACGACCAATACGGCGAATAGTGCAGTTAAGGTCATAGAGTCGAAACGAGTCAGGACTAGCAGCTAACTCCTGACGATGAACTACCACTCTACTCTGCTGACTGTCGTGTCGAAACGTTCTGGACAGACATGACAAAGAAGAAGACATTTGTCGGTGGTATGTGCTTTCTATATTTAGCACATCTCATGACAACACTATCGGTGCATTTCAGCCAGACAAAACAAATTCTGCAACATGGAACTGTGTGAAAGACCACCATTGATAGTGATGTATAGACCTCTGCTTGTGTGACTTTTTTCCCTTTTCCCTAGATCTGTGTTATAATAGTATATGAAATGAGGTATATGTAAAAGATAACACAGTCTGTCTTTACAAGTGTTTAATAAGTTTTTTATAAGTTTTTTACTAGATCTGCCTGACATATTCTTTGTTATCGTGTTTTATAAAGTGCAATAATTTTAAATTGTGTGTTTTACACGGAACATTGACAGTTTGTACTTTATCTGGTGGCAGGTGTTGCATGGTGGTGATAATGAAGCTTGATTGTTATGGTCTAAATAAGTGGGTTTTTTTTCTTTTGGGTTACGATAGTAATTATTATAATAATACGATTTACGTCTAAAAGCCAGATTTTCTGAAACCCTCCGATTTAATTATATAAGCCAGATTTTCTGAAACCCCGCTATTTACGTATTAATCTATTATTTTGGCATTTCTGAAACTTAACATGAAAGCTTGTTCCTGTTGGTTTGCAACAAAAGTTTGGGGACAAATGGAGAAAAAAAACTAAAATTGAATAGTTTTGAACAACTTATTAAAATAATTGTAGTTATTATTGATGATGATGATGATTACAATTCAACATTAAGATCATGTGACAATTAATATGTGAATAAATGAACAGATATTTGTTAATTGATTAATAAACTGCTTGGATCATTGGAATCCACTTGTGTTCCATCATTATTTATCTCTCTTGCATTTCTACTAGTAGGAATATCACCATCATCTGCATCTAGTGAGAGAATATTTCCTAGTTTTGGTTCCATCCATGCTATAATAAGGAACAGATTAGGCAATGAGAAGATAGCTAAGTAGTGTTTTATAGGATACTTTGGGGAAACCTTGAATTGGACAACTATTTAACAATATATGAAGTTTAATTTTGTTACCCATGATATCAAGATTGGCAATTTACTTAAAATAAATACGTTGACAATACACATTATTATCATATATATATATATATATATATATATATATATATATATATATTATATATATTAAATAGAACTTGCGTGGTTGATACAGTGAAGTGGAGGTGGTGAATATCATACCAGTTTGTATTGTTAGGTGACTGTATCCATAGATTCTTCCCAATTTCTCCCAGGAGGAAAGGTTTTCTTCCCAGCTAAAACCCATTTCTTGCAAGGGAAGGGACGAAATACATTTCTTCCGGGAAGAAATCCAACTCTGTCACTCCTTGATCACTATATTACACATTTATGCACACATACCTAATGTACTGTGTTGAACTGTAGGCGGAGCCCTCTAATTTTACAAAGATGTGTTAATTAAAACTCAAAAGAAAATTGTCAGGGTAATGGTATCAACCAATTTAAAAACAATTAATATCATGCTGCATGCTCCTTTCACACTTTTAGTGTAATAGATAATTAGCTATCATTAAACCTGTTCAAAACAAGCTACAAACAATGAATAGTTTAATGAAATTGCACAAACTAGTAGTAGTACTACTATAACAACAGGAACATGCACATTTAGTGAAGTTGAATGTCTTCAGCTGATGACCTTAGTCTTCATCTGAACCATTTGATGATACAGATGACACATTTAAATCACTATCAGTGTCAGCATGTGATTCAAATGAGAAATGGTAATCGACATTGGATATGGATGACATGGTCTTAACTTGTGAATGAGTATGTAAGTTTGAATGGGTTCCCAGTCTGCACTTTCTCCGTCTCTCCATGAAGTGATTTAAGGATGTTTCAATCGGTTCTTCTTGTTCTTCCTCATTCCAGATGAGGTGATTGACCTTGATTAGTAGCAGGTTTTCCATCGATTTACGTTTCATGGAAAAACGACTGTCCCTTAGCATAGCTGCTACATGATTGAAGCCAGCTTCTATTACGCTATTGGACATACCAAGACAGAGTATCAATTCGACTAGCAAGTACATATTTGGAAAACGATTACGTCTGTAGTGTAGAAGTTTATACCAGGTACATTTTGCATCCATAGTTCTGTAAATGTTGCGTACTGGATTCTTGACATCTTTCCATTCTTTTGTAAGATATTTGTTGTTGACCGCCTTTGCTTCCAGAGGAATAGTGAAATATGCAGCAACCGAATTCAGGGCAGCGACCCCCTCTGCTACATCACTGCCATCATGCCAATAGGCTGGATCCAGTCACTGACAGCAGTTAAACAACTGTCGATCAGCATAACAAATCTGAAATCTGTTGGTGATACATGATTCAAGCTGTGGCAAGAATTTTGTGCAAAGAATTTTTGGAAGTCTGTAGGCTTGTATGCCAATACCTTCTTCAATGGCATTTATTAGTCTGACAAATTTTCCGGAGCGCTTGCAATAATAGTAAAGTGTGATTAAAAATTCTCTCACAGAACATAATTTCTGATGCTTCATCATGGAATCCTTCAGAGCTAATTCCAGTCTATGTGAAACACAATGACTGGTTACTGTTCATGACCGATTTGATTTTATCTGAGTTCAAACACCATTACATTTCCCAGTGTTTACTGCAGCGCCATCTGTAGTGGCAGATACCAGTTTCTCCAGATAACCCTTCTGCATTGATAAATATATTGTCAATGGCTTTTTTTTACATTAATGACTGAGGCATTATTCATCATTTGTGGCACTTTTTTTCTTTTACTGGTAGCCATTTCTGCTATAATTTCGCTTGCGTTTTGACCGGTATTTTCTCCCTAAATCAACTGTACTTTATTAGCTTTTTGCATGCTAACCATTCTTCTGAAGCACGATATAGGTTGCCCGCTTGCAGCCAACATATGTGATGTCCTAATCATTTTGCGGTAAACACTTTCGGCCTGGTCAGTCAGAGAATGATTGATCTTTGGCTGAGTCACAGTCACAGTTTTAGCAGTGATTGTTGAGGAAGAGGGTTGAAGTTGTAATGTTGAGTCATTGTCCAGAAGCTCCAGATTTACACCAGCCAGATGAACTTTTGACAGCAAATGTCTTACAATATTCCACTTTTTAACAAAGTTTGTGCCGCTGACATATTTCTTGAAGTCGGCACTGCCTGGCTGTGAAAAGAAACCAAAAGCTTATCCGAGTGTTTGGCGCACGTTTTACACCACATTTCCCGGACCATTTCTTTCCGTGATATCACATGCGATGTGTAGCCAATAACATTCCCAGTCGGCCCTGAAGAAAGGTAGATAATTGAACGGAAAAGCCACTTGATTTTGTTGACATATTGTTACTTAAATGCGCCATCATGGAGGCCCTTTCGGAAATGAAATACATGATCTTTTGTAATAGTGGTAACACTAAAACGAACAAACTCCACACGAGCCTCGCTTAGAGAAATCGTGTTTTTCACAGACGTGAAACGGTTCAGCTTGGTGTATTTCTCATTCGAAATACTCATTCGGAAATATTTTATTTGATACTTACTTTTACCCTCCTCTTGACAGATTAAGTGCGTGATGGTGCGCGAGCGCAATCACGATCCTCAAATGGAAAGGCCTGCATAATGAATGACAAAATCAAATCAGAGATTCAACGTTTGAGGGATGATATTGGTGTAGAAGTCCATAGATGCTAAGATGAAGCAAAGCAGCTGTCTTCATATATAAGTACTGAAGAAGAAACGCCAAGGGTTCAGTGTAATAGGTCGAATATATCTGCTGACACATCTTTTCTTTATAACAAGAGATCAATTGGCATTTCTTTTATTGATATCTTACTGCAACAGTTGCAGATCCGTTTCTCTGCAGACAACTGCCGTCCAGTGAGCGCTTTGCTGAGTCAAATACCATCTTTAATGGTCAAACTAGGGATGCCTGCACTAGAGCAATTTGAATAACGAGGTATTCAGATGGTTCAATATGCGGTCCGGGCAGATTTACATTATAATCTGCTGATCTAGATATGTTTTCAATCATTAGAATTTTACTGGGATTAGGATGTACTCTGCCTTCACATCTGTAGACGTAGAGCGTAGTTTCTCTGTGTTGAGGCTAATTAAAAGCCATTAGAGCAGCCGAATGGCTGACATAAGGTTTTGTGCCTTAACTTTAATGAAAATACATTACAGTAAACACATCGATTCTAAACAAATTGCAGATACGTTCATTAAAGAAAACCCTAGACGATTTCCAAGGCCATCCTTTTGACTAATTAGTGTAGGTTTACCTGAGATAATAAATATTTTAAAATCATTGTTTCTTTCTCATAAGTACACACTTTGAAATAAATGGTCAGTCTGCCTAATAAATATTTTAGTGATATAATGCATAATATTTGACATCATATCATGTCTGGAGACACATTCATGCTTCTAGTAACAAATCGAGTAACGCCCAATAATTATAACAATCTGTATATACGCTGAACCAATCACCAAGTGTCATACCATGGGTCTTTATTCACAGGAATGTCTACTTTTGCCAGTATTTATACACAGTATACACTGAAACATTCGGATTTTGTAGTATTTCAGAAGACTCCTAAGCAATATCTACAATCCTGGATCCGCCTATGTTATCTTCATATTGTCTAGTTTTCTTTTTATAACTTTGTCTCCCAGCCTTTTCTTAGAGATTCGTTTAGTGATATATTATAAATGTAAATAGCAATGATTTATTTTATAATGCTACTTTAATGTGGGCTTAATAAATCATTTAGGTTAAATTTAAGTTACCTATATCTATGGAAAGTGGTACCTTTTCCACGTTTATAAACGCATTTATAAAGAATATACTTACGTTTAAAAAGTATGTCTGAAACTAAAAAATTATTGAAGACAAAAATAATTATGCTTCACAAATCCAGTCACTATAGCCAGATGTTCTCTAATATATTAATTAGAATGTTTAATGGATGGCGTCATATAAACATGGTTGATTTACTGAGATTACTATAATAAAATGTTTGCCTATTATTGATAAAGATCGAGCTTATTTATAATGAATAGTGAACATATTTACTTAAACAATAATTACTAACGTAAAACCTACATGCCTGATGTCGTAGTTGAGTCACAAAGCAATCTGCAAATGAATAATTATACTTTACACAGTTAGTGTTTTACATTACCAGCCTCATTACAGTATACACAGTCGGTGTATGACACCAGCAGACTCATTACAGTCTACAGAGGAAGGGTATAACACTATCATCCTCATTACAGTCTACACATTAAATAAATAATACTTCCAACCTATAGTGGGTGTATAAGTAATAGATATTACCCTGTTACTAAATCGTTATCCACGATGCCCAGTGATATATATATATATATATATATATATATATATATATATATATATATATACATGAACCATCGGTGGCCAATGAGCAATATGACTTTTTGGTTGCAATCATTTTGAGCTACATTTTTAATTGGTGGTGGTGATATTTCGCATATTTCCATCCATATAAATATCTGAATATGTACACAACACTCGTATCAATAGTGAAAACACAATTTTGTTAACAATAAGATAATGATGGGTGACCAGGGAAAATATTGATTGAAATGTATGCACGAAGCAGAGGTGTGGAGTTATTCGTCATATTTCAAACGCGTCATTTGTATTATGTGGGCGACAGGGAAAAATTGAAATAAGGCTAGTTTTTATCCACTCTGGTAGACCCGAGCACTAGTTAATATTTAGGTGAACACATCTTTATTTTCGTTTCTAGGTGTACGTTCTTACAAACGCCAGTAACTTGAACAAGAAGAAAAGCTAAGCAAAATACTAAATGCAATATTCACTAGACATGTTGCAACCACCACCGCCACAACTACTGCCGGCAAAGTGGGTAGGAGCCTAGGAATGACCACAGAAACCAGAGACCAGTTTATATTCAATAGCTGTGTATTTCATATTTCTAAATCCCCCCTGCGGGTCCGGGGTTTAGAATAGGTCCGCTGTATCCCCTGCATGTCGTAAAAGGCGACTAAAAGGGGCAACCTGTTTGCCGTGGGTTACGACCCGTAGGGGGGGAGAGGGGATCCTGGTAGTTGAGTGGTGGAAACACTGCAACACACTACTTTGGCCCTAATTTCCTTCTAAGACGGGAGGTCAGAAAGGCCCGATCTGACCAATCGGCTAGTCACGTTTAGCCCTGGAGGTGGTTGTTTTCGGACTATTTGTCCTTAAGCTGCCACTTACCAGAAGGCAGTGGTTGATGGGTCAACCTTGGAGGATGGTGTTGCTTTGGGTAATCGGGTGGATGATACTCCTCCACTCGGTTCTCCCTTGTAATACTATCTTCTGGGGGTATATCACAATTGTATCCCTGATGCACAAGTGTTGGTTACCAAACCTCTGTGCACCCCATTGTTGGACTACAAAGGCGGGTGGGGAGCATTTGTGCTGAAACAAATAACATAAAATATGGACACCCAACAACCCCCCCCCCAAAAAAAAAGAAAAAGCGGGCCTTAGAGGTTGACACTTCTTCGGATAGCGAAGAACCAACTCTACACATGTGGCCTAGATTTTTAATAGTACAGGGCACAAGCAAAGACTCTCCCTTGGCAAAGCTCAAGCTCTTTGCCATTGAGAAAGGTTTAAAAGGCTTGGCTGGAACGCCAACATCTGTGAAAAGGCTCCGATCTGGAGACCTCATTATTGAAGTCTCAAAGAGGAGCCATTCCGAAAATCTGTTGCGTTCCAAAATGCTGGCAAATTGTCCATTACAAGTTGTCCCACATCGCAGTATGAACTCCAAAAAGGGAGTCATACGATGTAGGGACCTCGCCGACACCTCCGAAGAGGAGATATTGGACAATTTGTCATCACAGGGTATAACGGAAGTAAGGAAGATAAGAGTACAGCGTGCTGGACGCCGAATTAATACCGACACCATTATCCTCACGTTTGGACTCCCTGTCCTACCGTAGAGCTGACAGGTAGCACTCCTACCTCAACGAGGTCATATTCTGATGTCGCTGGGGTTATGAAAAGTAGTGTTGCCTGTCAGACCGACATGACCTGACTTCTCGGGGCCCTGCAGCCAAGCCAAATGCCAAGACAGAAACACCCTGTATCTAAGGCTGTGTCTACCATAACAGTTGCTGACGCAGCACAGTCAGAGGTAACACCAGCCACAAAAACTAGGCTACAAACATAAAAGGGGGATACCCCATCACCTTCCTCAGTGATGGAGCCCCTAACATCTTAGACAGTATCTACGAAAAGAAGTGCAAACAAAACTAAATCAACACATGTTGGATCTAAGCCAACAACCCCCCCCCCTAAACCAAAGAAAAAGACACTGTCTGACAGAGAAAAAAAGGGCGATAAAAACCCCATTATCGCTCCAAACAAATATAATGTCTTGGAGGATATTCTGGATGGGTCCTCCATGGACTATGATGACTTGGATAATCCAGGTCATGATCCATCGGGGACTCTTCCAGAATAAAATATTAATAAAAAATGTACCAGTCTATAATCAATTGGAACTGTAGAGGATTTAGAAAACATATAGATAAAATTAAAATGCTAATGCGGGACTATGACCCCATATATGAAAAGTTCAAACGCAATTAAACTTAGAAAGTATTACTCTTTTCATATACTTTCTGAGGCCATTGACACAAGAGCGTCCGGTGGAGTCACCATTATGATTAACAAATCGATTCCCCACCGACAAATTAGTTTAAATACCAACCTGCAGCCAGTAGCTGTGACGTTGTCACTCCACAAGACCATAACACTGTGTTCAATATATATTACACCAAGCTACCCACTTGGTGGAAATGAACTGGATGAATTAATAAGCCAGCTTCCTTCCTCTTTCATTTTAATTGGCGATATGAATGCCCACAGCACTATATGGGGGAATGCACAAAATAATAATAAGGGCAACACATTAGAAAAGTTCACTGAACACAATGAGCTGTGCTTGTGGAATGATAACACACAGACATATATCCATCCAGCAACCGGGTCATCATCTGCCATAGACTTGTCCCTGTGCAGCCCATCATTATTTCTTGATTTTAAATGGTCTGTACATGAGGATCTCTGTGGCAGTGACTATTTTTCAACATTCCTGCATTATAAAAACAAGGCAGCACTTTTAAATATACCAAAGTGGAGTTTTAAGAAAGCAGACTGGTACAACTTTAAATTTAAATGTAGCCAAGAAATAAATAGAAATACCTTCAAGACTATCAAAGAAAACCGCTGTGAATTCTTTACATCAGTGCTACATTTCATAGCGGAAATAACGATACCAAAATCCTCTACAGTTCCAAGAAAACCAATTTAAAAGAAATCCCTCCCATGATAATTTGACAAATTACAAAATCGAATATGCCAAGGCACGTCGGGTCATTCGCAGAAACATGCGAAATTCTTGGAGGGAATATGTCTACCAATTAAATAATAGAACTCCCATAAATACAATATGGAAAATGATAAAGAAATATCGGGCAAAGTTCAATGCCCTCCAACTAAACAATTAGAGAAAAATGGGAACATAATTACAAACATAAAAGAGATCGGGAATACGTTGGCAGAAACAATTGCACACAACTCATCGGCAGAAAATTACACAGACAAATTCAGGAGAAAAATAAATACCATGGAGCGGAATCCAATAAATTTCATATCAACAAATGATGCAATTTATAGTAAACAATTCTCAATAAGAGAATTACTGGATTCTTTCAAGAAAGCCCATGATACTGCCGTTGGACCTGATGATATTCACTACCAGATCTTAAAACAAATGCCTGAGAAATCATTAGAAGTTCTGCTCGATATATACAATGAAATCTGGAGTGGTGGCGACTTCCCTTCCCAGTGGAGAGAAGCCACCATCATCTCAATCCCCAAAGCAGGAAAAAATCTCTCAGATCCTAGTAACTACCGTCCAATTGCTCTCACAAGTTGTATTTGTAAAACTTTTGAGCGGATGGTAAATACCAGGTTAGTCTGGTATCATGCCATTCTCACAGCCCATCATAGTGGTTTTAGAAAACATAGATCCACCACAGATCAACTAATTAAATTAGAAACTATAATAAGGGATTCATAAAGGGGCAACATACTGTGGGGATATTTTCGATCTAGAGAAGGCCTACGACACAACATGGAAATATGGAATTCTAAAAGACTTATTTAATGCTGGGCTTCGTGGCAATATGCCAAAATTAATCTCAAAATTTACTGTCCGTGTTGGTAACACCCTCTCTGATTCATACCACCAACAAGAGGGTGTACCACAAGGAAGCATCTTATCAGTAACACTATTCAGCATGAAAATAAATAGCATAGTTAAATGCTTGCAGAATGGTGTTAACTGTTCGTTATACGTAGATGACTTACTGATAACCTACCAGTCAAAACATTTGAATTCCATAGACAGAATTCTCCAGTTGTGTCTCAATAAATTAGAAAATTGGGCTGATGAGAATGGCTTCAAATTCTCCAGGTCCAAAACAGTTTGTGTGCACTTCTGCCAACAAAGAAAATTTCATCCAGACCCGACATTAAAACTATATGGGGTAGATATTCCCGTTTTAAAGGAAATTAAATTCCTCGGGGTAATATTCAACAGCAAGCTCTCCTTCGTCCCACATATAAATTACATGAAGGCTAGGTGTACTAAATCTTTAAATCTATTAAAAGTCGTTTCACGATTTGACTGGGGGCAGATCGAACAACACTCTTCCGTCTGTATAGAGCAGTCATTAGATCTCAACTTGGTTTCAGGGTCGATTGTTTGGGGATCGGCTGGAAAATCATATATCAAAATACTAGACCCCATTCACCACCAGGGCTTAAGAATAGCCAAAGGGGCATTTAGGACCTCCCCAGTGGAGAGTCTTTATGTTGAATCTAGTGAGGAATCTCTTTACAGACGGAGAGAACGACTGTCTCTGCAATATGCACTACAGTTAAGTAGTTCTCCGGCAAATCCTACATTTGATATGGTGTTCAACCCAAAACTCCAAGATAACTTCTTACTCAGACCGAAAACTATCCCATGTCAAATAGAAAATATACGCCTACCTCATATCCCGATTTGGGATATGATGGAACCAACAATTTTGTATGGTCTGAGAGCGGGGGAGAAATCCAATGTTTGTCCATCGGAATTTCAGAGCCGCTTTCACATCATGCAAAATAAATATGATGACCATCAGTTCATCTATACTGATGGTTCAAAAGAAGGCGATAGAGTAGGATGCGCTGTCGTTTGTGGTAGGCAGTGCGTGATGGAACGTCTGCCTGATGTGGCCTCCATATACACAGCAGAACTTAGAGCTATTTACCTTGCACTCCATCATGGTATTAGCTCTACTGGGGACAAATTTATTATATGTGTGGATTCTTTGTCCTGTCTACAGGCCATAGAAAATCTAGAAATAGAAAATCTATTTGTTCTCAGTATTTTAGAACTACATTCCACCTTTAAAATTCTAAAAAAGGATGTAGTATTCTGCTGGGTACGGCTGCTAAAACTGCTCTAAAAGGTCCATTACCGTTCACTGACTTCCGACCTAACATAAAACAATACGTTAGAAAGCAGTGGTCAGATTTCTGGTCACTGCAATCTGAAAATAAATTGCATGCAGTGCAGCCTGCATTAGGATGTTCGATGTGGTCCTGTCGGGAAAGGCGTCGTGAGGAAATTGTGCTCTGCCGTTTACGGATCGGGCATTCTTTCCTCACCCATAGATACCTCTTGGCTGGAGAAGATCCACCAGAGTGTATCTCCTGCCAAGAACGCCTGACAGTCGATCACATCCTCTTTCATTGCTCGGAATACCACCACATCAGAGTACACTACTACCATGCAGAGACTCGGAAAGAGCTGCTGGACAATATTACCCAGGAGACAATTTTAAACTTCCTAAGAGAAGCTGGTCTTTTCTTTTTAATATAAATTATTTAAAGTGGTAACATCTAGTCAACATCATTCCAAAGAGAAGCTGGTCTTTTTCCCCCTAAAATTAGTTATTTTAAGTGAGAACATCTAGTCAATGTCATAACCCTACCTTTTATTTCCTCTATAGAAGCAGGCCTTTCTCTTTTAACAGAAATCTACTTAATTATCTCTAGTCAAAACTAGTCATTATCTTCTATATTTCACGTGTTATTCATCCTGTTGGACGATTAAGAATCTGATTTTATCTTTTTAACAAGTTTATACACCTATACACCAATGTATATTTACTATTTATACTTAACAATTTACATCCTAGCTTATACAAACATTTTATCAATGCCAGTAATCCAGCTTTTTAACTTTTTATAAAGATTCGCTAAAACGATTTTATTTCCAAATGTTCTAGGACACTGAATGGCCTAAATTGTGCCGATGTGTCGTTAAACAACATTCATCCATCCATCCATCCATATTTCTAAATACAATTTTGAGAGTTTTCCTTCAGTGCCACGAGGCACACTATAGAACCATGCGAGCGGCATGCTGTTGTTAATAGGAAGAGCATTTTGAATGAAGTTTCTATGTCAATAAGAGACTGAGATATCCGGAAATTCCTATTTTGCGGTGGCCATTTTGAGAATACAAAATGGCGGCCATATGGGCATCAGCGCAAATGTAAACATTGGTTTTCATATTCCTGATGTTATAAGCTTTTCAAAAATGTAGTAAGTTGCTAATCTCTATAAAGTTTGAACGAAAGTTCTTTTATTGACATAGTGAACCTGACTAATAGCGGACTGAGGTTATATTGGGCATTGCACATCGTCAAACATGATCGAACCTTGCTTGACGATATCGCTCGGGCGTCTATTGTTCGGATATCAAGGCCCACGATGTGTATTACTACTAAGCTCATCATCGGAAATTCGGCAGACCTGGTGACACTTGACGAACTGAACCAGAAACTGCTGTAAAATGTCTCACGTTGTTTACTTAACAGTTTTAAATCACATATAAAGCAGTGTTTACCTTACATAATAAACTTACAATCTATTATAAATTGTTTACCAGAATGTGTAAAGATATACTTCAATCTATTAATGTTATTAGGGACAGTATGTGACACCAAACCAATCATCGGACCGCGGATGTTTATAATTGTAGTGAAATATTGTTTATAGCGCAGGCATAGGAATATTTATTACCTCCGAACTGGACTATGTATACAAACAACGTGTGAGAACTTTGTAATTTTATATATTTGCTGTAACTGGGAGTGGTTTAATTTGATTTATGTAACGTGGGCTCCTAATGTCCCCTGTTTTCGCCAAGTTTTGGTGTTCTACTTGATTGGTTTCAGGCCGGTGCAGTGCGGATCAACCTAAACGTTGGTGTAGTCACGCTTTGGTTAGTATCATTTATGTATCAGGAAGGAAAGTGTTCCGTTGAAGATATTTAATGAGTGTGCAAGTCACTATATAATGTAATATGCCGTGGACATTTCTTTTATTATATGATGCGTACGAGATCCCAATCCTCTATTATTTCATTCATGACGGAAACCACTGATATGACGGTTTATAAGGCTATGGTGAGGGCCCTCTTATGTGAGCAACTGAAACCCACTAACAAAGTATTGCTACATTGACTACATCAAAATCCCCATTTATGAAATTAAGGCATCAGCACAAAACGCTCATTCAGTCGCTGATACAGTCATAACACGCAGCACGAGTGTGGAAACGCGTACATCAGCACTGGAATTGGCACTTGAAACAAAAGAAGGAAAACATCCTACATGAACAGACTCTACTAATGGAGGTACATTTAAGTAGAGTTAACCTCAAGTTTGACGGAATTAAAGAGACTCGAGGGCAAAACTGCCTGAGAACTATACAGGAAATCCTAACCACTGTGGATGCTGATTTTTCTAATCTACCTCTAGACAGGGTTCATCATCTTGGCCCCTACAAATCGAGGTCGGGCAACGCCGTAAAAAGGTGTGGCCATACGTACGAGCTACGCGTGCTGGTGACCCAAATCAGCCTGAAAACCGTGTCACGGCACATCTACAAGTTGACAAACTCATTGTTAAATGTGCAGCAGATCAGGAGCTTAATAAAATGTCCTGCATTCAGACTAATGAGATCACAAGTTTTCTTCACCAAAGAAAGTCCACTTTCTAACTTTTCCTTTCTAACTTATCACCAGTATATTTGTATTGAGCAGTATCTGGCACTCAAAAGGCTTTCCTGTTCTCTGATAAAAACTCTGGTGAAAACATTCAAGGCTTCACTCTGATGGAAGTTCGTGAACTACTGAAATAAAATCTATTTTCAGATGTTAACCAATTATGAGGACTAAATCAAGTGCATATTCCTCAGTTTTGTTTGTACTTGCATTACCAAATTGCACTGTATTGATGCACATGAAAATGTGTTTGTCTCATGCAAGACCGTCTTGTGTCATATGCCAATGGAAAGAAGCATGAGCACTTGGTTGATGTTTCAGTGAATGGTTGTTGTTTTTCATTTTATTATCCCTTCTCAAATGTATCTTACCACATTATCAGTGTTTTCCCAAGTTAATATCGTACATAGCCCACAGTTATTAACGTAATTTTGGATTCAAAATTAGTATTAAAGAGTTGATAACGTGATATCCTTATATTTGAGGATACACGTGTGTAACACATTTTTATGTTATGGGTATATTGACAAAACATCTGTTATTGAGTTGTGCGTCTTTTATTGATCGACTTTGCTGTATATATCATTATATTTAAGCTGATATCATGTATGAAACTTTTACACCTGGAAGTTGGTATAGGTAACTGAGGGAGTGGGGTAAGGGATGGAACAGGGAGGTATGAGACTACTAATACGTTTATCTAGTTTTATAATTATCAATCATTATAAGGAGTAGAATGAAAGCTCATCAACAATACTACTGTTAGTTTATTTGCAATCCTGATTACTGTACATCTACGTTATTCCATATGTAGCACATAATTTACAGTAATACCAGCATTACATATGTGGATTTGATGTAGGTCGAACACATGGCTGGATTAAGACCCATAGAGGCCCTAAGCATTTAAAATATTTTGCTGCTCCCATATATATGTAATTAAAATATAAACAGTAATAAACCATAAAATAATATGAAACAAAACTAACACTAAGATGGAAAATAATATTTATTTTTGTAACTTCCACTTTATTTACATTTGAAAAGTTTCCTCAAACTTCTTTTAATTGCAAAGTCTTTGATCAGATTGTCAAATTTAATCTTACGTAATACATCTGTTTCTATGCTTTGTAGAGATATAAGGCAGCCTTGTTGTATAATTGTTCAGAAGGGAGTTATGAAGTTCAACATGACTGAATCTTGTTTTACATTTTGTTAATGTATGGCGCACATATGAGTGAAACTGCTGGAGTCTTCTGGATAAGCATCAATCAGTTTTTGACAACCCTGAGAGTACCTTTCAATTTCAGTAGATCAAGAAGTCATTGAAGTGACATTATGTGGGACATCACTTAGAAAAGAAAATCTCTGATATTTTTTGTATATCTTTCCTCTTCTGCTCATCTCAGTTTTAAGTTTGTCAGCAATTGTGTAAAAGATGGTGATACGAAATTTATCTCATATATACCTCTGGCGCATCTCCGTCATTGTCACTGGGTACATTCTTTCTGGTAAATTTTCGAGTTTGAGCTGCCTTATAATCAACATCTAGTAGCATTTCCTTTGTAGCTGCTTCATATCTTTCAAATTCAACTCGTGAAATGCACAGTTAGTCAGTTGATCCACAGAGATCAGCACATATTTTAAATTCACATCCTGATTCTGTAGAATTTAGCTTACTCTATGAATATTTTGCAAAATCTCATTCTACAAATTCAACATAAAATGAATTCAAGCTCTTAATTTCATCTTATTTTGGAATATCATTTGCTTCTCTTCTAGTGTTTCTCCTCGGTGACTGGTCTTCGGCTAAATAGCCTAACTGTTCTAAAATGTTAAAGAAAGATTTCTATACAGCATATGCAGCAAACGTCCTAGCTAGATCCATTTTAACGCCAATACATCTTACATTTTAAAACGTTTAGCTTACCAATTTCACGTAAGTACTGCAACACATGATGTCTGTCTCAAAACTGATACGCATATTCCAACAACAAATTTATTATACTCAAAATTCACAAATTCAGCTGTACCAAATATAACCATGCCAACATGAATTACACATAACAGTGCAACCTTAATTGACAGTATTCTTGTGAAATATAACAATAATACCGGAGTATATTCTGGTATATTAAGTTCAAATATTTTTCACCATTTTCCAGTTTTTGCTCAGGAAGGAACTAAATTAAAATCATGAGAAGCATTTACATTTGCACATAGAAAAATTACACATGAAACCGTTTAGCATATTTCTTCTGCTATTGAAGAGGTGATATCTAAATGATATGGATTTTAATGAGGCATTCAAGGATTTTACAGATAAATTAAATACAATAATTGACTTATATTCGACATTGAAACAGGTTAAAATTTCCACATAAATTTATCATAAGGGACCCGTGTATGACCCAGGTCCTATTTATATCATCACGAACATGCACGACATTATTTCACAAATGCGTAGGAATGATGCGTACTGATGAAACATACAAAAACTCTATAAGGCACAGAAATATTTACAATAAATTTTAAAATATCGCTAAGAAAAATCAATGTTTTTAGATGTTTGATGAATTAAGAAAATTATATAAAAACTAAATGGAAAACAATAAATACAATAATAGGTGTGGCTAATGACAAAATAAGTGTACCTCGAGCATTCACAATAAACGGGGGAAAAATAGCTACTTTAACAATATAGAACCAAAATATGCAAATGAAATCCACACATAATTCCAGTTGCCATCTACATAACAACATATCACAAAATCAACACAGTTTATTTATGACACCGTCAGACCACAATTGAAATCTACGAAGTTCTGAAACTTCTAAAACCCAAACCGAGTGCCGGCCATGATAACTTAAGTACATGTTTCCTCATATTGATTAATGCAAGAGTTGCAACACCTAGAAGTATAGAGGGCGCCTCCGTGGTATAGTGGTAGCGTGTTGCACCACAGATCACTACCACCCGTGTTCGAATCTCGGCGTGGGCATATCTGAAGGTTGTTTCATCTTTGACTTCGCTTCATTACCTTAGGAGGTCGCTCGGCCCATTTAGCCTATCATGTGCATAAAAGTGGCTGTAAAACACCAATAATCACCTCTAAGTATACTTATCAATAAATATTTACAGACTGGAGTTTTCCCCGATTCACAAGAAGCTAATATACAAAGCTAAAGCCAAAGAAAACTTTTCTAATTATAGACCAATCTCATTACTGTCTTCTGTCTCAAAAATACTTTCGAAAATAATCCACAAACGAATATACTTCTTTTTAGATTTGCATGATTTGCTTTATTTGGTTTTAGAGGCAAACACAACACAATGAACTGCTGTTACCAAATTTATTACTGATACATGTAAAGCTTTCAATGAAAACGAAGCAGCTTTAGCTGTATATTTAGATTTATCAAGCATTTGATACGATTATTCACAATATTTTACTGAAAAGGTAGATTTGTATGTCAAACAATTTGTTCATTATATGGGAAGTAATTCTCATGTTGAAGCCAGTAAATGTGCTGTTCTACAGGGTTCTGTACTTGTCCCATAGCTTTTCATTGTTTATACTAATGGCATTCCCAGATGTTTAAACGTAAATAAGTCAATATTATTTGCAGATGATACAACAGTTTATTTATCTTCTAGAAATTTAGCTTACCTATATACAACGATGCATAATCAACTACTAAATCTAACCGATTGGTTTAGAGCCACGCTTTCGCTTAATATATCTAAAACAAATTATTCACGAACCAAAAGCAACAAGACACCAACACATATCTTCAAACATCTCACAGTAACATTCAGAGAACAAAATGTGCCAAATTCTTGAGATTGTATATTAATTAATCTTGTATCTTCCAAGATGGCGACCGTATGTTTCCAGCCCGTTATCTCTCAGATTGTGCTGATCACTCGTCTACATAATGCGAATTAGGCTTAGTTTGTGTCAGGAAACTTGATAACACTCCATAGAAGGATTTCTGAAAGGTGCTAAATGACTGTGGTAGTTAATTAGTGGCGAATTCGTACATGAAATTACCGCCTTACATATTCTCGCCCTCCCGCCATTTGCAAATACAAACAACACGATCATAACGCCCTTCGAAAATTTCGTTCAGCAACAGGGTGCCGATAATTGTGTTTAGTGGCACCATCTGGCGAATGTACTGATCATTACAACAATGCGGCCTTATGGTGGGCCTGGCTCTAATTGTGGTGATGGATCATTATGTTAGCGATGTAGCAAGCATTAGAGGAATCTCAAGTTGTTTAATGAAGATTAATTGGTTTGTAGAGATTGCACACGGATATATGAAGAACAAGATAGTGTCACATATGGCCATGTGGTCGGAGACACCCTTGCCACTGGTGATAATAATTCTGTTTCTGGCGTTATCTCAGATCATTCGGAGGCAGTGGCTGTAAATCCCCTTATTGATTTCACTAAACCAGCGCACTACAATGTCGGCACTGGTTCTGAGGATGCTGTTTGCACTCCCGTTATTAATGAATTGCTATGCTTTTTGTTCAACAAAATGGACTTAGTTGTTCACAACACTCTTGTGAAGCTAATGGAGTCAGTGAAAGCATCGGGATGGCGTTATATCAAAAGACAGGGCCACAGCAAGGACAAAAACAATGTTGATGACATTCTTGTCACTCTACATAAGTGCAATACAAATATGCTTCCAACTTTCTATGCAAGCAACTTAACATGGATCCCCACCGTTGATGTGAATAGTGTGGATCTCTCCTATATTGTGAAAGAATGTAGTGAAATGCGCAAGGAGATCATTCAAATTCAAACAAAGATGTCGCATGTGAAGGAACAACCAACCCATAAGAATGCTTGGCCTAGCTCGGTACATGCTGTACAGTCTGTACGTTGTAATGCTGGGATAATAACCACTTTGGGAATACATCTCCATCTTCGCATCCCAGGACTTCCCAACAGAACCACTCGTCGGGTAACAGTGGTACAGCTGCTGCTCCTTCAACCCAGGTCTCGGCCGCAGGTCAAGTGACGAAAGCTTGGAATATCAATAAACAGCTCACATTAGATGCTAATGGTTTTTAGACAGTTGTTCGCAGAAAGTCAAAAACTATTATTGGGACATCGAAGAATTCATCTAATCTGCGTGCCTCAACGGGACGACGAACATTCGTTTTCTTGACAATATTTGCCCCTGACACCACAAAGGATGTCATAGTTAAATGCCAAATCGGAATTGAAATTGACAATAGTGTGTGAGAAGCTGAAGACAAAATATGACAGTTATGCATGTTTTAAAGTTGTGGCCACATGTGCTTATATAATGCTGAAAATTGGCCTGCAGGCTTTCTTGCGCGAAAGTATTTTAATAAGCGCTCGTAATATGGGTTGTATAATTTTATCCATAAACTGTAATGGCTTTAAAAGCTTTGTGCCATTCTTGAATAATGTATTATCAACCTGCAATATTTTTGAGGTGCAGGAACTCATGTTATTAAAACAGGAGTGCCATCTATTGAATAATTTTCATGATGATGTTTATGGTTATGGTGTTTCCCCAGTCGACAGTGCCAATGGCGTCCTTTCTGGTTGTCCTTATGGCAGATAGGCTTTCTGTGGAGGAAGTCTTTGGATTTGTCTGTATTAGTTATTGAAACGGAACATGGTTGGCTAGGTTGTATAAAAATAACCAATTGTTGCAAGGTATTTTCCTTAATTAATGTGTATATACCATATGAATCAAATGTAAATTTCGATAAATATCATGACTGTTTTATGTTTCCTATTTGTTCCCGTCTCTATCTGATTAAAGAGAATATAAGCCGACTTTGGCTTCACTTTCTTTATATGTAATTGATTTAATATAAAAAGATTATGTACGTTGCTATATATATATATATATATATATATATATGGATAATAAGCCTTATTATATTATACAACTTATAATAATAATACAGCATTATTATTAATAATAAAATAAATCTAAAATTTAGAATTGTTTTTTAAAAAACTGTGTTTAATTATAAAAGTATTGATAAAATAATATTAACTATCGTGAGTACGCAATATTACGCAATATTGTTTTTATTTACCATAATTATACATAAATATGGTGATAAACATGCATTAGTTGTCATGCAGTTAATATTAAACATAATTATTTTAACAACACTATGATCAACAATAGCAATACAAGTTTTACCAAGACACAACATTCAGAAGGGTTTTGAGGTATAGTTTCGGTTGGCAAAAATTATTCAACGACGTCAACGTGAAAACCTGATGCGCAGTTTCTTTTAATACTTAACTACAGACATGCCAATATTACATCAAATTTGGGCAAACTTATGTCACCATTATTTGTTTATGTGATTTTGATGATTATTTAATTACTACCGTATATGCTCACGTATAATATTGATTCAAAACCAAAATATTCATCTTCATCACTCTCTTCACTGAGCATATGTTCATGTGTCATCGTATATGTTGTGAGCTTCTTCGTCGGAGTCAGTGTCAGATTTGTCATACTATTTATCCCACATTACATCATCTTCCGTACTATCTAAATCATTGCTGATAAAGTACTTCTTGAACGATTTGATAATGATGGCGGGGTCGATTTTTAATCCCAGGCCGGTTACACCCAGTGTGACGATAGGTAATGACGGCCGCTTCAGGTCGCAGCTTAAAAACCTCGAGCCGTGATAGCGCAGTTAGGGCGAGCTCTGGTGACCTAGCTGTTAAGTACCCGGCACTTAGTGCCAACGGTCACAGGTTCGAACCGCGCAAGAGGTCGAAACTTTTCCAGAGATTACTTCCTCTGTTCAAAACATCGTGGGTAGATGACCACGTTAAATGTCGCTGCCGTCCCCACTGAATTACTAAACATAAAGGGGGAGGTTAAAAAACCCTGAGGAGGTAAAACACTCTGGCAGTGACCACCCTCGGGGTATTTCGGCTCCATCTCTCCGTACTGCTCCCCTGTGAGTGTTGGGGGAGGTTTCTCAACCACTCCAATATAGTCTGTGCTGAATAAGCGACAGTCTGGGGATTCTCCCCGAGAAGCAAAACAACAAACAAGCGCAGTTAGTTAGAGCGTAGGACTCGTAGCCGAAGGGTCGCGGGTTCGAGGCTACGGGAGCTGCAGTGTTGTCATGTAGCGACTTGTTCACTCACCCATAAATTGAGTACCTGACAGGACGTGGTGGCTATGTGTTGGAGTAACGCTTTGAGCCTATAATGGCAACATGCGTGCTATGCTCCATTGGGGGTTTAGATGTGTGCTGGGTAGAAACAGGTCTGAGTCAGAGACAACAGAGAAAACACGCATAATAAATTTGTTTATTGTTCATACATTCATTATTAATGTTGAAAAACAATATAGATAACTTTGTCATTAAATTATCCGGATTACAAAGATCTACTGCAAAAAATACTGCAACTAGGATATTCAAATTTCAGATTTTTGCTTATGTGAAAGGGTTTCACCGATAACATTGGTATTAAGCTCAGGAAGAACTATAGATGGGATTGACCATGGCCCATGCACGTGAGAAAACTGGATAACCTTTAACCTACACAATAAAATACATAAACAACACCTATCACTGCTCCAATTTATTTTGAGAGTTTCGTTCTGGCAGCAGGTTCCAGATTATATGTGCACTATATACATCATTAACTATCATTAATACGACTAAATAACACATGTGAATAAGGTCTGTCACTGCTCCAGTCAATAATTTTGGGGTTTAATTCTGGTAGCAGGTTCCAGATTGTATGTACACCATATACATCTAACAATACCATCAGTACGATAAAATAAAACACACGAATAACACATATCACTTTTCAGTTATGATATTTGGTATTTCGTTCTGGTAGCAGGTTTCAAACAGTTTTTACACTATATACACCTACAAATCATCATTAAAATAGAATGAAGATGACCATGACCACTAATATTTATGTAAACATTTTACTATCTTACAAAAGTCTATAATACCATATACCACAGAATCGTTCTGTTACAAATGAAAAACGTAGAGTCTGTATTCGATATTATATTAGCTTTGATACATGTTGTTTGAACCAGTAACCCACTGATACATATATAAACAGAACATACTATATTATATAATAAAGAATCCTACAACAAGGAATATCAGAAATTAAAATCACTGCCAGGATTGCAGTGTGACTTTTTGAAAATCTTTTCCTATTTGACATTTAATTAACTGCGATCATTACGTTAGAACAAGGCTGGTAATTCTATCGTACTGAAATAAGGCAATATTTGAAATACAGAAAGGATTTGATCATACAAATAGATATACTGAATTTCCTGGGTTGTATTACCTTAGATATACGAGCATATGTTAATATCGGATTCCCGGAGTAGTTTTTACGTCATAGTTAGGGCTATTTATTCCGTCCGATTTGGAGCAACAGTTGGAGCGATCATTAATTCTCCATTTTTCATATAGCATAACACACCACATATATATAAATGTGAAAAGGCATTACCTATAACCCCCCCCCCCACACACACACACAAAAACTATATAAACACACGATGTAATATGCAATAGGCAGATATAGTATTGTGAAAATATGTTATATATCTTGATAAATAGCTTGATTTACAGTATTTTCGTCTTCATGTTTATCAACAGTGATCCCCCTTGACTGCAACTCAAATAAGAAGCATTTATGGATGAAAATGTACTGTTCCTGAAATAATAAATTAAAATGTTTTAAATGAACACTAAAGTTGATCAGAAATAAGATTTCTTTGTAAAATTTGATCAGTATTTTACATCGGTGGCTTCAAACCGTTATTTTAATAATATATCTTAAAACAAAGACACTGCAACAAAGGAGTCATTTTACCTCAGTCTGAACCATAAATCGTCTCTTCATTCTCATTTCATGCACAATACCGTAAATGTCCACATCATTATGTTCATCAATGGTTTGAAGTAGTCTATCCACGGTTATGAATACACCTGTGGGACCTATGCCACTACTGTTAATACACATCAAATTAAGTAAGTCGCAACCCTAGATGTGAGTGTATGCACGTACATGTGTGCATGTGTATATGTGCATATTGGATAGAATAGCAAAACTGTGTGCCAACAAACATTATGCCGTTTCTCTTAAGGATGCACTCTAAGCTTCATCGTAATAAATAATTATTTTCATCTGTTGCAAATGAATGGAGTTTTTGACTGTTTTACGGTAACAAACATATCTGATTGCCTTACAGATTTAGAATTTGGCGTCATAATTATGGAAACTGTTAGATATTATATGCAAGACCACATTTGTCTTTTATTTGGAACCTGTATATTTATATAGTATTATTAAATACTTGATTCGTTTTCTGTTTAGATACATTTTATGTTGTTATGGTAGATCACCTTCTCAGGTTTAGGAAATTATACTTTGATGTCTTTTTTATACAATGTATAAACATTATTTGAAATCGTTCAGCTAGTTTTTCGGCTTCATAATTAAAATTCAATGACATTAAAAGGAAAAATACAGAATAATGCTATTACATACATTTTCAGTTTTCACAGTATTTCCGATATAGAAATTAGGGCAGGAACAATGTCATCAGGTGTTTTATTCACCTATATATACACAAAATGGATTGTCCCATTGGAACTACACACGAAGGAAAAACAGCGAAATCGCATCAAGTATATCACAGATTAGTTCTTTTTAAAACATAACTGCTTAATACATAAACGTAAAATAACTCACCTGCAGTGTACTACAATAGGTCGGCCGTCCTGTCTGAGATTGGTACGAACCTTCTTTACAAATGTAATGAAGTTTTCTAGATCACATGGTACTCCAACAAATGGCCACATCATATACTGATAATGAGTAATATATTTGACTTGATGATCCTAAAATAGAACATACCATATTGCAGTATTTTTAAAAACAGGTATTAGCTGAGGAATAATTAATCTTTCCTTTCTGCTAAATATGCGAAAATATTTATTTGAATGTTACAAAATTATAGTAATATTGGATACACATTGGATAAGTCAAACTGTGTATATCTCAACAGTAAATACCCTAATATGTGACCATGGATAAACATTAATGACAGCTGTTCTTACGGGAATAAATTACTGTAAACAAATATATTATAAGAATTACTGTTTTTGTCAAAAACCATTATACCATTTCCGTTTTGTATTTTTTCACTGAACTAGAAGTTAGATATATAATCTGGTGTAAAATAAGAACTACCGTATATAGTTCCGCAGTTTTTAGCTGTGAACTTATCATAAATATCTGGTGTTGTGGGGGAGTTTCGTTTCATGTTGGCCACTTTGAAACACATGGTAGGCTAAATGGGCCGAACAACCTCCAAAGGTAATGAAGCGAAGTCATCGATGAAACACCCTTCAGATATGCCCACGCCAAGATTAAAACACGAGTGGTAGTGATCTCTGATCCAACACGCTACCGCAAGACCATGGACACGCCCCGTTTGATGTTGTGTGTTTGGATAATATTATATATGCTTCATCCATCCCCTCATGAAAAATGTTAAGACTTCAGCTGTAAATTTAGAAGCGCATAAATAATGTCTATAAAGATGGCATGTACCATAGTAATCCTTCCCGTTTTTTGGTAAACTACCAATCACCAATGATCTGCTGATCCTTGGTACTTAACCAAGAAATTTTAACCACTGACACAAAAAAATAAGACGTCTTGGCAGTTACAAATATTGAAAAGTAAACAGATTTGTCCGGTTCACTGTAAACCTGGCCAATTACCAAGCCATTAGTATTCAGTAAGCCGGTGATCTAATAATAATAATAGCATGTTTATATAGCGCCAATACCAGGTAACCCTGTTCTGAGGCGCTGTACAGATATATAGGTTTGACACATTTTCCCGAAACACACACTGTGTGATACAACAAGCCGCAGGCATCATTTTATTTAGAATAAACTAATAAATATTGCCATGCAACGACATGAAAAGATAGTGTCAGATTGCTAGAAATAATTAAAAAACGGTAAAACGGTGACATGAAATCCAGACAGGATACGGTTAGATTTATATATGTAGGCATCCACCGATATCAAAAGATTATACTAGATTACCGTACATACTCGCGTGTAAGTTACACTCGCCTATAAGACACACCTGCTTTTAAGACCAATAAACCCCCACCAGAGTCGAACCCACATATAAGACGCACAAAATCAGTAATATTGATTCAAAACTAAAAAAATCATCATCATCACTCTCTTCACTGAACATCTGTTTGATCTGTTTGTGTGTCATCTTGTCATCATACTTATCGCCTTATTCGTCGGAGTCATTGTCGGATTTGTCATATTGTTCAGCCCACAATACATCATCTTCCGTGCCATTTAAATCATTGCTGATTGAGCTCTTCTTGAATGATTTGGTAGGGGACTAATGATGGCGGGGTCGATTTAATCCCAGGCCATTTTCATCCACTGTGCAACGATAGGTAATAACGGTCTCTTCATGTTAGCTGCTGCTGTGCATTCGTTTCCGTAATGTTTTTTGAAGTAGTTTATTAGTAGTTCCCAAACAGTGTATAATCGTTTTCCTTTGATGTGGCTTCTATGGTCATTCTAATGAAAATTCTTTGTGATCACATCACTAATTAAACTATCGGATAAAATAATCATGGCGGTTATCACGATTAAGTTTTGATTTGAAAGACAAAAGAGAAAACACACTTAATAATTTTTTTTATTATTCCTATATTCATTATTAATGTTGAAAAACAATATTATTGTATTTCCCGCTAAATTATGCCAAATATTACCTTCCCTTTAATATGAATCACGTATAAAACGCACTCGATTTTGGCGTCAATCTTGGACTACAAAAAGTGTGTCTTATACATGAGTATATATATCCGGTAGTTCATCAATTTACAAGTCTGTTCAAAAATTAAAACTACACTTGTACAGAGAATACCCATATGAGTAAAGATTGTCATATTGTTATAATAGTGTAGGCACCCTACGTCGTATACCATAGCTGCCAACATTTGAAAATTGGATAGTAATCATTTTCGCGGGAACTGCGACATACGGCTAACATGACACTATGCACAAATAAAACCATGTAATTTATCTATACCAAAACAACTTAACATCATAGGTATTCTTTTGTGAAAGGTTCAACTGCTTTGGTTTTCATTTAATCAGATTTTCCCCTCGTTTAATAACAATTAAATCATCACAAGTCTGCACTTTCAGTACTTGATTACCTTACATATTCTGCAACTATACTAAAATCTTCATAGGATTACTGTATTATCATAATATTAACATAAAATGAAAAGAAACACAGTGATCAAACAAATAAACATGAAATCCACCATAACAACAAGACCATGTGCTTTTATATATTGTTAAAAAGACAACTACCCAATCAAGAGAGAGTATTTGAGTCACGTGACCATCATATTGCAAAATGGACGTTTACCATCCAAGATCAACCGCTCACCAAAATCTCTCCCATCCTTCAACCATGGTTCTTATATTCAGTAAATATCTATAAATATGACATCTGAAATAGATACAGCAGTATATTATGGCATTATTTCGGATCAGAAAACTATTGGATGATAAATATTTGTCGTTTATCATTACCAATTTTCTGCTGAAAATCGATCGAAAATCCATCCTGCAATCGGGAACTTTTTCAATCGTATTATCAACAATGTTAAGATGAAACTTAAGACAGACTGAATCTAATCTACATAACATAATGCAGGTATAGCACCTGTCTAAATTGAAAGGATGGAGAATTTAACTACAATTAATACAGCTACACAAGATATAAACACATATCAGTTGTATACAAATATGCTCAAAATATGGACCAGATAAGTTTTAGTATTTCACAATATATCTACAAAATAAGACGTTTTGAGGAAACCTTTAACATCAGTAGCACCAGCAATTAACAATATACATTTTATATGTCACATTAAATGTACATGCATTGTAATAATCTTATTATACATCCAAAACAAATGAAAACAAGAGCTCTTGGTATAGCTCCGCTTCCCTGTAATCTAAGTATTCTAAGGTTAATATTTTATGTGACATGCACAACGAGATGTAACTGTTGGTACCATTACCTGAGGTTGATTACAAACATTTCTATGCGACATAATTTCGTTTTGACAGCGGAATATATCATTATAAATATTCCATTCAAACACATTTATAAAAGTAAACAGCCGTAAACTATGTAATGTAGTGCACACGATTTGCATAGTTTGGGCTGTGCACTCATAGATTTATTTATTAATATATATATATATATATATATATATATATATATATATATATATGTTACTATCACACACAACATTATCATCATTATGTTTTGAACATGGAAATTTGAACTCTTCTCACTCACTAGCACTAGCAGGTACACCATCTTCTTTCCTCTCCTCCTGTCCCACAGATGATCCTGAATAGATATGTAATTAACTTGTAAATTAAGAATATCTCACTTGAACAACAATGGATTGTCAGGAAAGGTTTATAATTTACTATGTACTGACAACATGCAGGAAGTCAATCATTCTCCTCAGATGAGTATTTATAATTTAACATAACTTTTCCTCTTATAATCAAATACATAATTACTCACCTGTGATATAACCTTGGTACGGTTTATTGTATGCTAGCTTCCTCTTACAGGGTAGATAGTTGTTCTTTCTCATCAGTGATCAGAGGATGTTTCTACAGTTGTTCTTTCATTATGAGATGTATACACTCTTTCTCTCTAGTCTATAATGATAATCATGACATTTTAATCAATAGTATCATAAATTTGATTAATAACCAAGTACAGTTTGATTATATTAGCCTGTAACGATTACAGAAAGGATGGCTAGATAATGACAAAGAAACTTTTTTTTCGCAGTTTGAATTATTAGATCTAGATGTACAACTACAAGGAGCAGCTTTTAATATTTGTTTTGTCCTCAGCTTAGGGGGTTTATTCGAGAATGTTGTCCGGATTCCCATATATATATATATATATATATATACACACACACATTCACTTAATTACCACCTTAATATCGTTAACTCATTGTTTAATATACCTACCGATTATCATGCATTTGTCAGAGGTTCGATGAAACCGCCAAATTAAAGACATCAACAAATATGTAGAAAATGTCGTCACTTCCTGGCTTCGCTGCATCATCCGAAATATGTTGTGTTTGCACGACCATGATGATCATCATAACGTGAAATTGCTAAGCGCACACGTAGTATTTACGTAAAATTCATCGAAAATTACCAGTGATAAACACACTGACACGTCGCTATCGACACGTAGCATACACGTACAGAACACGTCGCGATACGTAACGCACGTACACTACGTGTTATTTACGTAAACTCTACGTGTATGAGCCGGCTGGGTTACCATTACTTTGATTACTTTCCGAATGATCAATTGTTTGAATAAATGAAGTTTATATTGTTTAGTAATAACACATGTGTTATTGCCTTTATATAAGAATAAGTAGATAAAAATGTTCTACGTGTTACCCAGCAGGCACCCGATGTTGGATCAATGTTGGGAATAGGTTGATTTTAGATCGCGACGTAGCACAACGCGAACCCAATGCATATCCAATGTAGCTGGGCTGGATTATATCGTGTTGGATTTATATCGGTATTGCGATGTTGGATCAATGTTGTATTTTCCATCATATATAATTTACTATATTAAGATTATCATTTGAGAAGCCGTTATTGTGTGTATATCTGTTATGGGGGTATCTGGTGGAACCTCGCACCTTACAATCTCCGGATTCTGACGTCACGCCATTCTAAGCTCATTTGAACCACTGACCTATATATATAGGTCAGTGATTTGAACATAGCGCGGCCATTTTTTCGAAATGGTAAATATGAATATTATGAGCCAAACGTTATTACTTATTGTTGGCGACTTATCAAAAGTTGGTTACAGGCTTTTATTTGGCACCATGACCTTTGACAATATCAAGGTATAATTAAGCTGCATGGTTAAAACCTATTATTTTGTTTCAAAATTAATATCATGTCACTGACTCGAAAACAGTCCCCTGATCGTTTCATTGCATATTTGCAGCCATTTATTTTAGCGAGCCTTCCATGATGATCAAGGAAACATTGTTTACAACATTCTCGCTATTACAACGTTCTCGCTATTTTCAGCATAAACCAAAACATATTCGCTCCCAATAATGTTTGCTTTTGGTCTCCTATGTGAAAGTAGCAAAATAAAAGGCAGAAAATAGGTAATGGCTTTACAGTACGCATGCCTACCCACCCATTGACACATATGCAGAAAGTTATAAATGTTCATATTGGTACATGTATTCCTAGCTCCAAGCAGAATAGTACTCTGCATGGCCTACTAGTAGGTGCTAGTGTTGCTCCTAGTGTACATGAGAAAGGTGATACTGACTCATCTTGTCATATGGATGTTAGAGATGACAGCAATGGATAGGATTTTAATAACAGCAGTGGTGATACATATGATCAGGAATCAGACAACTCTGACAATGTGATATCTAGTTATGGATCTGATAATTTGTCAGATGATGATGGTGAAGAGCCTGACATTGGAAAAGACTTTGCAGACTGGCAGTAAGAAATGCATGTACATGAACTGCTTTTCAAGAAGCGATTGGAATCCTTAGACGACATTGGCACCGTGTTCCAAAAGCTGCTTGCAGTCTTTTGCATACACCTAGACATGTACAGTTACAGGATCAGTGTGGTAGCTAATATATTTATTTTGGACTGGAGTCGGTTATTATAGATGTTATTCATACGTTTGCAGCTATGGACATATTATGCACTTTTGTTATTTTGAGGAATATGTCTTTTATAAATTTGGCTAGGTTAATAATAATTTCACCAAAATAATGTAAAATGTGTTGAACAGATTATTCGAATTTGATTGGCCATCCATGAAACTATTCAAACTTTTGGCACAGTGCTATTGTGTTGGCATATAACTTGATTGTGAATTACACTACTGTATGATGTATTGTACAAAATAGAATTGGTATACTTGTATGTTGTCATGTTCTATATGAATACTCAATTCATTTAATATTTTGTACAAGTCTTATTGCAGCTGTTTTTAATTATCATGGGTGCGTCATATTGTGCAGCTGATTTAACCATAATGAAATTTTATCCAAAATACTTTGTGGCGGATGTAATTCATGCATATATATATATATATATATATATATGTGTGTGTATATATATATATAATGAAACCTTACTGCACCAGTCCCTTACATTCCAATCAACCATGATGCTGGTATAGTAACAATATCAATTATATTTGTTGTATATATATATTATTGTGTTTTTTGTGTGAATGTGTGTATAAATGAGAAAGATATTGTATAGGCATTTTGCTTATTGTCAATTGAATAAATATGTTTACATCAACCATAATGAAAACTATTGTTATCCAATGTTTCAAATATTACCTTGATCCAAATTTCAAATCCACACAATTTCATAACATTTGTCCAACGTTGAAATCCTAACGTTGATCCAATGTTGTAAATATTACATTGATCCAACATTGAAATCCTAACGTTGCTCCAACATTGAAATCCTAACGTTGATCCAATGTTGAAAATATTACGTTGATCCAATTTTCAAACCCAACCATTTTATAGCATTGATCAAACGTCAAAGCACAATGTTGATACAAGGTCTGGTGCCTGCTGGTAGAGCGATATACATTATAATCTTTTTGAGTTAAAGTTAAAACAATATCAGTAAAAAAAATTACTGAATGCGAGGCTTATCATAAATAAAATTGCATAAAACTATTATATTGTATATTAACGCTGCTGTATCTGAATAAACAAAAATCAGTGATATCGTCAATTTTAAATTAGTAATCTAACACTGAATATACACTGTGTATAATTGTATGTGACAATTAATACAATTTTATCTGATTCTTTGGGAATTTGAAACACTGCATTACTGATATTTGGCAGCACGAGCCAAATTTTATCAATTTAAAATGATAAAACAAATATTATCAATTTGACGTCGGAACATTGCATTAAATCACCAAAATTTGGGTGAATCTTTAATTACATTTTAAAACACACACATGGTCTAAGGACATTTTTGAAAAAAAAGTTTGTATTATATCAATTGATTTCAGTGAAATTTAAAATTATGCTCTTCGCTTAGTGCCAAATACTGGAAAGTGACATATCACCCCTATTCTTTAAAACTGCATTACCAACCGATAAGAGAGTGCACACATTTCAACATTTTACTAACAACTTACAATATATATATATTATATCAATGGTGGTGCACCTGAATTTTATGTAAACTCTTGAACATTATAAATTCAGCCCAATAACTCATCGCGTTAGATAATATTGCAGATACCTGCATCTCAGCGCAAGTTATATGGCGACTCTATGTTTAGTGTACCAGCTCCACTTTGAGGAGCAATTTATCGGCAAATATTAGAAGTGAATCATTTCTCGAAAAGACTTAAGTAATATCGATCATTCTAAATTTAAGCACGGTTTAAAATATGGTATGACAGTATAGCGCCATTGACTTATTCTTGTTTGTAAAGCCGCTTTATTAAGTCGACATTATTATTAATAGTAGTAAGGTAGCAAAAATACCTGAGATACAGTCATCTGAGTGATGATAAATTGAGGTTCCTCATGCTCCTCATCCCATATTTTTCTCACAACCTGCACTTGAAGGTCATTATAGAACACTGGTTCTTCATCATGTGGCCAGTAATGGTGACAAATTTCCTAAATTGATTTCATGCCATATTGTTTAAACAAAAGCACAAAATTATAAATAACATTCCTGTATTTATTAGATTATTCTCTCAAAATATACACATCTGGAGTTTATTTCTAAATTAAAATAAAAAAATTTCACATATATTAAAATCAGTTGAAGGGAAATATATGTAAACAATATACTTGCCTTTTTACCTTGTTTGCATTTCACTAGCATAATAATAGCTTGACAGTCGTATTCCCAAATCATCCTCCAATGATCTACTTCAGTGCCATATAATGGTCCTTGACATGCAATGAACTCTCTCTTGGAATTGTAACCCTTGGTGTTTTATTGATTATATTCACATATAAATACGCTGTACCACAGTAATATACTAATATGTCTAGCATAAAATACACATTTAAAGTATTTTGGTCTTATTCTGCAAACTGAATCTGTAAGTGTAACAAATCAGGCTAACAAATGTAAAACATATTCTAACCGGCATCCAGCTGGCATTGATGTAATCAGTTGAAATTTCCTTATAGCCTGTAGGTGAAATATCTACTCTGTTGTGATCGTATGGCACGATATTCAGATAACGATTCTTTGATCGATTACTTGAATGCTGAGATATATCACATAGTTGATTTGTTGCAACATTCTTGAGAATCTAAAAAGATCAAAACAATTTTATTAATAAAACAATAAACAAACCACAAGTATTGTATTGTAAATTTAGTACTAATACCATTGTTAGCTGAAATTGGATTTTCCTCAAATATTTATCATATAATTCACAACACAAAAATAATTGTAATGATAACTAGAACATACTAAAAATAAAACAACATGAATACACTAACCTAATAAATAGAAACATATAACTTAGGGAATTTAAAGTAGCTCGACATGAATTTAATAAAACATTCCGCAAATATGAACTTAAATGTTACTAGGATAAGGCAATAAATACTGAAAATCTAAATAAAAATAAGCCAAGAGAATTTTGGGATGCTATTAAAAAAACTCGGAACGAGAAAGAAAACTTCTATTCCAATGAAAGTTCAGCATAACAATGGATTTAGTACAGAACCAAATGTTGTATTGAACAGATGGAAAGACGATTTTAACTCTCTTTACAGTCCACCAGAAGAGGGATTACATTATGATGAAGAATTTTATAACCATGTTATGCGAATGAGACATGAATATGA
This sequence comes from Paralvinella palmiformis, assembly GCA_025642065.1. NCBI lineage: Eukaryota > Metazoa > Annelida > Polychaeta > Terebellida > Alvinellidae > Paralvinella > Paralvinella palmiformis. Next base: position 485,940 of record JAODUP010000253.1, on the reverse strand, counting down.
AATAAATGGCACAGAAACTAATGATATGGTTAACAGTGACACTTCATATGATGAAATAGGAAAAAAATTGTATGCAAGGCCAAAAATAAAAAGGCCATGGGTATTGCCTTTATTCCAAATGAAGTTTTGAAACATAAAACTGTTATAATTGCCTTATGGAAACTTTTTTGACTATTTTTTGTGAATGGATTTCAACCAAGCATATGGCTAAAAGCAATCATTACCCCTATTCCAAAAGGACCTTGTATCGAGCCATTCTTATCACTTCAATACCGAGGTATTAGTCTTCTCAACAATGTTTCCAAACTATACTTTAAATTCCAGAATAGTTGAATATTGTGAGTTCTTAGACCTCATAGATGAACAAAATCGATTTAGACAAATAAGATCCCGTGAGGACCATATATTCGAACTAACAAGTATAATAAATAAGTAATTGAATGTGAAACAAAATATGTATGCTGCATTTACTGATATGGAAAACCTTTTGATTGAATTAATAGGAATTTAATTATTAATGTTCAGGTTATTGCAATATAATATTGATGGCAAATTGTACAAAGCCATACATAATTTATACCGCCACACTGAATCATGAATAAAAATTTATCATATGCTGTCTGACTGGTTCTTTGTTAGAAATGGGGTCCATTAGGGGGATAATTTATCACCCACTCTGTTTTCATTGTTTATAAATGAATTGGCTAAGGAAACCAAAGCAATGAATTTGGGGATTAAAATAGGTAATCGGCTCATCAGTATACTGCTATACCCAGATGACATGGTCTTGCTGGCACCTAGAGAAACAGATTTACAGAGATTACTTGATAAAATATCAAATTGGTGTATGAAATGGAGACTCATTGTTAATAAGTCAAAGTCTCAGGTTGTTCAGTTTATGTGATTTAGAATTATCCAATCAAATTTTAAGTTTAAATATGGTAATAGTGTTTTAGATACAGTCTCTGATTATAAATATCTAGAAGTCATTTTATATTAACATTGAGCAAATGCTCTAAAACTCTCTCAGAATCTGGGGGTAGAGCCCTCGGAGAGATTTAGTCAAAATAAAAATTGATGAAAAACGTCAATACTTATTCTAAATTATACGAAACAGGAGTTATTCCGATATTGGACTATGGTAGTGGAATATGGGGATATAGTGGAAATAACCATTCAGAAACAATACAGAATAAAGCTACTTATACACTAATTAGGGGTACAAAAGTTTACACCCATACCAGCTCTCCATGGTTAAACTGCAAATATGGAAAACAATTAAAAATGTTACGATTCTGGAACTGCTTAATTAAGGTGAATCCAGAACACTTGACCAAGCATTTGTTTTTGAATGAGTTTATCTCGGATACACATAGAACAAATTGGACAAATGAAATTAAAAATATGTTTTACAAAATTGATCTGCATGATGTATATCAACAGCAAAGGATATGTGATTTTGAAGCCTGTAAAGTAAAATTAAAGCTCCAGAATGAAGAAAACATTATTTAATAGATAAACCTTGTGCATTTTAAATCAAATTATGATACGGAACCTCATATAAATTTAGATAGTAACAAATTTGAGCGATCCCCAATTACCAAACTGAGATGTGGTATACTCTAACTGAATGTAGAACTTGGCTGTTTTAATCAAACCAGATAGGAAAATAGATTATGTAAAATTTGTGAGGAAGGTTTTGTTGAGGATGAAATTCATTTTATGGGTGTATGCTTAAAATATCGAACATAAAGAGAAAACTTTTAACTGAAATTTTCAAACAAATACCTAAATTTCAAACTTTTAAACACATTTGATAAATTTATGTATATTATAAAGAATGACAATCAAAATTTGCCAATTTTGTAAATGTTACATGGAACAAGAGAAGCTTTCTTTTATATAAATGAAATATAGGTAGTACTTGTTCTCAAACTCAGATATATGTAACTGACCAATAAGCCTGTAAGGCCTGTATGTTATTACTTGTTTTATTACAATGATGATCTCTGTATGCACTTGTCAGTATAATAAAATATATTTGACTTGTATTAATGAAACCCACAGAATAGAATACAAGTTGGATAATAATATGTAATAATAAAGTAACACGATCAACAGACCTTAAATTCCACAGCGAACTTCATGCCATGATTTGCCGACATCTCATCATAGTACTTAGCAAAGTTTTTAATCTTCAAAACTTGACTAAAATACCAAAATAAATATTTTTATTGAAGTGAAATGATGAAATCATATATATATATATATATATATATATATATAGGCAATATTAAGTTATCTTTGGACTCGGTGCACACGCCACCGATTACATAAAGAAAGCAAAATTTCAGAATTAGAAGAAAAATATGGTTCTTCAAAAAGTATAAGTATCATTATTGCTATAATATGATTGATTAGCTGACAACATACCGTTTTTTAATGGATGACAAAACCCGAAGTTTTATCGTTGCAGCTGAATATTTCTTTAATAATACACCACGGCGCCACAAAATAACAATAACCAATACAACAACTATTATTGGTAGAACTACAACTATTGAGTAGACCTCAACCTGGATAGGCTTCTTATCTGTCAAATATAAAATATTGATATTAATAGTAAATGTTATTATTTACACTTGTATTTTATCAACATGTATGATTCTTCTGTATATGAAAGGAAAATATCATGAAAACAATCAAATAGAGCAATCTACAAAATATTAAACTTCTCAATGGTTCACTTCCACAACATATTTAAAACTAAATTATTAAATTCAGAATTGCTTTGTTTTGCAATTTTTGTATATTATGAAATGCAAGATACTTTTACTTTACTCTATGGAAATTGTTTAAAGATAAAATCTTTCTAGTTGTCTCTTACCTGTCTTCACAATAACTGAAGTGGCATCAGTGAACTCATTTTCCTCATTATATGCCCTGATAAACACTTTATATTGTGTATTAGGCTTTAATGGGCCATTGCAGTATCCCTCATTTTCATCACAAGATTCCTCACCAATTGTAATCACCACATAACTTCTTTGTATTGAACGTTTACTCCGAGAATGGCTGTAACCAGAACATGTGCTGCCTTGCTGAAATAGTGTCTCACACTTGTATATAGCAGCATATGGTGGACAAGGTGTTTGTGTATGTGCCTTGTACCAGTTATCTGTGATGTCATCTGTTAACTTCTCAATTTGTCTTTCAGCATTGACCACAATAATAGAATAACTAACAACATCACCATTTTTATCTGTAAAAGGGTTGGTAAAATTAACTGTCACCGAAATCCACTTTTTGATTTTTTTATCTCCAGTAGTTGTTAAAGTAGGCTTCTTATTAGCAATCATATCAAGGGCAGGGGCTGAAATAATAAAACAGATATATCAGGTTGAAGAATTTGTCAATATCCTGAAATATTGGTTAAAACATGACCTGACACTCTAATAAATATCCCCTAAAATAAAATATGGTCAAATATATCCAGATATATACACTCCTAAAATGTTATCACTGGAATTTAAATTTGTATTTGTTTTAGTGATCTCCCCCCTCCCAGTGGAGACACCATTAAGATACACCACAAGGCACCCAAAAAATATACAAATGCTAATGAGCTGGATGTAAAATTAAATGATACATAATCGGCTTAATCTGATGGTTTCCATTTTGGGTATTGAGTGAACTATCTCCTGCCATAAGATTCCCTCCTAATCATATTCTGCGTGAAATCATATACAGAAGAGTACCTGCTGACTAAGTGGATATAATGTTTACCTCACACCCATTGATGTACGTGTTTGTGGGATCTTCCCCTAAGTAACTACTTGGCCAGATGTTACAGGTGTGACCAAAACCGAGATTAAACAAATCAATCAACTAACCACACCTATCTATATTCACAAGAAAGGTTCCAAAGTCACCCCTGGAAACTACCACCCAGTCAGTCTCACATCTTTGATAGGAGATACACACATCAGGGACATCAATGGGTGTGAGGTAAACATTATATCCACTTAGTCAGCAGGTACTCTTCTGTATATGATTCCACGCAGAATATGATTAGGAGGGAATCTTATGGCAGGAGATAGTTCACTCAATACCCAAAATGGAAACCATCAGATTAAGCCGATTATGTATCATTTAATTTTACATCCAGCTCATTAGCATTTGTATATTTTTTGGGTGCCTTGTGATGTATCTTAATGGTGTCTCCACTGGGAGGGGGGAGATCTCTAAAACAAATACAAATTCCAGTGATGACATTTTAGGAATGTATATATCTGGATATATTTGACCATATTTTATTTTAGGAGATATTTATTAGAGTGTCAGGTCATGTTTTAACCAATATTTCAGGATATTGACAAATTCTTCAACCTGATGTATCTGTTTTATTATTTCAGCCCCTGCCCTTGATATGATTGCTAATAAGAAGCCTACTTTAACAACTACAGGAGATAAAAAAATCAAAAAGTGGATTTCGGTGACAGTTAATTTTACCAACCCTTTTACAGATAAAAATGGTGATGTTGTTAGTTATTCTATTATTGTGGTCAATGCTGAAAGACAAATTGAGAAGTTAACAGATGACATCACAGATAACTGGTACAACGCACATACACAAACACCTTGTCCACCATATGCTGCTATATACAAGTGTGAGACACTATTTCAGCAAGGCAGCACATGTTCTGGTTACAGCCATTCTCGGCGTAAACGTTCAATCAGAAGTTATGTGGTGATTACAATTGGTGAGGAATCTTGTGATGAAAATGAGGGATACTGCAATGGCCCATTAAAGCCTAATACACAATATATAGTGTTTATCAGGGCATATAATGAGGAAAATGAGTTCACTGATGCCAATTCAGTTATTGTGAAGACAGGTAAAACCCCATTAGAGGTTTGATCAATATATATATATATATATATATATATATATATATATATATATATAAAGTTTCATTGTGTTTTTATGCATAAACAGTAGATATTTAAATTGATAAAATAAGTTTTAATTACATTTACTCTAAATATTAATTTGTATGTTTCAGATAAGAAGCCTATCCTAGCTGAGGTCCTCTCATCAATTATTGTTCTAATATTAGTGGTCATTGTATTGGTTGTTATCTTCTTGTGGCGTCGTGGTATACTGTTTAAAAAAGATTCAACTACAAAGACAAAACGACTAAGTCTGCCAGCCATCAAAAAGCTTTATGTAGTCAGGTATCTAAATTGTGGTCATAGTATAGTTTCTTCTATAAATGCTATAGTCTCTCTCTCACTCAATATATATATATATATATATATATATATATATATATATATATATCCTCAAATCATATGTTAGCTATAATATAAGAATATATCTTTGTATTTCAGTCATGCTGTGAATATTGAAGACTTTGCTGAATACTGTAAGGATATGTCTGCAAATTCTAACATGAAATTTGCAGCAGAATATGAGGTGTGCAGTTTTAATCATATTTATTCTTACATCTTATTATCCAACAACAGGATGCTTATTTATATCTTTACTGGGTTGTTTTGTGCTGTAGTTTAAGTAACAATAAATGTATTTTGTTTTACTTCAACCATAGCAGTTATGGAGTAATATATATATATATATATATATATATATATATATATATATATATATATTTTTTCCTTGTATTAATGACTGTTGTTATGATTTTTACAGAATCTGAAGCTTGTTGGGAGAGATCAATCAATTGATGTATCTCAGATTACATGTAATCGAACAAAAAATCGTTTCACAAATATCTTACCTTATGATCACAGCAGAGTGAAGCTCTTACCTACAGATGGTGAGGAAGGTTATACTGATTATATCAACGCCAGCTGGTTACCGGTTAGAATATTTTCTATGTTTTATTTCCTAATTCATTAAAGATTTAATTTTAACAGATTGCCTGGTAAATGTGTTATCTGACAAATATACTGGCACTTCATAATATTATACCACTTTTGTGATGAATATTTGTGTCTGAATACACTCATTCCAACCCCTAGGGATACAATTCCAAAAAAGAATTCATTGCATGTCAGGGTCCATTACCTGGCACAGTTGATGATCACTGGAGGATGATTTGGGAATACAACTGTCAGGCTATTATCATGCTTGCAAACTGCGTCGAAGGTAACAGAGTAGGTATATTATTACACATATTTATTTATATATACAGTACTTTTGATTTTGGTGATCATACTATTTACATCTTAACTAAAATGTACATTCTTCAGACTGGTATTTAAGATATTTTTGTTAAAGATTAGAAATGAATGGAAGATTTGTACATTTGAGAGAGGAATCTGATAAAAGTGTGTTAATGTGTTTGACTTATCATGTGCCTATGGCTTATAAAACATATATAAATAATTTTTAGGACAAGTGCTATCATTATTGGCCACATGACAGAGAGCCAATGTTTTATGGTGACCTTCAAGTGCAGATTGTAAGGAAAACACGAGACAAGGAGCATGAGGAACCTGAATTTATCACCACTCAGATGACTATATCTCAGGTATTTTTATGGTTAACTGTAATTATCAGTGATCCTGAAAGTGATTTCTCATATGAGGTATATCACCCAATACTTTGAAATGTATGATAACAGATAACTAAAAGAAGACATTACCATTAATCTTTTAATCATTTAATGATTCTAATCAATATGTCTATAACTGCTATTTTTCTGGGTTTTTAATCAATTTATGAAGCAGACAGTGGATCTCTATAAAACGACTACAGTTTGTAACAAAAGCATCACTGATTTAAATAATATTCTTATTTTATTTAAATAACATTTCTTAAACATTTTAAAACATTAGTGAAAATTTAGCTAAAATATGTTCAAAACCCCTTCAAAAGTATCAATATAAATATTGATTAAAATTTGTTTTATTTTCTGTCCACACAATTAACTATAGAATCCAAATGACATTTGCTAACACACACACACAGAGGGGGAAATTATCATATTTTAGTTGATACTCCTGTTGTGTTTATCTCTCAATATTGCACTGATCATAAATTTAGGAGATTCATGACTGGCCAGTGTGACTTGTATAAAATGTAATTCAGTTATAAATGTGTGTCAAAATAATTATTTTATCATAAATAACAATTTATTTTAACCATCATTTAATACTTTACTGCCAATTAAAAAAATGCAATCTAACAATTTCATTTAAATAATAAAAAAATTATTATGGGAAAGTATATATATTAAATAAGTTTAATTAAAGCTACCAGTAGTTATATTTAATGTCTCTGATATCATATGTCACTTAAGCAATATGGTCTCTCATTTTATGTTTTAGGACTGTTTCATTCAACATTTAAATGAAATAAATATAATGTTGTGCTTGTTCATGTTTAAAAAAAATTTAATGTATTCAGTGAAACACCTCACTCATAACACTTTCTGTGAGTTGATTCTATTACTTAATTGATTCTATGTGCATCACTTGCATTATCAGTGATTTTGTTTTGTTTTTGTTAATTATTATCCTATTCAAAGTAAAAAAGATGAATTACAGATGCTTTCATTTTAGGGTGAACAAGTGAAACGCATTTCTCATTATCATTACTTGATATGGCCTGATCATGGAGTGCCAAATGATCTAGAATCATTGATTAGGTTTGTAAAGGAAGTCCGTAGTCATCTCACTCAGGATGGAGGACCTATAGTAGTACACTGCAGGTAAACTGTTTTAATGGTAAACATTTTTCATAAATGGTCACTTTTAATCACAATATATCTGCTGCTGTTACTAACTCTATCTTTATTCTTTAATATTGTCAAACTATAAAAACTAGGGCACTTTGTCATTTAAATACAGAACAAATCATGTTTTGCCTTCCCTGCATTGCCATTACATTCTTCTGAAACTGTTAACATCTGTTTTATCATCGTCTCTTGGTTTTAACTTGTTACATGTAAAAAAATAAACACTTCTAAAATTGAATACAAACCCAAAATCTTCTTTTCCCATTTTTTGTTATATTAAATATTGGATTTAAATGTAATTTCTGACAAAAATATGATAGAAAAGGCTTTGATCGCATTGAAGACTAGATTAATGTAAATGGACATGAAGGAGATGACTTTATTACAATGTCATATATACTACTAAAGTGAATGACTAAATATATATCATTATAACCACATCAGCCAAACAAGCTAAGTGTTAAGTACTACTGTTCTTGTTATCAGATAGCATACATACCATTCTTATCACACAATTAAAAGTTCTTATATAACTTAAGGAGCTGTATCTGCTCCAGTTACCGATATATAGGATTTCAAGTTCGAACAGTTCCCTCCAAAGTCACAAATAAGGCACTGAATGGCATTGAAAATATAGCAACCAAATGACAGTTTTCTGGAATGCAAATGACAGTATCCACATCTGTCTTGAAGAAAATGAATACTTTATTACACCATAACAATGATAGTTGATGTGATTTGTGTGTGTGAATTATTTATGTTGATATCATTCCCTAAACCAAAGTATCTGCCATTTCACTTATGAACCCTGTAAATTTCTAAGTTGCTGAATAATAACAACAATGGCAAAAACAATTGATAGCTTGCCAAAAATTAAGGTGATTCCTGAATAAGAGCATATCCTTATTGTCCAACTTTCCAAAGATGCAGTACCAAAAAGAAAGAGATATAAGGTTTTTATAATTACTAAGGATTTATAGATTTGATCTATAAAAGTTGGTTTTATACTTTCTAATACTGGTATGTGCAGTGAAAGGGCTAAGTGTTAATCACAGAGTTGTAGAAAACTACTTGCAACCATTGGAAGATATTCCCCACATGAGAAAAAGCAGTTTATATTTCCTATTCTAAAATTAACTTATTGAAGAACTTACGTATTAGGTATTTAATTGTCCTGATCAGTTTTTACCTAAACTTGCTTTATTCCATAAAAATATTATAGTGACTTTCCATGAAACCAAATTATTTATGTCCTTGTTCATCAACAGTGCTGGAGTTGGTCGGACAGGTACCTTTATCACATTGGACAGACTGTTACAGACCATAGAGGAGCATCAAGTTGTGGATATTTATGGTATTGTGCATGAAATGCGAATGAGCAGGCCGTTCATGGTCCAAACTGAGGTAAAATAGTTGGATTACTTAGGAACCTTTTAATGAAGCTAGATTAGTAAAATCACACTATTTATTAACAAAAATATAGAACACCAGTTAATCTTCATAAATAAATCATACTTGTTTATTTATTATGCTTAGAATTGATTCAAAGGTAAGCATGCAATTCATTATTTCAGATACAGTACATTTTTATCCACAAATGCCTGTTGTTTGAGTTGCAATCAAGTGGACTCATTAATGATGGATATGAAGAGGAAGATGATGTGGATGAAGATCTATATGAAAATGTTTGAAGATAATTTCACAACAGTAACCTTATATCTATACATAAAGCCCAGACAAATATAAAGAACAGGATCCTTTTTCAACAGACATAATCCCATATTGAGAAATAGATCTTCAATCTTAAGATCACAAATGTTATCAACATATAGTATGTAATTTTCTTATGTGAATAATTACTACCTGGTATGTACTACCTAGTATCTGTGGTAGTATTAACTAAAATAATCATTTTATTTCACTTTATTTCTAAACAAACTGGGGTCCATTACGTCCTTAATACTTTATGTGACAAACTGAACATCCACGAAATTTTAATTGACAGGGTAGGACTGTATGTGTGTATGTACATGCAGATTTAGGGTATAGAGCAGAACTTTGTTAAAAATATTGTTACAAATATAATAAATATTGTTTGATTCAATGCAAATGCATAGCATTATACATCATGATGAAGAAGAATATTTTCTTCAGCATTATAACATTTGTGTTGAAAATATTGCAAATGATCCTTCTTTCAGTCTTGAAAAATATACGTTTCCCACTGATTATACTTCATAGAATGTCATCTTGTGAAATAGATCTGTATATTTCAGTCTTTTATGCAACATTGAGATATCACATAGCCACAAGCTTTCTTTGTTAGCATGTTTCCTATTATTTTCTTAAATACATATACATGAATTTTCTCTATTGCCATCATTTATTTTTTATTATGTTAAATATATGTCTACCATTGACTATCTTATGCTAATATGCTTCTTTGTGTTGTACTTACTGAATATATATTTTGTAATACTTTACAGTCATGTACTCTTTATTACTTATCAGTCCAATGTTATCATCATATGTTTACTAGCTACATCACGTGTTAATTAATTAATCCCAGGAACAATAATTCATTTATTTATATTATTGTTACCGTTATATAGAATGATTATAGACGATTTTGGTATCAATATAGTAATAGATGTATATCAAAATAGAATAACTAGAAACTTCCACACACCATTTACTTTGTATGCTTTACACAGAAGGTTCAAATACATGTGTCAGACAAACAGTTATCTGTACACATACCCAGAACATAATCTTGAAATTAGAATAGTCTAATGAGTGATGAGCAGAAATAATTATCACAACTGATGTGCACTGACCACATATTTTTGCATAGAAGATAAACTTGTACAAAATTAGCTGACACCTTTTGATGTGTATCCAAGATGTACATGTCATTTTACATATCCAAATTTCTGTGCTGTAAGTAGCTTGTCACTTTTATTTTTATGTTAACATCATGATATTTATGTTAATCATCAAGATATAATAATTAGTATATTTTATTACTCTAGATGTACAGATCATTTGCAATAATGATTATTTAGTGTATAACTGTATTGCCACAGGAAATAGTATGTAAATGATGCATTAATTGCTTTTGTCACAGACATTTTTGAATCTATTAAACAGAGCATATTTGTTGTAAGATTTATTTTTCAATCTCAATGTAAAATGTCAAAATGCAAAAAGGGTAATTAATCCCCTTTTACTTCAGTAATCTGAGCCTTTTATTCAGGACTTCGGGGAGGGGGGGGGGTTGAAGATATCAAACCAAGCAGAGCAGTGATTGGTCAGTTAATAGGGGTTATGATATATACCACTGACATCCCCAAGTATTTAATTAATAAATATATAATACATATATAATAAAAATTATTTTTTATTATAAAGTAACAATCAACTAGATATGCTGATTCCACTATCGGATGGTACTGGTAATAAATATTATTGGGAAACAGCACAGACCACACCATCGTTTTGATAAATAAGATGCCTTTGTCCCAGGATGGGCTCAAACAGATTTTCCTCATACAGATATATTTAACATAATGACCTAATTAATACCAAGCCACCACCAAACTACTAAAACATGCACCAAAAAGACTGATACAGGATTTTACAGTAGTAATTCTTACCTAGACTGATCTGTCATCTGACTACATGTACCTAACCTTAGAACATCTAGAAGCTAAAGAACCTAAAAGGCTAATACAAATTCTGATAATTTATCGTAACTAATACAGAATCGAGTTTGGAACCTATTATCATCAAGTAAACACAGATTTTCTGTTTTAAAATAGGCAAATTCAATTTAAAAAAGACTAATTATCTATTTCAAAAAGGAAACATTCTTTTATCTGTAACGTATAACTGATATTACCCGGATCTGGGTAGTTAATCTTCCATGAGAGATTAAGGCTTAGTTTTAAACTTAGAGTCAAGGAGAATAGCAGATGGGTTAATATATTGGGTGGGTTAATATATTGGGTGGGTTAATATATCAGGTGAGTTAATATATCAGGTGGGCAATGAAAGTTTTCAAGAAAGAAAGATTCCTGAGACACAGAAGAGGAAATAAAAGAAGACTAAAAATAAAGGAAAAGTGAAAAAAAGAACAAGAATTATGACAAAACTCAATAAAAATGTTCAAGTATCAAATCCTTGGTTAATGACTATTATGTAATAATTAACCACAAACTATCAGCAACTAGAACTCAGTGTATTCAGCCTTACTACTAAATCAGTTTGATAAATGCCTGTATAGCCAAGAACCTCCCCTCATACTGAACTGGCTATGGATTATACCAAACGACAAGAACATGGGACTCTACAATGGCTAGAAGGAATGTTTGCTATCAGTAACGTATTGCGATACATTAAACATTTTATACATTAGCTTACATGAAGGCCAACTAAAATATTCAGAAAGTACAGGATGCTACCTTTAAATAGCAGGAAAATTGTGAAATCGCACACTATAATTGTCAGAAATAATAAACTTATTATAGAATTCTAGGCTCAAAATCATGTTTAATCATACTTTGCTCATGGTCTCAATTTATTGTCTATGTAATTATTATTTACCTTTAGATCATCATGATCTTAAACCAAATGATAAATATTCCTAGTCAAATATCACAGAGACAGGTGTCTGTCAAGGATGACTAACTAATACATTGGTTATTTCCTCAAAATATATGGCCAGTGCCTTGGTGAAGTATAGTGCTTTCCCAGATCCTGTTCACAGGAAGTCCTTTCACCACACTCTACATAAGAAAACATCCTTGCCAGGGTTGCTAGATTGAAATTTTAACTTAAAGCCAAGCAATCCTAGAAAAGAGCCACTGGATTGAGTGGATCATATAGCATATAACTTGTCTGGTATGATGTTCTATTTAGCATTTCTGGGGATGCAGTGAAGTCTTTGCAACATTTGCTTGAAAGCAATAGTTCTACATTGATTATCAAAATAACATCAAGAAGAATCAGCTGCATTTTTGTTTTTGGCTTCGTTTTAATTGAGGATAGAAGAGAAAATATACTCTCCACTACAGCATTGCTGACAGGTGTTATTAGACAAGTAATGGCCAATTTGGCAAGCTCTTTAAATGTCTGATGCTGAAGTATACCATTCCAAAACAGTTCAGTAGTTCATCTTTCGGAGCTTCTTCTTTCCAATTGACAAAAGGCATTTGTCTGTATTCAGGGTTCATTCATTTCCACATGTATAGTTTTCTAGGACATTTGTTTATCAAAATAACTACTTTTCTGGGATTCACTAAATATTTTCCAGAAGTATTTTGACATTTGATTAATAGAACAGATATGCAATGCTAATTTTATGTGCGAATGTAAGATAATAAGTGTACAGAGATCCACGAATCTCCAGGATATTCCTTTTTATGAAGTCCAAAAAATTCACAATTTATATACATTAATCTTTTAACGATTGAACTTTTTCACAAAGCTTGATTTTTAAGTCTGCTAACTCTTGGCTTTTATCCACATGAAAGAGGCATAGCTATAACTATAGTATAAAATAACTAAGCACAGTTTGTGTGTATGTGTGTGTGTGCACATGCGCATGCATATATGTCCTTTGTGTGAATAGGTTTCAACAATCTTCATTCTTGTAGTATCCAGTAACATGCAGTGATGTTAATCATGGAGGTGGTAATTTGATATACTGGATGGCAGCATTACACATGCCTTGTAATTTTTTTAACCCATACATTTTGGCGTCTTAGTGAGTAGGTCTAGCTTGTTGAGGACTATGGAAATTGACCACACAAAAAATACCAGGTGACCTCACATCACTACATGGCCTCGTAAATATTGTCATATTACCTAGATTTGATAGTGTGTGCGTGATCATGATGATATAATAAATATAGGCAGAGCAACACATAGGAAGAATGTGAGGGCAGACAGTCCATATTTTTTGCTCAAATCTCTTACAACTTCTTTCATGGCCGCCAACGCTGTCTTGGTATTTTCCATACACGATCAGGGAAAGAGCGACATCATGTTTGGAATACTTGTGCTGTATAATCACTTGTTTTGACATTGTTTACAGCATGGTGTATAATGGATAATTCAGAAAACACAGGCCTTGAAATATGATTTAAATAATAGCAGTGCTTACTTTTGATAAACTTTTAAATGTGTCTCTCACAGATGGAAGTCTACATTTAACTTGACTGGGAGCTTCTTCTAGCATAAACATATATTTTCTGACATTTAAAAAAACTTCTAGATGTTAACAAAATCAACTTAATTGATATTTTTTTCTCACTTTTGCCATTGTACAGTCTGTTCTGAAAATTCTTCTGGGAGTAAGAATATTTGTTTGTACAATTTATGATGATCAGCTTTGATTTGCTGAAAAAGATTGTTCAGTTTTTCAAATTCCTGCGCAACATCTTCCAAACTCGAAGAACAAGTAGTTTTTGTAGTCTGACAACATTTCCTTTATGAGCCTTTCTTTGAATTTATTATCTAAAAGTGAAATAAATCTTCAACTCTTCCCAATTCATGAAAAACTTTAATATAAATGACAGGTTTTGAAAGGGAAGTAGGGCAGTTCGGGTTGACTCAAATTATGTAGTTGTGTTCATCATTCTAAACAATTCTTTGTATGCTTCTCATCTTAATTCACTATGGTATAGCCAATTGGATATTTCCGATAGTAAAAATCCAGTATTGAATGCACAGTGGCAGTGAATGACAAGACACATTTGTGTTACACACAGAAAGAATACATCTTTTAGTCTAGATCACACAGATTTGTTGCACTCAACCATGTTTGATGAAAAACCAACGCAATTTGCAAGACTCTGGCAACTTGATAAACAGTAAACATTTAGAAATAAATGAGTGGACAAACACGGACCACAGATGCACTAGATGTAATAACTCTACCATGTTGCGGTACCCATAATCAGAACTTGACCCTAATACCAGTAACTCAGAATCTGGTCATGTTTGCTAAGTTGATTGTTAGGTTTCTATTCGTTCTATCCAGTTACAAGGCTCAAATCAAAATGAATATGGCATTTCATGAATATTTTGACAGGTGGCATACTTTGGGAACTTAGAAGTCACATGAGGTTCTTAATTTAACTTAAATAGTCTCAAGATCAAACAGATTAAAGGAGTCTCACAGAAAGATGCTTTAGGAGCAACTCTGAACTTTGGAACTGCTTTTGATTCATTATCAGCATGCTATTAAATTCAACTGCTATTAGTTAACTTAATTATCCCAAACCTAACCAATCTATAATTGATGCAACTTAGAAATGATTAATTTAGCACAGTTACCAACAACTTTGCTTTAATTGCTAAATCAGACACATTCAAGCTAATTCACTTACAAATAATTGCACATGATACTGTATTATTTCTTGTAAAAAATATATTTTCCATTTGCACATTACTTCCACAAACAATGCTGATATGCTATTATCTAAAATTCTGTAAAAACATTATGGGATTCATGACAAAAAATAAAAGATGAAAACAGATTTCCGAGATGAAAGGGATTATTAGATATATATGAAATGACTTCTGGAAGAAATTCTTTCAGACATCTCCTGAATATTAATGCAACATTTTGGTGATTAGATGACATGGACACATGATTGAAGTGCAGACATGAAAAAGCTACTCAGTGATGATAAGTTCATCTATTGCCCATTCTTCATAACTTCCATCAGGCAGATAACGTCTTATGATAAGTGGAATCTTTCTTGCTCTGAAAATTCATTGAAAAAGCATCAATTCTCAGCATGACAAATTTCCCTAATCTCTGTATCAAATTTACTAGTTGTACACATGTCACAGCTATATATTTTTTAATGGAATCAACTTTACCAAGTAAAAAGAGGTAAAGTTAATAAAGGAAATATTACACCATCTCTTAAAAGATTCTATCATTTCATAATGGTTATAGTATATAAACATACTGAAGTCCCCCTTTATAATGTCATACAGACAGTAAATGCATACAGTTCTATAGAAAACTAACCATCAAGAAATTATTTGTAAAGCTTAATCTGTTAAATTTATGTAATAAGCACATTAGGTGTTATGGTATGAGGTACATTAAAATGCATCACCAAGAAATACTAAAGCCAGTAATCATCTGCTTGTAAAGTTTCATTCATTTGTGGATGCTTACTTAAGTTCTTTCATGGCAATTGCAAGAGGATCAGTCTCTCTTTCAAGCTCAACCATCACAGGGGCACACATTCTGTTGAAATAAAAAAAATCTTGTTTTAAGGTAAACACACACACACAGTTTTAGCTGTAAAGTTGCAGCTCTTGCTATTACAAAAACATATACCAAACAAATAAATGTTTATTTCTTTTAATTCAGGTTAAATGACTTTTCAACAATTCAGAACAACCTTCAAATATTATTTGAAGCATGGTACATTTATATTCTTAAAAATACTCTATAATTTATTTATATAAAACATTTGAACTGCACATGAACAGAATGTCATTTATGAGGTTATCAAATTACAATAAAAGCAAAATCATGTATATTTTATCAACTTAAGATTATTAACTTAGACAATACAAAAGACTTGTGAACCATGTTGTAATTTTGTTGAAATTGAATAAAATGTGCAACCCAATTCAAATTTTTACAGTTAACAAGTGCTTGTAAAAATACCTTACTGAGTCAAAACTTAAAAAATCAGTTATGTTGTTGAATTTGTTTTAGATTTTACATAGAAAGAAGAGTTTAAAATCATACATTGCCTAAGGAACATGGTCATTTTTTTAACTGTTTTATGATCACTTTTGGTTGGATAAGAGGGACAAGCAATCTCCATGGATGATGAAGTGGAAGATGAAATACCACTTAGCTAGATATCCCAGCTGTGCCCCAAGTCTGGATGATAAAACAAGAACTTGCTGACTCTCTCAATCTTGAGAATATGTATCATGCTACTTTAGTAACTGATTTTAAAAAATCAGTACACTAAAAGCACAGAGTATAGGGTCTTTCTGTGCCAAATTCCAGAAATCTTCCAGGGTGACCGTCTTGGATTTGTGTGAAAAATCTCTCATGTGTACATCTATATAAATGATGGCTACATGCAAAATTCCAGTTCCAAATAAACATTCAGTGGATCTTATACCTGAAGTTACTCCTATACACAAAGGAAAAGTGACAGCATTTGCGATTTTGATGACTTTTGTCAAAGAAATTGATCTATTATTTTGAGTGTTTGTGGCAAGTACTTTTTCAGCAAAAAAAATGGAATTTTGTCATTTTTTGGACATTCAAGGGTTTCCACAATGGAGGTTTCTAGTGTTGATTATTCATCTCTAGCATATATCTAATGATATTCATGTGGGTATGGAGTTCTCATCATTGATAAAATTGAGAAAAGTGGCTGCCTTGGAATCGTGAATATCTACCTAATCGCATAACATAACAAATAAGATAGGAACATGATGTAAGCATTTGGTGTTTAACCAGGATGGGTATATAATATATAAAGTGAGCATTCACATAGTTTCACTATAGATAGTTATCTCATGCTGAATACACACACACCAGAAACCCAGAAACAAAACCTGACTGCAACTTTTGAGATTATAGTATTGTGTAATTTAGAGCTGGTAATTTATCAGTATATATTGGTACTTGTCAACTTCACAATGTATCACAGAAAACAGGATTATGTGTGGTCATATTTTGGTAAGACAAAAGTAGTGAGGAAAGCAGATGTCAAGCAACAAAGCTCGACATTAACTTTGTTGGCCACTTGTCATGTAGGGCAAATCACACTTCATTTTTGCTTATCCAAGAAAAAAATCACTTGTCTGAGAAGTGGCCAGGTTGGTCTTAGTAGGTATGGCCCTATCTACAGGTTTTGCAGAACATTTCATCGCCTGCCTCATCACGAAACAGCCCCGGAAATTAAAATGTCCACTTAGCAATAAAATTTAGTTTCTTCTTCACTTTGTATTCCTTTTGTGATACAGAACGTCCCTTTGAACTTTTCTTTTCTGGAATTATGAAGCTGAATCTTGACGACATCTTGAATTATTTCCATGATTTCCATGATTACTAAATCGTACCATGAAATAGCAACTGAGTCTCATCACGTAGCCGGTGGTTATTGGCATCGGCGCAGTAAAACATGCTAAGAACTCAGGGCCAGACAAATATTTCTACATTTCCCACTAGCCCCTGGCTATTTAAATCCACTAGCCCAACCACATTTCTTACTAGCCCAACAAACATTTACTAGCTATCAAAACCATATTTGTTTTACTAGTCAGAACAAAACTGTGCTGGAATCAACGGAGAACACTAGATCATAAATGTGTGTATGATTGATGT
The DNA here is from genome assembly GCA_025642065.1 of Paralvinella palmiformis. Classification (NCBI taxonomy): domain Eukaryota; kingdom Metazoa; phylum Annelida; class Polychaeta; order Terebellida; family Alvinellidae; genus Paralvinella; species Paralvinella palmiformis. The sequence continues at coordinate 467,787 of JAODUP010000253.1, read as the reverse complement.
TTTACGGTCACTTATGTGCACATGGTAGGCTAAACGGGGCGAGTGACCTATCATAACAAAGCACATGGCACACTGTAATGTTGGTGGTTAAACTGGACAATTTATAATGATATAATGTACGAGTTCAAATGTGAAAGGTTTATTCGCAACACACACGTTCAAGTCATGATATAAAGATGGTTGTACTGAAAATTCCACAAATAGTTGACTAACCCGAATACAAATGGGCATTAATGCAAACAAAATATTCTGAGATGATTGTTGCACTCAGCTACAGAAACAATTTGCATTAAACCCAAATGTAAGAGTTAGATACAAAAAAATATTGTGTGTCTAAGTACATCTCAAAAACAAACCTAGCTTCATATCTCCGGGAACAAAATGTAGTAGCTAATAAAAATGTACCATCAAAGAAAGAACAGTGGCAAAAGCACGATGGTCAACCATACAAAGTATATTAACTTGAGAACTGTGATGCTCTATGAGACAACTGAACAAATGAGGTGAGACTGAGTGCAAAGTGCATTGAGTGACTTGGATGCTGTGGAAGCTAGATTTCACAAAGATTGCATGATGCCCCAGCAAATCAAGGTACATGTATGCATGAGGTTGTATAATGACAGAGAGTACAGGAAAACGATTTTGCATTCGTCCATGATGTACTCACGAGTAATCAATGTCCAGAATATTCAATGGCCATAACACCAAGTTGTGTAGATAACAAGGTCATACTCTGAGGCCCAAATTGTGGTTGATATATTTACCATTCATATACACAGTCCCGATTAACCCTTCCACTATGATGTTAGTGATGATGAAAGTACACTAATTATAACAAGAAGCAGGACAAGAATGTCTGGTATTCACATTTGACCAGCACTCTTTTGAATAGCAATATAATGGAAGAATAAAATATTTTGATTCTCCTATTGTATTTCTGTCAATATATCATGCATTGTTCTAACAGTTTCACCAGTGCAAGATCGAACTATTCTGGACATCAATGCAGCTGCATGAATACACAGCTTAATTATCCTAGACCTACTGGGTGCTCACGGTCTTAATGGTGGCGATATTGTGTTGTACTGCTTTGGCATTGGTAATGATATAGCACTTAAAGATTTGAGGTTTGGCTGCGATAAACTCAACTTCTTAGACGAGACAGATGTCAGCAGAACTTTCGCTGATGTCGCAGAACAAGCCACACACTTCATGCTAGCCTGCTTTCACCAGTCGAGCTGTCAGTCATTTACAGAAGCACGACGAAGAGCATAGCACCTCAAAGTTGGCAGAAGCAAGGTCAGTGTCCCAAAACTTTGTACACTGCCACCCACCAGTGAATCTTTCAATGAAAATGTAGCCAGGGCCCATCTTCAAGTAGCATTTGTCTGCATTCTTTGTAGAAAAATCCACCAGACTTAGAGCCAGCTGGCTGTGGCTGATTGCAGGAAGGGGCCAACTACACTCAGTCAAAAGACTGTCCCTCCTCATATATTATTAGAAGATATGGAAGACCTTTGATGCGGTTACAGACATCTGGAGTAAATTTACTACTTTTATTAACTGGATTCTACACATTGTCATTTTTTTTAATGTGGAAAACTGTTAACTAATGTATGGTCTTATGGGATTCCTTTGTTCACCAAAAAGCTCATCTAGTTAGATTTCTTCATTTCAAACAATTTTATAAATGCTTGCATATTAAGAAAACTGTATTTCTGTATGAATGTGGCACATATGACATTATGCTACATGGATGTACAAATGCAGGTATCTTCATTCTTTGTTTCATTGTTTACTTTTTGTTAGACAATTATGCTCCATATGTGACCTAGTGTTTTATTGTATTATAAATAAACCATTTACAACTGAATACATATATAACAAATCCTATGAACCGTCAAGCTTAGCTGGGCACCTCTGTGGTCTAGCGGTAGCGTGTTGGACCACAGATCACTACTAACCATGTTCGAATCTCGGCATGGGCATATTTGATCATTGTTTCATCTTTGACTTCACTTCATTACCTTTGTAGGTCACTCAACGTATTTAGCCTACCAATACCATGTGCACAAAAGTGGCCATAAAAGTAAAACATCATCATAACTGGTAATACTTTGGTATACTATTTGTTTATTTAAAATTTGCATGCATCTTGTCTCAACTGGATGTTCATCAAAAACTGATTGGTCTGATATTAAGTTATCTAAATCAAAGAATTTGAGTTATTGTCATCATTTAATTAACTGGCTGCATTTTCATGACACAGATGGTCACGATGTTGTTGTTTTCTGTACATTATTTGAAGACCAAATTGACAGAATCAGATTTGTTGTACCTGAAAACATATAAAATTAAATTTCAACCAAGTTTCTATCATATCAAATTAACAAAAAGAAGATATTCACAATTCACTTTTCTCAATTTCCCCAAGGGTGAGAAATCCACAGCTATCTGGATATATAACGGAGAGAACTAAGTAACACTGAAAAAACTACATCCAACAAAAATGGGTCTGGTGAAAAATACCCACTTGGCTGCCAGACTAAATTAAGTACTGAGCTTACGCTATCTGTAATGCTCTGGTTCCTAATACTCTTGCTCTTTCATATTTTGTAAGATATGGAGTTGTCATACGCTTATCTGGATCAACCTTAAGGCTGGCTTCATTCTGTGGTACAATCTCTACATTGGGCTGACTATCCTGAAAATGATAAAGCATAAGTTACATATAAAGCGTGTTTGTGTTCATATGATTGTCCTATTTTAATGTTTATTTCAACTTCATATTCATTAACAACTACAGCCAATTCCCAGAAGATATGTCAATTAATTAAAGTCAAGATAATTAATCTTGTGGCCAAGTCAAATATAGATACACAGGAGTGGTCGCAAATGTTACAATAAGATATTACTAACTCATTCTGCAATTCAACTGATTATGAACAAATGCTATTAAAGATTTAATTTACCTTCTCTGTACAGATTATTTGTTTGAAAAAATGTAGATACCTGCTCATAGTAAATATCCCAACTTATCATCACATGAACAAAAAGAAATTCATTACCTATCAAATAGCTTTTGAGGGCTTGAAACTGAACTGATCTAACACTTTGATGTCAGATATATAGTTTCCTAATTTTTTTTTAACTTACCCACCCACCCACACTGATGCCATTGATCACCCTTCTTTGTAATAATGGGCCATTGCAAAAAAATAGCATGTAGGCTCTTAGTAAAATCCTTAGCTGTTTGACTGTCTGGAAACAAAGCTTCTGAATGGATCACTTACCATATCTTAAGTGTTATTACTGTCAGAGAAATGAGAGAGTACACAACTGAGAGCCTAAAGAATCCCTGCCTTCTTAGTTGTTTTGATTGATATTAGGTATGCCAGACAATGTTGATTAGCAGGCGGCTGTTGACCAGCAGGTGTGAGTACATGCAGATTATCCACATTACTCATATCAGTGTAATCAGACCCAGTTAAACTATCACACAAGGCATTGTTCTTGCTATGGCCAACCTCATAGTAAATTTCAGGAGAAGTCAGTTATTGTGCTGGTCTTACAGATTGCCATAACAGAAGTTTGATCCTGTTGGCATTCATGCACAGAGAAATTAGTTTATGCGTTTTCCTAAAAGTTTTAAGACCCAAAATACAGTGAATCAAATGTTATCAGATATTATTTCTTGAGCCATGAACATTGAGGTTTCCAAAACCAGATCTTGTTAATGGCAGATGCAACTAACTTCTATCATTTAGGAGGTATAACATGTTTAAATATTGCTGTTTTATGGTCAGTTTTGTGCACATGGTAGGCTAAATGGGCTGAGCAACCTTCAAAGGTAATGAGGCAAAGTGAAAGATGAAACATCCTTCTGACATATCCTGACTGGGGATTGAACCCAGGTCACAGGGGTTTGGGAGATATAACAATTTTATTATACTCTATTGGCTAGATCATATTCTATTAGAGCTGGAAATAAAATTTAATAATCACACAGCATCGCCATACATATATGGATATTAAAAAGATATACAAGTCAGGCCTGATATAAATCTTTATGGGAAATCCACCAGGAAGCTACAAATATATAGTCTGTATAGGCATATATCATTTTCAGCAAGGGGTATAATAATGAGAATGAACATTTTGGATGATATCAACCAAAAATAGTAGTACAGCATTTAGTAAACTGCTTAGTTATATCTCTACTATAGTTATTTTGGGCAACCAACTAGCATTTTGTTCTCCTAGTTTATTCTTATTAAGTTCTAACATTTAAACAAAGAGTGTTTTAACCACTGAGCGAACAACTGGAACTTTACATTTGAAATGCATTTTGTTTTACAAATAGATCATGCAGTTTCATCAAAACAGTGATGTACTGATCATAATGAACCCAACAATAAAATGTTTAACATTCACCAGGTGGAGCCATAATAGTGACAGCACAACATTTTGGAGGTTATAAAATGATTAATTACAATATGATCAAAAGCTGTGAGTTCCGGTGGCCTAGCAGTTAAGCACCCGGCACTTGGTGCCATGGGTCACATGTTCGATCCCAACCAAAGGTCAAAACCTTTCCAGAGATTAATTTCTCAGCTCAACATATCATGGGTGGCTGACCAAGTTAAATAGTGCTGCCGTCTCCACTGAATTATTAGAAATAAAGGGAGATGCACACAACATATGGTCAAATCCATCAAATACAGAAAAGAAATAATCAGCATTTAACAGAAAATCAGGTAATAATGTGTCAACATTAGAAAGGAAACACTAATAGTGGACACCAAAGGACTGATAATTATCCAAAAATCAATAACATTTAAAAAGGGCTCCCAGACATTTTGGAAATAAAATATTCAATAACATTTCTGTGGCACTAAGTTTTTTTCCTATCTTCCATGTCAACTAGCAACTCTACATATATTTTATACTTTCTACATTACAACAGCTCAAATATATTTCAAAAGATTTAGAACCTCAATCAATCAATTCATTGTGTCCAAAAAAAATCAAACTTAATACCATATTAAAAACATATTTAGTTTATCCATTGATTCTATTACCCACCTCAGCTTCCTGTACTTCATCTAAAGGCTCATCATCTTCATCATCTACAGCTTCAAAATCACCATCCATACTGTAATATGACATAAAAAGATGCTCAGTTGCATTACAAACAGCATTACTGTCATTAAGATTCACTTAAAATCACCGAATTTGAAAATTTTGACAATTCTCAAAAAGATTTCAACTCAGCCTTACTGGTTCCAGCAAGTAACATGTATTCTATTTAAACAGAATCATGTCAAATAAAATAGTACATAAATTAACCTAAACAAATCATATAATTATATGAACATATACATGCATACAACTCATGAGCCACACTGATACTTCTTACACCATGACTCACTACAAGGAGTACAATTATGAAAGGGGAGGAATTAATGTCAACTTTACAACTTATCTTAGTAGATGACATCACCCAGTTAATTTAATGAGGTACTCCGGAACTAATCCGCGAGGAGGTGGCGCTGCGAGCGACCCAGTCCTACTTGTGTGACTCCCATAATTACAGATCAGTCCCAGAACACTATTATCAGCTTTTTGTTCTCTTGATTCGTCTGTATTTGTTTTGATTAATGCAAATTTGAAGATATGTCTTTAGTACAACTAAAAACCAAGCTAAGAAAATATTGTGGCACAATTTCTGGTCTAAAACAGGAACTTATAGATAGGTGAGAGCACCCTCCTTCGGGTTGTAAATATTGCTCGTGGTTTTGTGACCCATATATTTCAACATGGTAGGCTGAAATAGGCTGGATCTCAGTGCGAGATATTGAGTTGAGTATTAGACCTAGACTCTACTTGCTAATATTAATTAATAATATATTAAAATAAGAATAGGTAGCCCTATATGCATGATACCTATTGATAAACAAACTAAATTCAGTCCGAATATAATTTATTTGTGTGCAGCATACCATAAATCATGGGTAAGAGTGCTAGATATAATGAAAAGCACATGCAGGATTTTGAATAAAAATAAATATACAAGAATATTGTTCAAGGAAAATCACATATTAATCAGTATCATTTTATGCATGATTGAGGTATGTCTAATTTATTTTCTGACCATAATAAATCAGGTGATATATCTACAAGAATATAATTGTTTTAAAAGACTCAGTTTCTACGAGAACAATGCTGCTGCTGTGACATCCAATAAAGGGGGAGAAAATGATGTCTACGCCAGCAATGTCCGCATACAAGGATCTGCACTCTGGAATCAATCAATCAATCAATCAATATGTTTAAATCAAACTGAATCTAGAATGGCATATATATATATATATATATATATATATATATACTAAATGAAGTGAGTACATCGTAGATAAAGTTTGGGGTTGCACCAATGATGTTAAATCTGTATAAGGATGCAATCCAGTATGTTTTAACAGAAATAACAATAAAAATATAAGGAGAATGTTACATGTATATATTTGGTATGGACGTCATTGACAGACTACCCACTAATTTGGGCAATAAGTCATTCTAACATATAGTGTTATATTAAATCTTCGAGTAGAGATGATGATGGAGCAAGGCAATGTAACATTGACCTCAATAAGCTTAAGTAACATTTCTTTATTCTGTGGTTGAATGATTTGACTGACTTGCAGTTCTTCACCTATTTGATGACTGTGTATGAGAGAATTATTTGTAAATAGTATTTGTAATTGGGTAAGTAAAATACCGGTGATGTATGAATACACTAATTTGCAGAGTTGGATATTATATATGTCCATTAATTTGGTAATGCCGGGCTGCTTAAAAAGTGGAGTTTTTGGTGCATTGTATCTAGCATTGCACAATTTTCTGAATGCTTACTTCTGTAATATTTCAGGTTTATGCAGTCTGTATTGATATGCTGATCCCCATAACATTGTGTCATACGGAAGAGGTGAATGAATAAGACTGTAGTATAATGATTTTAAATTATCTTATAAAAACATGTTCATCAAAACCATAGATATTGTCCTAATAGGGAACATACCTGTGTAAACCATCTAATAGGTGGCGCTTTCATGGATCTTGGGAAATCACCCACAGATAATAATTTATTAACTATGTTTGTAATTGGGTTTATCAGAACATCCAGACAATCTTTTGCAAGCCATGTAGGCATAGGGTCAACTGTACAGAAAGCATTAGATGACTTTTTCAGCAACTGTCTGATATTAATCTCTGTAAAAGTCTCAAATGTATCCATTATGGATATGCAGGACTCTTCTACCAATGGCTTACTCTGTAATAAAGTGCTGGAATGGAACCCATTATGTATATTTCCTGTTTTTTACTGAAGAATTCATTTTAACAATGAGCAATATCTTATGTACTATCATAGAGATCCACCAGATGATCCACATCATCCAGTGTATCCAATACCAGAGAATAGACTCGCAGATCAGCAAGAAAAGCCTCCTTGTCAATCAACTTATATCTTCTATATTAAATAACTTTAGCTGAAACAGATTTTTTCTGTAAAGATACATTAATGTTAATAAGGAAATGATCAGACAGCATGGAAGACACAGACTTAATCAAATTATCACCATCACGGGAGTTGACAAGATGTAAGATGTGACAATGTCTGTGTGTTCTTTCTTTCCACATGCTGCCTGAGATTGGCAGATCTAAGAATGTCAGCCAGTTGTTTAGTATGTGCATTCCTCTGGCAATACCAATGTATACTGAAATCACCTAAGATCAACATATGGCCACTGTTGGTAGCAAGAGAGTCACCAATTTCCTTGAAGAAATCTGCTGCTTTCATGCCATTTTTCTTAGTGTGGTGTAATCAGTAGATAATAGATACACGAACACTTAACCCCCCAGATATAAAAGTCAGTTGGTAATTTTCAAAAGGCTTAGAATGTTTAGAACAGGCAAAAATAAAGTAAATGCACAAATTATTTACCATTTAAGTTTTTAATTCAGAAATATTTCTTCCGTGACAATCTTACTTGGAATATAAACTACTCAGGAGTAGGTATTCCAACTAGCTACTTGGAGTACCTACTCATGGTAAAAAGTATTAGGCAAAAAGAGTCTGGAAAAATACGGATATGGAATTGACCAAATGGATTTGATTGGAATTGACCTCACGTCTGGTATAGCATATGGATGTTCCTTTTGCTGTAAATTCTTAGCAAGTAAAATTGCAAATGATCTTATCTGTTTCTGCTACACACTTTCTAATAAACTTACAGTATTGAATCTAAGAATTATATCTCTAGAATTTAATGGTAGTCTCCTTCACTTTATGAAGCATTCAATGGTCTTTCACCTAAAATAGTTTAATTTTAGATGCATTCTAGATTCCACTAGCATTTGCTAACTATTACATAAAGCTAATAATTAGCACTTTTAATTAGTCCTGACCTTAAATATAACTGATTGCTTAGTTATAATAGGCAGCTTTTGGGCTTTAGTAACATGTGGCTTGAAGCTAGATGGAAACACCAGTGGCATGACATACAGACATATGAGGAGAAATTGTATTGTATTGAAGGAGACTACATGGGTCTTGGTAGAATGAAAGTATAGGGTAAAGAAAAGATTACTATTCAGAAGACATCTGTCATCCTGGTATAAATTTAGTATTTTTTACTGTGTATAATGCCAATATGTATTAAATGACTGCAGTTCACCCACTGGTAACTGCAGACAAGTTGCTCAGGCAATACTGTCATTATGTGCAATTTCATCCTCAAGGTTAAAAAAGAGCTTCTATATCTATTTCAGGTTGACTGTTATAAATGAATTTCAGTATAGAGAACTCACAAAAACGCTGTCTCATCATGACTGATATAGCTAATGATTAGTAAATATGGATATGTGTATGTACTATATATACTTGTGTATGACTATAAGACAAGGTTTTAATCCTTGGAATAATGCAATTTTTCCTTAATCATCTTATACAAGAGTCAGCCACAAAAAGTCATCGAGTCTGTTGAGCGATAACAGGTAAAACTTGTTTTCATGTTTCAGTTAGATCTACTCCTGTTTCTGCTAAGCAGTTCAATTTAATTTGAAATCATCGGTGACAGTTTTGTATTATAGTATATAAAATCATTAATAAAAAAACACTATGGAATGTAATATTCTAAACAATTACTGACTTGTTTCAAATCTTACATTTTTATCTAAAGTTAAACAAAATATTTAATCAATAATAACCTTAATGAATCATTACAGTCTGCCTATAAAAGTGGTCATAGCACTGAAACAGCCTCAGTTTGGGTGAAAAATGATATTATGATGTCAATTGATCAGGGTAAGCCAGTAATACTTGTTCTTCTGGACCTGTCTGCTGCATTTCATACAGTTAACCATAATGTATTTTTCTCTAGGTTAAAAGACATGTTTGGTCTGTCAGATAAAGTACTCCCAGAGTGTCTGTTGATGGTATTTTATCTGATGTTCAGTTTTTCTTATCTGGTGTACCAGAAGGTTCAGTTCTTGGTCCTCTGGTTTTCACAATGTATACCCATCCACTTGGGATCATTGTGCAGTGATATGGGGTTAAATATCACTTGTAGGCTGATGACATACAGCTGTATAGATCACTGAATCCTGACAATGGGTTAAATTTCTCCTCTTTCTTGAAGAATTTAGAACACTGAATTGCTGATATTTGGCTTGGATGACTTAAAATCTTCTAAAACTAAATGATAATTAAAAAAAAATATATTTGGCATCACCACATTGTGTTAAATCCCTAAAGACACCAGCATTACAGTTGGGTGCATCTCCGATTACCCCTAATGGGTCAGTAAAAAATCTAGGGGTTATTTAAATCTAGGGGTTATTTTTTACCAACGTATTAACATGACACATCAGTATGGCGAGCTGCCTACTACCATCTTAAGAAAACCCACTGTTTAAAAGCATTCTTGACACAAGATGTACTTGTAACTGTAGTCCATGCCTTTATTACATCTAGTATAGACTATTGTAACTCCCTGTTATATGTCATATCTGATTAAAACATCAATCACCCTCAATGAATTCAGAACAGTGCAGCTCGCATAGTGACAAATACTAGAAAATATGATCATATCACCCCAATTCGTCAAAAACTACATTGGCTACCTGTTAGTGTTACACAGAGGTTTTATTAATAACTTATAAATGTATTAATGATATGGCACCTAAATATCTATGTGAACTGATGTCCATTAGAAAGTAATCCCAAAAACTCAGGTCATCCAGTCAGATACTATTGCAGGTGCCAGTGTCTCGGCTCAAGTAATATGGTGATTGTGCATTTCGTGTTGCAGCCCCCACTTTGTGGAATAGGTTGCCGGCAGATATTAAAAATACGTTGTCTCTTCAAAACTTTAAATCTGCTCTAAAAATACACCTATTCAAGGTTGCTTTCACTGATAAATAATTATCTTTTAAATCACTTACAAGGTTTTTTACAGACATAGTATTATATTACATATTATTTGCACATCACCTTTGAATGGCTCCTGGTTGTAAGGGTGGTTTATTAAATATAGATTATCATTAATGTTATAAAAATGGTAAATTAATTTGTGGATTTAATTTTTTGTAGGAAACTTCAATTTCAGTTTTCTCAATTCCATTTTTTTAAATAATCAATTCTAATTCCAATTTTGGTATTAATAATCAACCCCAAAATTGAATTGACCCATGTCTGTGCTTGACATTAAAAAAACTGCTAGATTAGCATATTTTATGCCCATCATTAAGCAGGCCAGATTTAAATTTTGGTATCAAGCAGGCAAAATCCATGATTTAGAACTAGAAGGAATTCTAGAAATGGCATCAATATAAGGTGATGATAGGTATATTTTTAAAACATTATACTAGTTTACTACACACTGAGTATGTGGTAATCATGGTGAAGGTAGGAATTTGGAAACCATAACTGGCTGTTTCATTTATATTTGGGGGGATAGTAACTTTTGACTGGATACTTGATCTGTTACCCTACACATCAACTAGTGATTCTTACATTATATTTCATTCCATAATTACTATTTTAGCAAATATATTTTGGATAAAAATGTAGTTGTTCAAAAATAATTTACAAGTGTTTGGTACTGCAGAATCACAATGAAAGTCAATCAAATGCATAACTTTGAGGATTTGGAGATGACTGTAACTGTACTAGTCCCCATTAAAACCTGGCCATACAAATTATAGTTCCTTGACCAGATTATGATATGCTCATTGAAGCCAATTCCAGTTTATGTCATGGACCCACCAGGTGTTTTCTTTGCTTATTATGCTTTTCATAAATTTATATGCAACCAGTAACAAGTTATGTTGCTTCACTTTCAACAGAGAAATCTGCAATTTGAACTGATTAGTCATGATGTTGGCATGAAAATATTCAACATATTCCTAAATATCCATTCTAAGGATATAACAGGATCTTGTTTTAATAATAATTTTAAGGGATTTTTTAGCATTTATCATATGTAAATCTGCTTTGGGGAGTAACTGAGATACATTTTTTTTTTGGGGGGGGGGCTATACATTCTGTATTTCTAATTTAATGTCATGTTCTTGGCATGAAAATCTTTGGCAAAAAGACTGAAAATTGTATAGAGAAGCAGTAGATCGGACCCCATGACTGACTTCAGCCTTTGCCTGTACTGCCTCACACTCCTACTTACCCAGGAGAAACACTATATATAATTGTATTATATAACACAACAAGGGTGAAAGTCCGTTTTATTAGGGGCATATAACAATAAAGGGCGAATATTCTTTTTATATCAAAGGCGAATACAACCGAGGGTGAATAGTCCATAACCCCTTTTGAGGTATACATTTTGTAATACCATTGGTAAAAGATCATATAAATTACTTCTTATACTATCATATATCATGGCATAACATAAAACACATATAGGATCAGATATACAATTATATATCAGCACCCACATTATCACATAGCCATGATAACATCACATATCATTACCAGGCCTCTAACTAGACTAGAAAATGGGGAAAGGCCAAACCTGGGGGAGAGCGATTAGAGTGGTAAGGAGAACTATGATTGTACTAATAAGCATTAGTGATTAGACTCTGTGACTATGACTATAACTATGTATCATTCATTCATTGTTGTAAGAAATGTATGTCTGTTTGTGAATTCCCTTTAAACAATAAGTACATATAATCATGTACCTTTATTGACCTTACTCCGTGGTATTACACTTATTTGACTGTGGATTAAATTTCAACACATTCATATAAAAACACGGCATGTATATAATAATGACAAAGTGAACACTCAACATGGCATCATACGTCATACTCGTAAGTACCATATTATCGCCCAGGTAAATTTATTACACCAGTATTTTACAGTATATAATTCAATGTATCTCTGTATCATAATTAGACCTATATGACAGGTGATACTAAGCTTCAGCTATTTTACATACAGTAATTGAGTAAAGAATTAAGAAAGTGTAAGATAATACACATTACGTTTCAGGTTCTTCAGCCATTCTGTATGCTTTGGATATTTTCGCTTCTCAGCTAATATTACTCTCAGACGCTAGATTATGTTTTTATGCGAATAACTGGAAAATAATAAATTATTTCTAGTCGGCATGATTTGATTTAAAAATAGTTATTTTCTTATTGAAAATACTTAGATATTAATGATTATTGGAAAAAGAAGTTCGAGAGTATACTATAATATTGCGACACAGACAGACACACACAGACACAGTCACAGTGACACACACTCATACACATATTATCTTTGGTTTCGTCAATGTGAACTCTTAGATAGAAACACAAGCACGCAAAATCAAAGACTGTTTATAAACTATCTGGTTTTGTGTTTTCAAAATCTTTCGCAGGGCGATCGTTTGCCAAAGTTCGCGAACAATTGAAGTTCCATAAAAGTGGACATTCTTAATTGTACAAAAAAATATTTTTTAAACTCTACTGAAAATATGCTGGCTTTCTTTATTATTGCATTACATTAATATGTATATCATAAATAAATGAGAATGACTCAATGAGTTAAATGCTGATAAATATTTAATAGCTATTCCACACTATAATGACTATTCAATCTGAAATGTCTCAGAGATATAAATTAATTATTACGTTTGATATTTGTTTGATGTTTAGTTGCTATCATATGTCTAATACTATATAGCTGTTTAATTAATTAATTTAATTAATTAATTATTAATTACTTCATAGTTTTAAGTTTAATTAAATTTTGGAAGGTCGACTATTATGCAGAATCATGGAAAGATGCCAACATAACACCGATTCAGAGCCTCGATCCCTGTTTTGAGCTACATCGTAGCAGCGGTAGTTAATAGATGTGTACGTATCTATCAATGGACAGAAATGGAACAAGAACGCACAACTGAATAAAATAGTTGAATAAGGAAGCACAGGTAAAGCTTCCATTTCGGCTATTATTGATGTTAGTGTAAAGGCTATTGCACACGCCTAAATTAAATTTGCAAATTTTGTCATTGAATAAATGAGCAATATTTACCAAACTGCAGACTAGTCATAACGTTAACAAGAAATAGTAAAGGTTTTAATAACAGCTTTCTTCGTATTAAAGAAAGAAGCATTGCATAAACACCTCGAAATTAAATTTCACGAGCTTTTTCAAGTACTAATAAAATTAACCGACCAGGATGTCGCTGATTAATGATTTAAGCCATATGTTTCAAGTTACGTGTCCGTCAAATGGTTCGAAATCAATTTTTTTAATAATTAACTGTTAACCCAATGAGCTAACAACATTTGCAGTGTACAATAAATGACGTTTTAAATTATAGTAAATCCAAATAACCATTGAATTAGTGGGATTTCAGATTTAAAAATATGAAAAAACCCTGACCGTTAGTTATTTGTTACCGTACTTTTATTGTTATCTGTTCTTCATTAGAAAAAGCTGAATAAAATGTTCAGTACAAAAGTTGAAATAGAAAATCATGATATTGAGCTCAGATATTTAAAAAATCACAATTGCTATAAAATATTTACATAATGATGATTTACAGCGGAAGAACTGGAGACTGAGCTCACAACTAAACATTTGTAAGAAATCTCACTAAAATGATACATCATCTATGAGTTGGTGTTTTGGGTTATTCTACGAGATGACTTAAAGGGGTCACAGGTTCGATCCCAGCAAGAGTTCGAAACTTTTCCAGAGATAAATGTCTCGGCTCACAACATAATGTATGGCTGACCACGTTAAATGGCACCGTCGTCTCCACTGATTGGATTAAAATAAGGGGGGTGTTGGAGATCCTCTGAGGATGTAATACACTCTGGCAGTGACCACCCTCGGGGTATTTCAGATATTAACAACCACTCCAGTATAGAGGCTATGCTGAATAAAATACTCCCAGAAATACAAGCAACCAATGTCCTAAATGTTGAATAGCCATGCATTTAACACTCAACTCAGCCTTAAGACCACTAGACTCAAACCTCTACATCCAGGCTGATTGATTCATGCATTTGATTTTACTACTGGACAAACTAATGTTCTTAAACATGGCTGGGGAAAAACAGGACTATTGATCACTATTATGAGTGATTCTGATGGGGACAATACCAGGGACGAATGAGCCTTAAGCGAGTGGTTGTTTTATTATAAACTGCAATGTGGACCGATTGTTGAATGAATGAGAATATTACACATGTTCAGTGTGTTATCAAAGTAGTGCTTTCAGAGTATAATATGAAGTTCTGTATAACATAATATTTTGGCGACAGGAAAAAATGGCGATATTGTATCACTCGCCATTTTCGCCACTATTTCATATTCGCCAAATTAAACAGATCTACAGTATACAGATAAGTTCCAGAACACTCATTACACTGGTCAGTTGGGAAGCTGCGAGTGTTGATTGTGATATTGCCAGGTCTCACGCCTTTCTGATGCATAATCGGAAGGCATGTGTCCAAGATTTGACGGGATACCGCAAGTGAAGTTATTTGTGTGTTTGTTGTTTGGTATGTCACAAGTTAATAAACAGGTCGTGAGCTTGGTTATTTATTGGGAAGCTATTAGTATTAGCCTGTAGCTCTGTACTCGTTGTTTTTATTGTGTTTCCATTAAAATCGACATTAGACCGACCGGTCGAGTACTATGCCACTGATACTAGACCTGATATGGAAACACTGGTGCCGGTTGAGCGGTCGAGCATTAATGTCGCACACTGCATTACTATCTTTGATCAATGTGATTATAAACAAAATTGTTTCCTAGTCATCCATGCATGACAAAGAACACATCTCAACCATTCCATTTTGTAAAATAGGCATTTATATTTCAGGTTATTTCAGAAGACAATATCGAGACATTGTTATATGTGGTCGTTGCAGTAGTGGAGACTGTTGGATAAAATTGTGGGAAGTGTGAAGTGCACCACACTTTTAGTTTATCAATGAGATCTGCCATGCAACTTATAGGATAGGATGGATAAGATGAGATGAGATAAGATAAGATAGGATAACACAAGATAAGATAGGATAAGATGAGATGAGATGAGATAAGATAGGCTAGGATGCTATAATATTAATAAGACAAGATAGGATAGGATAAGATGGGATAATATAGAATAGGATAGGATAGGATAGGATATGGTAGGATGGATAAGATAAGAAAAAAATAGGACATGGTAGGATGGAGAATATACAATATGATAGGATAGGATAGGATAAGATAATACAAGATAAGATAAGATAGGATAACACAAGATAAGATAATATAGGATAGGATAGGATAGGATAGATAAGATAAGATAATACAAGATAAGATAAGATAGGATAGGATAGGATAGGATAAGATAATACAAGATAAGATAAGATAGGATAACACAAGATAAGATAATATAGGATAGGATAGGATAGGATAAGATAATACAAGATAAGATAAGATAGGATAACACAAGATATATAATAAGGATAGGATAGGATAAGATGAGATAAGATAGGATAATAAATGATGGATAAGATAGGCTAGGATGCTATGATATTAATAAGACAAGATAGGATAGGATAAGATGGGATAATATAGGATAGGATGGATAAGATAAGAAAAAAATAGGATATGTTAGGATATGATGGAGAAGATACAATACGATAGGATAGGATAGGATAAGATAATACAAGATAAGATAAGATAGGATAACACAAGATAAGATAATATAGGATAGGATAGGATAAGATGAGATAAGATAGGATAAGATCAAATAATATAAGATAGGATAGGATAAGATAAGATGGGATAAGATAAGATAAGCTAGAATAGGATAGGATGGATAGGATAAGATAAGATGAGATACGATACAATAAGATATGATATGATAAGATGAGATGAGATGAGTTAAAATTGGATGGATAAGATAACATTAGATATGATAAGATAAGATAAGGTAAGGTAAGATAAGATAAATAAAATAGGATAGGATGTCTAAGATAAGATAAGAAAAGATAGGATACGATACGATAGGATAGATAATATAATATAAGATGAGATGAGATAAGATAAGATATGATAGGAAAACACAAGATAAGATAGGATAATATGAGATAAGATGAGATAAGGTTAGGTAAGATAAGACAAGATAGGATAGGATGAGATAAGATGAGATAAGGTAAGATAAGACAAGATGTGGCCGTGTCCGGGATTAAGGATCTGATGACAATCTGTATTCACATTCCGGACAACGGAAAATGCTCTCTCACAATCAACATTGTCGTGCGTCAAGCTGAGAATAGCGGCCATTAGTTGTACAAGTACAGGGACCGAAATATGTCCCATTGCCGCCTTTATCTTCATGATTTCACCCCCAGTCACGGTCAAGAGATATCTCTACACTACACCACGTCGATCTCAGTGTCCTCCAAAAACTTGTAGTCCTCAAATCCTTCTTTGGGGACTTCTTGGTCAACGAGAGAAGAAAAGCGTTCAGTCAGATGAATAATTGAGGCATACATTAATTCATAGCACAACTAAGTTATTTATTACTGTGTCGTAATATGGGACAATCTTCACCATATTACGCACAACAGCACAGTAGAATTTTCGAACATCAATAAAAATGTTCGCTGTCTGGAAACATTACTCACTGTCAGATCAAACATATACAAGAGATTTTAAAAATCACAGACGCGCATATGCGCTGCCACGTTGAGTTCACTGAACAAAGCCCTTGTTTAACTTCAGCAAAAGTTGATTTTCAAAGTTGGTGTCGCCAATGCGAGCCCTCATTGGGCTGAAGATATGCCCAACTGCACTGAACAGGGGCTCGCATGCAATGCTAGTAGTTGGCAGGGGAGTGTTTGTTTCGAAGACTAGCCAGTTGATAAGTGGCCATATGGCGACTGTCATCGTCTCTGTAGATCGACTCAGCAGATACTCATGAAGCTGCGTTACAGCTGTTGAATTGTCGCGCTTTTTAACAAAGAAGTCGCCATCTTCATCCGAATGTTCTGATGCCTGGTCATCTGGTGTTGCCTCCTACATTGCAGTCAGGCGACGCTTGATGAACCACGAGCCCTTCCTCGACAAGAATTGAAACATCGTTGATATATATGGCCACGGGTCAGTTGCCCCGGACCCATTTCCCCTTCGCCGCTTTTTACTTTGCTCTCCACATTCACGTCAGCCATAATCACTATATAGAATTCAAACTGATCGCACTGTATCTGGAACGCGAACACGCTCGTGATTGGACATTATTAATAACCCTTATTCTGCCAAACGGATGGGCGCCTCCGTGATCTAGTTGGTAGGGCGTTGGACAACAGATCACTAACCTCTGAGTTCGAATCTCGGCGTGGGCATATATGAAGGGTGTTTCATTTTTGACTTTGCTTCATTACCTTTGAATGTGGCTCGGCCCATTTAGCCTAACTCGTGCACAAAAGTGGACTTATAACATCAATCAATCATCAATCACTTGTCAAATTGATTCACCTGGCGTTTAAAATGAAATATAACGGATGGAGCTGCATGGGACGACTTAACCTATAACTAAAAAATAACTGAAAGTAACGAAGTAAAAAGTAGCGTGACCGCAAATAAAACTACCTCATTACAAGTAAAAGTAATTAGTTGAAATCTTACCTCGTTACTTTTAGTTACTTGAAAAAAACTACTCAAGTAGAGTAACGAAGTACTTTTACTTCGTTACATGCCACCCCTGTTCATATCCAATTAATTGACTTTTGTTAATGGGATATATGCCTATAGAGTTGTCCCTTGGCAATATGTCATCAACACGACCAGTGGTTAGGCAGTGTAAGTCATTCACTCATTTACAAACTGAACATTTACTTGCTAATATTATTACTAAATATTTGATTTATGGAATTAGCCAAATCATACAAATAATACGCAAGATTGATGAGTGCATTATTTTAACTATTTCAGTTAATCAGGTTTGTTTTTTTGCAATCTCTATTATACTAAATTTACATCAGAATTCAATTTTTCTTGGTCAGTCAGCCATACTAATGGGACCTAAGAAAATAATCTCTCATTTGGGCCGAAAGATGGAAAAGTCACCTCTCTTTTTGTAAACTTTAAATACTTTAATACTTTAATTAATATTTTAACATTTTAATCATTATTATTTAAATTGTCTCCCACGGAGTTAGGAATTAAAATTTGTCACATCATCTACATCTTTTAAATGGGTATTATTTATATAAATTGTATTTTGATCAAGTTGATTCATTGTTGTTGGGTTTCTAGTTAACTTTTGTGAGGGGAGTTTTATTGATGTTGTAAAGTGGCTAAAAGAATAAATCTATCTAATTTTATGCACCATTGCTATGCAACTCCACACCTAAATAACAACGTTTTGTTTTTATTATTCGATAAACAGATTCTGATAAACATAATAGAAACATATTTCATACTTACGGTTAATCATGGCTGTCTTGTTCATTGCCAAAACATTTTGTTCCGTTTTTTCTGTCCTGTCACCAGCGTTGTGTTGTACAGAGAACATTTACTACCTTCATGAATGACTGACTGACAGTCATCCTTTCGAGAACACTCCAATAAGCAAGCTGATACGGAGAAGACTTGTTTAATATCGTCAATCCTATAGGCTTCATCGGGAACCAGTTTCATCTCCTTAAATGAACTGATTTTATGCACAATATCTGCCTCAGTCATATAGGTTTGGTAATATTTCCTCACGTATAAAGCATAACAGGAAAACAAATAAGGCATTTATCGACTTCATTCTTCAATTGGTTTCAAGTGACTTCTCAAACCTTTACGGCGCTGACTGAGAATGTCATTTCGGAGAAAACGTGGGTTGAGTGTGTTTGTGACCTCAATCACTTTAAATATTACATCTCTAATCTTTGGTATATGATACTGTTTCTTAATAACATGTCAGTAATAGATTATGAATATTAAACCATAGCTGCTGGCAGATATATTATTTAAATATGTTTCCTGTATGGATCAGATCTGTAAATGCTGCCAGATCTGATAAATGGATACACGGATCTATACGTTGACTTTTCGTATTTTTATAATACGTAATTAACTAATTTTACATCGAGTTGTAGTCAATAAAAATAGTATGAAAATACATGAAATAGAGAGAAGTTCCATACCACAAATAAGTACTGAATATATCTTCATTAATCTACGAATATTTAATAGTGATATATCCAAAATAATGTCATTTATCAATGAACTATTTATATCGGCCCGGGATCAGACGACAGTACACACTGTCATAGACTAGTCAACCTGAATAAGAATTACCTCTATGTAGTCATAATAATACAATTATAATAATACAATTCTTATATTGAAATTTTACAGGTAATAAATAAAACATCATGTAATGTTGGTGGCTTATGTTCCTAAGATAACGGGATGGAAACAAATAGATTCTTACAAATCTTTCACAATTAAAAGTTTGCCAACTTTTGGACAATGCTATGTGAGTTGGAGATCATCCAAACTCAACATTTGAGCAGTAACCATCCGTGAGGAGATTGAATAACTGATCACTTTCGAGATGGCATTGATTCCTGACTTCCTAGCTTATAACATGGTGTGAATACACTATGAAAGAGTGACTTAATGATAATGATGATGATGATATTGATGATGATGATGATGATGATAATGATGATGAAGATAGTGATGATGATGATGGTGATGATGCGACCAGAATCCAGGTTAAAGAACGCTACCACAAAGAAGGCTTATTATCAAAATTCCAGTTAGGAGGCAGTGGCATCATATTGTCGGGTGCATTCAATATATGTGGAAAAGCGAAAACATCATCCTAGAGATTAATTCCAATCGGTATAAATATATGTTTTATAAGAAGAAAATAATAATTTTACCATAACTCGTATTATTAATAATATTATTAATAATATATAATTCATATATAAATTTCATATTACAACAGCTGTAAGGAACTAATCCAGACATTTCAATCGGGGGGGGGAGACATAGTGAAGTATTTTATTAAGCCCTATTTCTAAAATTTATATATTTCCTCATTTAAAATAGAACGTGAATGCATTATCTGTTGAAAATTGAATTTCGTATCCCTTATATAAAGAAAGTGTATTTGTTCAGATACAGCACCAATCACATTCTTCCTGATGGCATCTCTAATGATTTCGAAGGATTCTTTTATCCCACAACACAGTTAATGTCACAGCCAACAGCATAATAATAATAATAATAATAATAATAATAATAATAATAATAATAATAAGGACGACGAGGATGATGATGATGATGATGATGATGATGATGATGAATTACTAGACAACCAGCGCGTGTATGATTTAAGAAGACTATTCCTTTATAAATATCATCATCAACATTTTAAATACATTATATAGCTATCCCATTTTCAAAAATTATGAATGAAGTAAACAAAAATATATTAGATCAAATGATTATCATTATATAACACAGAGCTATTTCTGGCAATAATATAACAACAAATGGTTTGGGTTAAAGCAGCTTTCAGTAATATGTTATTTAATTTATATATCCATATCCACTTAATTTCACACACCTAACTCTAGCAGGATTTTAACTATAAAGATAGTCAGTCAACAAAATTAATTTGGCAATTGTTATACCAATTGTTATGTTAACAAAGATTTATTTATTATCTGATTGCAGGATAATTCGTCTATAACGAAAACTTCAAGGCTCGGTTACCTTAGTGGACTTTATCCGCTAACCAAAACCGATTTCAATAAAGAACTCAAAGTTTCAGGATATAAAGGTTAAAATATTTCTTGTTATTTAAGCATACCGCAAATTATATTTAGTTAATTTCATCTCTTCATACATTAATGGTGTAACCATGGTTGAAAGGCTATTTTAATAATTTGTTAAAAGAATAAATCTGTTGCACTATGAAGAATGTAGATATATCACTTTAGCCGCAAACTAGAGATAATGATGTAGTTTACCAGCTGTTACCAGTGATGTGACATTAAACTTGAAAATCCAAGGGCCCTTTAAAACAACTCCTTTACCAAAGTTATTACACTTTCAGGTGGTAATTAATGAATATTCCAAGACAAGCGAGATATATGTCATTCTGCAAAGGATATAGAGCATTAAATATTTAAGTCAGTTTCTTTAAAGCCACGTTTCATGGTTTATTTCTTTTAATAATTATTTATGTCTCACTGTAGGCGAAATGTCCTTGCTGCAAACGAGGAAAAACCGCTAAACACGCTAATATATTGATATATAACACAGCTGTGTAAGACTCGTAATACATTATGTTGGTAATTTATTTTAGTATTTCTTATTCCATTGTCTGCATCATATATAAATTTAATTTCCACAGCGAATTTAGAACTGTTTAGCGCAAGTTAAGATTCACTCAGCGGTAAGTAGTATACATTTCTTGTTCCCTCGAACGGCGTTTGAAATTAGCTTGCTAGATTCGTTTTTTGATTACAACACACACCAGCATTATCACACCTACAAACACCTGTGTGTGTGTGGGGGGGGGGGTGAGTGTGTTAGTGCGTGCGTGTGTGCGCTTAAGTTCATGATCTCGTCTTTTCAATGGAGAATGATGATGATGATGATGATGATGATAGCAGCTGTTTTATGGCCAATTTTGTGCATATGGAAAGCTAAATGAGCCGGACGACCTCGAAAGGTAATGAAGCGAAGTCAAAGATGACACACCCTTCAGGTATGATCACGCCGAGATTCGAACGCAGGTGGTAGTGATCTGTGATCCTCGCGCTACCAGTTACACCACGGAGGTCGCCCTTTTTCAATAGGGGAAAATGAAGATATATTTGACAGTCTTAAATAATCACCTGCCATTTTTTCATCCTTCAGCATTCAACTCAGCAGCCATATAAGCTGTACATCTCTCTCCGGTCTTCGTTTAATGGCGTTCTTCGGCGTTCGTATTCTTAAGATGGTGATTTCTTTGACCTTGTGGCTTACTGCTACAGTCCTATTTGCTAATGGAGAAGGTATCAAAGCAACGCTTACAATTACATATAGATAACTCAGACCAAGCAAACATTTCTCAATCAAATACGTATCAGTAGTCTAAATAAGACATCAATAGACAAGTCATTTATCATCACACCCGTCGCATATCAATTTTCTATTTACAGATTGCGGCTCATCCAACCTATTTCTAGATCCGGGTCAAGTAGGGATTAATGCCAACGAGACTATTGCTGGTCATGATCTAACATTTCCAATGCCCGTCACCATATTCAACAATAGCGGTGATACTCTATACGTTTCTGTATGGAGTGATGTAAGTGGGTCACGTAATATCAGAGAGAAACTATAAACATTTACCGCCGGGTACCTAATTTAATATCTTTTTTTCCGATCCTGATCTATTCATTTCTTT
Organism: Paralvinella palmiformis; assembly: GCA_025642065.1. Lineage (NCBI taxonomy): Eukaryota > Metazoa > Annelida > Polychaeta > Terebellida > Alvinellidae > Paralvinella > Paralvinella palmiformis. Next base: position 444,796 of record JAODUP010000253.1, on the reverse strand, counting down.
AACTATCAGGCCAAGACCTGTTTAGGCGTATTCGGGACACCGGACTGCAATAATGACTTCGCTGTCAAGCCAACGGATATCATCAATTTTTTTCCAACTATCGAACGTGGCATTGTTTACTACAGATATACTACTGACCAAAATGAGCTAATAAACCTTCGTGACTATCTGTGTCCAGACTTTAGTACTCGTCAGGCCGTTGTCATAACGTATTTTTGCCTCGGTGAAAATGTAAGTAGTACCGGTATTGTTGATGAGGAGGCAGTTCAGGTTAAACTCTATTCCGTAGCACTGAGTCAATTATGTATCAGTTTTAATAATGACGTCAGATTTCGAACTATAACTAACATAGTTTGTTGTCGAACCTTAAGGACAGTGATCCCATCTGGACGAAGCCTAAACTTTGTTGATTAAACAACGGATATAATCACGAACTGCTGATATATCAGTCACTGGTATAATCGGCGTATTTTCCTACCTCAACCTTATGAAAATTCCATCTCTTTTTTAACATAATTAAGTGCGTAAAATCAATCTGTAACCATTTTTTTTCTTTTGTTTTAAATCTGCTAATCATACATAGCGCTTTAGGCTACTTAACCTTTTTTTAAAGCCTAAATTTACTATGAATGGATCCTTTATTCATCAGTCAGGTGATCGCTCACTAACTGTTCAGGTAGTAGTTGTGACTGGTGAAGATATCGAGGGAGTCAATCGAACAGTTGTACTCGTGAACATGGCCCTCTTCTGGGATCAGCAGGAGGTTAGTGAAAGCTATTTATTAATCTAATTACTTGCGTTTCAATTCTCTGATCGTTCAGAATATTACGTTAGCAATAAAACTGTGACTCTACAGCTATAGCTCTGATTACTATATAACAATACTATATTCCAGGGTACACTTAGTTCAATCGGTCGCAATCCATATTGGCACTGGTTTACCTTATTCACGAATGATACTAAAGGCTATGATGTCACGTTTATCACTCAATGGTCAGCCCCCCACAGCGATCCCGAGATACCTCAATCTTGTCCTCTTCCAACTAGTTAGTATCAATGATTAATAACTGTGTTTGTGATAGAATATATTTGCATTAGGTAATTAGATACATTTATTGTCTTCTCTTTCTAGCTGTAAAGTGTATCGTAAAACACAACTCAGAAGAGACAATGTTTGATGGATCTGGACAGAATGTGACCAATGGGAACCAAATCTTAGCTGAATGGAATCCAGGAACAAATGACTGCAAGTTTAAATTAATGGCACAAATTCAGGTCATTATATATATATATATATATATATATATATATATATATATATATATATATATATATATATATATATTTTGGTTCAGCAGTGTAATATTGATGGGTGTAATACTGATGGGTTTAATATGATGAAATTTGCAACACATAACAAAGCCTCTCCATTACTGCTTAGAAATACAAATATGTGTTTTAGCATAAAAGATAGTATTGGTTAACTATATTTATATGGCATGTTATCTAACAGGGAAATGCTGTTATCTGGGTGAGGTTTGCTGTTGGTGCACATAAGAAAGCACCGAAATTCTCCAGGCAACTTGACCTTAACAGACCACCGGGAAAGATATATCAACGTGGATGGAAGGTCAGGAGGGTGTTACTGTATTAATATTGTTGATGTTAGAAAGATTCTATATTATCTTCTAATGGGTACCGATGGGGAAAACATCTATTGGTAACAAAATCCAATTCGAAATATGTTATCTAACATTAAATAACTTTAACATTCTAATTTCAGTGCAAGGCAGGATGCAAGGGCTTAATAACTTCCTTTGATTATGATATTTCGAAAGATGGCACCGTTTATGCCACACTTAAGGAAATCGATCCCGGTAATACTTATGTCATTGATACTCAACTATGTGCTGACCCAAATGAACCAAACTACAAGATGACATTCAACTTTAATGCCAATTATGATGAGACATCGGTTACATTGGAGTTATCTCGTGAATTTTACGATGCGAACAAGGACGATATAACCGGTTTTTGTGTCCCTTCAGCGTAATACGCGTTAATTGATTGAATTCTGCTAAATAAATTATTGCATGTTACAAACATTTTTATGACATTTCTTTTTTAATCAGAGGCAGGTGAAAAACTGTGTCGTTCACAGAAAATAATTATATATATATATATATATATATAGCAAAATATTATTAATCAGATGCAGAATACAATGAAGCAACAGATAATAGCCAAGAAATGAATTATCATGACTCCTCCTATCCATTATCTCTTTAATCTTTTACTATGGCAAAAAGATGGCAACAATTGGCTATTCATTAATTTCATAAATGTTATTGCAAAATGCTATACACAACCCATCATTTGCAAATCTTTGTACCAGTTATTTAGGTATTATGCATTTTGGGAACAGTTTAATTATGAACTATTTTTAAACCAGAGGCAGGTGAAAACCCGTGTCGTGTTTAGTTTTCATTTATAAATATCAGACAGAATGTTTTTAACAAATTGACTTTAAACCGATTACATATTACATATGATATTATTGTTTGACTTGATTATTGGATGATTTTATGTAGACCCGATCATTTTGATTTATTAAAGATGATATGCAGAAATCAGACGCCAAGACAAATCAGTCATATCTGACTTTGCTTTTTAAAAATACTGTCGATCTTTTCTTTATTAAAACACAAACTTACAGATTCCATAAATTAACAACAAATACCCATAATATTAAAAGTATTCTTTCGTGTACCTACAAAAGTTTGGGTTTACAAAATGCGAGCTATCTCCTCTGGAAACACATTAAAAAAGAAACATTAAATGGCTTTCAAATATTGATGGTTGAAATTTTTGTTATTATTATATGACTATATTCGGCTAAAGCTTTGTTGTATTTACTGTTACGAGAATAATAAATCATATCACAGTTTCATCGTTCTCAACTCAACATTCCGAGAACCAGTAATGTTTCTTCGGGAAAAGACACTTTTTGAATTGTTAATTCAATAGAGGCATGGCAAACTCCCTTACAGTTGTTTTTTAAATTGAAAAATCAACACTTTCACTCACCGCCGCACGTCTCATCAATCTATAAAGTATATACATTCAGATTGTTAGCTCAACAAAGTCAGTTACTCAGGTGCATCTCAATGACCAGAGATGACCAAAGAACATAAATAGACATAGGGAAAGCACGTGATTGACTACAGCAAATAAAATTAGTCTTTTTTTAAATTTACAATACTTCTACAAATGACTTTTCTCGATATTAATTCATGTACGTGTTATATATCTAAGCAATAAATAGACCATTAGAACTGAAACTAGATTCGATCAGTACCTCCAATCCGATAACTATAGGTGCATTTTATGGAAGCAAATTTATGGAAATTCGAAATAATGGTTATACACACTTCTAATATAATATAATAATGCATGTTTATATAGCGCCAGAACCAGGTAACCCTGTTCTCAGGCGCTGTACAATATTATTATCCTGACTCAGACCTGTTTCAACCAAACACACGTCTCAACTCCCAAGGGAGCATACAACGCATGCTGCTATTATAGGCGCAAAGCGTTACTAAAACACATAGCCATCGCGTCCTGTCAGGTACTCTTTTTTATATATGAGTGAATCAGTCGCCACATGACAGCATTGCACCTCACGGAGATTCGAACCCGCGACCATTCAGCTACGAGTCCTACGCTCTAACTAACTGCGCTATCACGGCTCGACTTCTATAACTCAAGATCCCATTCTTAAAAGGTTTATTGTTTTGATGTTGAAATAAAACTAGAAAATTATTACATATATAGAAAATATTATACTAGAAAATATTATACTAGAAAATACTAGAGAATTATTAGAAAATGTCATGGATGATAAGCTGAGATTTGTTAATAATATAAGTAAGAGGCGATGTTAATTATGAATCCTTAATGTTATTTAATTTTATTTGTTACCCATCAATCTGGTATTACAAAGTTACATGAACAATGTGGAAAATATTATCAAAATATTTATTAGGCAAATTACTGGTAACGATCATAAATGCCAATTTTTATCCGCATCATAAAACCAACCCCAATAAAAGATTTTATAACAATAAGGGCTCGTTTTATTTCAACGGGCAAGTCAATTCTTGCACTACCTATAAATAATCTCTATATATTCGTTATTCTTTATTAATATTAATTTAATTGATAAAATATCATGTGCAATAAATAAATCAGTCTTTGGTAAAATATAAAAATCCCAAAACAAACTCTTCATGTAGATTTATCAGTACAAGTAATGTGATTGATTACATGGATGAGTAAGATTTCATGAGATAACTTAGCACAAAAGATCTCTATGGTATTCTCTCCTGTTAGTTATCTCATAACATGTAGGACTGTGGGTAATTATGTACATGGACAAAAATGAACAGAGGACAAAACCCATATCACGCCATATGTCTGGCGTATTGGACAATCCCCATGGTAATGATATGCATGACATAATAAACGCTCCCGTTGCCGGTTTTCGAGTTCAGTTGTAAGGAATGGCCGTCACCATGCTGTCTTTTCAACAAAGCGGTTTTGACGTTCACATACACCACATTTGGCGACGATGAAAACGACAATTTATTCACGCTGGTATTCACATGAAAGGACTGGTATTCATACGAGGACAGACTTATATTTAATTTTGAGGCCAATGACATTGCAGACGACACAATGGGAAAATATCGCGCAAATTTGTTTACATCGATAGGTAAACAAACATACACGATCTTGGCCTTAGCTAAGCTCCCCCTTTCAGAACTCCGAATCTCGAATCTACTTTATTCCTATAAACTCTACTCACTCTACAAACTCTACTAAAACTATACACTCCTGGAAACTATCCACTCCAGAACCAGAACCCCCGAAAAAAATCTACAAAAATCAAGATATATACATTGTATAGGGAATTTTCCCTTCAGCACCGTCAGCGTTGTTGTCTGGTAGACCCTAAATGGTCACCTGGTCCAATCACCGCTGACTTGGCTGAGTCGAGAACAATCCCCACTAAATCACCTCCCACACATCTAAACAGGTATATAAATGGGAATTCTCCCCCTAGCACAAGTGAGCTCCGGTGGCCTAGCGGTTAAACACCCGGCACTTGGTGCCAACGGTCACAGGTTCGAACCCCGCAAGACGTCGAAACCTTTCCAGAGATTACGGCTCACAACATCGTGGGTTGCTGAACACCTTAAATGGCACTGTCGTCTCCACTGAATTATTTAAAATAAAGGGGGATGTTAAAAAACCTGAGGACGTAAAACACTGGCAGTGACCACCCTCAGGGTATTTCGGCTCCATCTTTCCGTATTTTTCCCCTGTGAGTGTTGGGAGAGAAGGTTTCTCAACAACTCCAACACGGATGTTATGCCGAATAAGCGACAGCCTGGGGATTCTCCCCGAACAACAATAACAATAACAACCTAGCACAATCAGCGAGTTGTCCAGTGGAGACCCACATGTCCATTGATACAATCTCCGCTGACTTTGCTGTGCCATAACAAACATTCACTAACAAAGCTTTCACACATTCAACCCACACCACGAAAACATTAATACAATACAAACCCAACCAAACCCCGCGGCTACGACATCTACACTCGTGCGATCCCAACAACCGGCCGGCCACAAATCGCCAAGCGGCACCGAACGGGTGACCACCAACTTCTTTCGCACATCAATCAATCGGAGAACTATGGTTTCATACCCATTTGACCCCACACTTGGTCGGCCGCAAACCGTTAAACGGCATGAACGGGCGATCACTAATTTCCCCTAACATCAATAAAATCGCTAACCGGCCATGACTTTACAGTCGCATTTCCAACAGAAACCAAATACGCCACAATTTCTACTCGACATACAGGAAGACGGATCAATCAATTGGTGACTTTGTGGCGGAACTGAAACTTTTTGCCAGAAACAAATGCTGGAGGAAAATATCAGGGATCGGTTAGTTTACGGAGTTACTAATCCAGCTATCCAACGACGATTGTTGGGGGAAACTAATCTTGATTTCAAAAGGGCTCTACAAATAGCCTTGGCAATGTAATCAGCTGCTGCTAACACTGCACATTTAAGCTCGCCTGCGCATAGCCATGCTCCAGGTGTCGTACACCACGTGACCACGCATAATCGAACAACGAAGACGTGGGAGAAGAAACCACCTGCTCATAACAGACGGAAACCATGTTTCAGATGCGCTAAAACGTCACATTCAGCGGAATAGTGTCGCTTCAATGATGTCAAATGCCGCTACTGCCACAAGGAAGGAAATATCACGAGTAACTGTTTCGCAAAACAGAAAGCGGAAAAGGAAATCGCAATCATCAGCTGACGGCACCTAAAGAGAACCTTAAGCGTGAACAGTCTGAACAGATATCTGACATGTTCATTGTAACAGGACCACGTCCTGATCCGATCATCACTCACATAGAAATCGACAGTAAGACACGTTTGATGTAGGACGTGGACACAGGTGCCAGGCTATCAGTCAACAATGAGAAAACATTTCAGGAACACTGTCGAAACACTACACGTCCGAAGATCAAAGCCACTAAAGACAGACTTAGGAACTACACCGAACAGTACGTGAAAAACACTAGGAGTGGTCACCGTCAGAGTAAGAGCAAGAAGGTGTTTGAGGACTCGCATCAGGCGGTGAAGACAGAGGCGGCAAAGATATATGTCAGTGACAATGCAGTGTCAAAATACTATTATAACTGCCGGCCGCTGTCATATGTCATATGAGAGATATGGTGAACAAGGAATTGGATAGACTCCTATCTGAGGACTGTGTCGCAACTGTTGTTCGGGTGACGAAAGCAGACAAAAGCGTACGTCTCTGTGGTGACTACAAACTCACCGTGAACCTGGTGACAGCCTTGGACAGGTATCCCATTCCCCGAATATGCCCAACTGGGGAAAGACAGCATGTACACAAAGCTCGACATGCGTCATGTCAATGAGCAAATTGAGCTGCACTAGGACAGTCGCAAATTCGTGACCAAGGCCTCTTCACGTACAAGCGACTACCGTATGGTGTGTCTTCAGCACCCAGGATTTTCCAACGCAGCATGGACTCTCTCTTAAAGGACACACCAAACACAATGGTGTATCTAGACGATATTTTGGTGATGGGACCTACCGAAGAGGAACATTTGCAGACACTTGAGCTAGTGCTCGAACGCCTTGCTCAAGCTGTACGCAGGTGTTGTCTTCACGTATGCGGCGCTGGGCATTGACACTGGCTGCATACGAGTACCTGATAGTCGACAGACCGGGCCAATGCATTCCCCAAGCAGACGCTCTTAGCTGCCTTCCAGTATAGGTGGGGCTCCGAGACACGTACCTGTGCCAGCTGAGAATGCAGTATTTGGACATGTCTCCGGTCACGGCGAGTGACATACGCCGAGAAACCACTCTTGACAAAGTGCTATCACAAGTCTTCCTTGGGACGAGGCAAGGATTCCCACATCACGAAGACGATGAATGTCTCAAGCCCTACTTCCAAAGCAGAGATGAAATCAGCATTCATGATGGCTGTCTCGTGTGGGGGATACAGGTGATCATTCCACCTACCTACCACAAAGCATTTCTGGAAGAACTTCACAATTCACAGTCTGGAATCGTACGCATGAAAGCAGTAAGTCGCAGTCTGGTGTGGTGGCCAGGTATCGATCAGGATATCGAGAAAACGGTCAAAACCTGTAATATTTGCATGCGCAGCGCAGCCAACCCAGACCTACAGAAGCTCCCCTACAACCATGGTCATTCCCTAATAGATCTTGGTAGCGACTGCTTATCGATTACGCAGGTCCATTCATGGGTACAATGATACTGGTAGTGATCGACGCCCATTCGAAGTGGATAGACGGTCACCTTACGTTGGGCTCCGCCACCCCATCAGTAAACTGCTACAGTCAATCAGCACTCACGGCATCCCTAGTGTTATCGTCAGTGACAACGCTACGGGATTCGTTAGCGAAGAATTTCGGGTGTTCTGTCGACAAAATGGCATCAAGCATATTACGAGCGCATTCCATCACCCTGGAACAAATGGTTTGGCCGAACGAGCAGTAGGGGTGGTATAAGAAGGAGTGAAACGCATGCAAGGGAATGACTTAGAAAATAAGCTATCACGCTTCATCTTCGACTACCGGATCACGCCACACTCAACGACAGGCATTGCCCCGTCGGAACTGTTGATGAAGAGACAGTTGAAGACGTCTTCACCTCATCAAGTCAGATGTTCGTAGGAAGGTCATTACTATGCAAACCAGACAGAAAACGACACACGATCGGCATGCAAAGGTTCGTGTCTTCAAAACCGGTGATCTCGTGTATACGCTCTACGGTAACATGACAATAAGGCAAGCTGGGTACCCGGTGTAGCAGGAAATCACATACCCTGTAAATCACAAACCCCCACTCGTGATTTCCTAGGATATCACACATCCCCCCCATGAAATCAAAAACACCCCTTACAATATACCACACATATCAGTAGTACCATAAGCCTTCCTGCCATATGTGATTTTAATATAAACAACATATATTTGTACATTAGAAATTGATCAAATTTTTTTTTGCAAATTTTGTTTTGCACAAAATTAATTATGTTTGTGTTTAAGAACGGCTTAAAGTACATTATGTCTGCTAAATTGCAACAAAAAGGATTTCATCTCATACGTCAGGTTTCAATCTAATAACAAAAAAAATAGGAATATTAAAATTTAATTTAAAAATATGAGCCCATTTCTTCACGTGATAAAATACACTGCCTCTGTTCCTAACCTGTCCCTATGGAACATGTATTCATTCAATAGTATCACAAAACAATTGAATAGTTGCCCCATTTCTATTTTACCATATTCTATGTTCTAACTACAACCCTTTTCACCCATCAGCACAAATATATTTATCGTTTTAATGCATTTTAAGTAATATCACAGTTGTTATATAAAAAGTGGTTATATATATACTCTCCCCGTCCCCGGTCTAGCGGTAGCGTGTTGTACTACAGATCACTACCACCTGTGTTCAAATCTCGGCGTGGGCATATCTGAAGGTTGTTTCGTCTTTGACTTCGCCTCATTATCTTTGGAGGTCGCTCGGCCCATTTAGCCTACCTTGTGCACAAAAGTTGCCGTAAAACATCAATCATCATCATCACCTCCCCGTCCCCGTCACTCAGATTTCGCGGGTACGCCTCAGGCAGAACCAGAAGCCGCCCAACTTCTCGAGCGGGACAAGGCGAGGGACCTTGAGCCGGTGTTGCGGGCCAAAAGTTGTCGCGGGCCAAAATTCGTCCTCCCAATGTTTTAACGTGGGGCACAATTGAGGCCAAATAAATCGTTTTCGCTAACGAGGAATTTCAGCTCCGGGAAACACACAAAAGTAAAACTAAGTTTACGCATTGAAATCGTGTAGTTATTCAAGATATTAATGTCATTTTGTAAATATAGTATGTCAATATACATGGATGCATACCTTTTACGAGTTTGTTGATATTAAAAGGCCTTTTAAGTAAGTTTACTTTCATGGAATGTTGTTGACTTTCGTAACTGGTACGCAATTTGAGGCACGAAACGGAACAAACAAAACTTTGTTTACAACATGAGTGTTTTTTTTCTCTCTCTGAAAGACGTATTGTAGTTAGTGAATCGAAATTTAACAATAGCGTCTTGTTAAAGTACTAATCTCTACATAAATGCCTCCGAAATAGGTTTACATTAAATGATTATTTTGATAATTGGCAAACTAGTCAATGCATCCATAATTAAAACTTATGTAAAAACATGAGCATGTTTTAGGAACTTATTAACTAAAAAATCGGTTTGGTTTTGCATAAGTTTACAATTACTGACTCGCAGAAAGGCATCATGGGTAGTATTTTAGTTAACACATTCGCCAACAGCAAAGCTTACGAGGAATATTGGCCGGCGACAACCTTTGGCCCGTATTAGGTCGAGACAATAGTTGTCGACGCATATGGGCACGATAACTTCTGTACCGTAACACATGTTGCCGTCGTAGCTGAGCCCAGACCCTCAGGACAAAACAGGAAGCCGCCCGTCTGGTTGGACTTGTAAAAGTAAATAAAGTGGAGAGGAATGTGAGATATTTGACAATCCCCATATTAATTATATGCATGACATAATAAACGCTCCCGTTGCGTTTTTCTTCCAGTTCAGTTGTAAACAATGGCCGTCACCATGCGGTCTTTTCAATAAAGTGGTTTTAATGTTCACACACACCACAATATGTTACATCTGATATAACTATAAAAAAACACTGGCATAAAATTAACATGATTGATCTAACATGCATTCTTAGAATAAATTATATTGATAAATGGGAATGCAAATACCAGTGGCGGATCTAAGGGGTGGGGTCAGGGGGGGGGGGAATTGCCCCCACGTCTAGTAAAGATTCTCCATCTTTAAATGCAGTATACCATTTAGCGACATAATAATTAGTAGTAATACTGCGGATTTTTCATTCTTAAATAACCATACATTGAGCATTGTATAACATGTGTCTGATAGCATTATTATTTAACAGACAAATCACAATTATACTTTATTTTATACTAAGTTATTTAGTATAAAATGAAGTATAATTGTGATTTGTCTGTTAAATATAATAATCTAGCATGTAGAATTGTGTGACAATTCTCCATAAGAGGCAAACATGTCCTGGAGCTTGCACTTAAACAATATTGCCTCAATACTCGCCACGAGAAACTTAAAGGTTTATGGAAGACACACTGGGCTGAAAGACATTCTTGTTTGGAAACATTTGATGGGCTTTATGAAGACGTGGCCACTTATCTTGATGCCATGGCTAACCCACATGTTTATCCAGAGGTTAATGAAAGTCGTTGGAATTGGGATAGTGACACCAAGACTATATGGTTCATGGTTTGAAAAATAGTCTGCAGAGTTTTGTAGTTATTGTTGGCGAACTGCATTGTACGCGGACTATGAGTTTGCTCAAACCTGTACTAGGTATGCCACTGAGCTTGATTCTTTTCAAGGATATTGGCGCTATAGAAGTTATCAACATAACAATAAAAACTATTTTACTTGCTGGTTATATTAGGGATCATAAATGAAACACACACACACACACACACACACACACACCAATAACTGACAAAGTGGGTTTGTTCCTACAAATATTGTATTCTTTCACTAATCCTATAAAAACACCACTTTCTGCTAAAGAAGTAATGCTACAGTATAGCAGCTTATGAATCAGCTAATGTCACAGTATTTCTACGTTATTTACATCCAACTATTAAAAAAACATATGTATTGACACCACAATATGAATAATCCAAGAACACGCAATAAACAAAATAAAAACACCTATTCATGCCAGTCATGACTGTTATCAAGAGTGACAGAATTAACTAACATCAAATGAAGCATATTAGTTTTTAAACAGTGACATGGAGATATACAGAAATATGAATAACCTTGAGCAGATGGTAAACCCAATATTAATCCTGTTAAATATTACATAGTCAAAACGTTATTAAATCATTTTTTTCTGACACACACATGACAAACTGTTTCCTAAAAACATCATAGAGAGAGAGAGAGACAGACATATAGTGCATGTGCAATGCAGTTAAGTTTTAAGTAATCACATCTTTTAGCTAAGTGGGAGGCAAATTCTGATCTATGCTGATTGTCATTGAGTATGTGACATCAGAGGATGTAATGATTTTGCCATCATAGCCAATGAAAGGCAACCCTGACATAATTTTGACACAGAATACTGAATTGCTTACTAAACATCAAACAATAGCAATAACAGCTAAAACCTACATGTTTTTATCATGTCAATTCAATAAACAAGTTCAGTTAGATATCATACGGATTCCACTAGGAAATACAAATCTAATGACCAACAAGAGCAATGTAATTTACCTCATCCAATCAAGTATCCATTTATAAATGAGTCAACATACGAAGATGTGAAAAATCACCGGAGAGATGGCAGATTTGAACCAAAGATAACATATTCTACTACAACACTGTGATGATAGACAATACCTCACATTATACACCATGTAAATGAACTACACCAAGTTAGCACAACACAACATAAAGTGACTATGAGCTAAAAACACAAGATATTTTAGCTTCAGTATTAACCTACTATCTAAAAAAAACATCAAATTATTTACATTATTCAGTACTGTACTGGTACCTGATTTCATTCAGCATAATAACAACAGTCAGTAGCCCCAGAGAAATATAATTAATGTCGGCTAAAGATTCATGAACAATGTAATGGGACAATGATCACTCCCAAAGACATCTTTCCTTATTACGTTATCACACAGGTTTGGCTTCAGACGTTCAGAGATTATGAAATAATCAAGTCTCCTGAAAGAAGAAACATAAAAGTGAAATGTAAAATAATGTACATGTAAACTACAGGATTTTATTTATTAATTCCCTGGAATGTGTGTTGACTAGTCTTGAATGAGTAAGCAGAAAATATAAACATTGTAATCTGTGCTATCCTTTTGCCATGGTTTTTCACACACACACACACACACACACACAGAGAGAGAGAGAGAGAGAGAGAGAGACAGCCAGAGACACAGACAGACACTACATAAAATCTTTTTATATCTCTAGCATAAGTGCACATATTATGTCTTAAGGATGTTCGTCAAACACCACAAAATTACTAACATAACCAAGGACACAGTTGTACTCAGGACAAAACATGAATAATAAGTAAAATAAGCCAAATACTGACCAGCCAACGTTTTTGGCTCTAGCATTGCCCATGAATGTCCAGAATGAGTATGCCCCTTTCTCTTCAGGATAAAGTTCTCTAAACGAATCAACAAATCCTTCGGACAAAAGATTTGTCATACCTTCTCTTTCTTCTGGTGTGAATCCTGCACTCTTTTTGTTACTCTTTGGGTTTGCCAGGTCTAAAGCATGGTGAAAAATGCCTATTTATTACAATAATAAATCTTATTGGCTACAATCAGGATTAAAAATTTAATTTGCTAAATGATTTATTTTATAGTGATAATCAATTTTGAACATTTGGGTACTGAACTACCACAGTTTATACCTATTTCTTTGTGAGCCACATTGAGATCACCACACATGATGACAGGTTTCTTTTTATCTAACTCCTTGAGATATGCTGTGAAGTCAGGATCCCATTCATCATGGCGATAACCGAGTCTTGGTAGGCCTCGTCCAGCATTTGGCACATCTTAACACAGGATAGAAGACATTAACAACATTTAGAAATATCAAATCTAATAACAACTTATCCTATTTTAAGATACACATATATACACACAAACCAGTTATACTGCCTCCAAGGGTACTGGTAAACAATGCTAAAAAAATAAAACGGAACTGTGATAAATTAGTATACTTTTGCCTTGAAAAAGAAATTGTCATTATTTTAGTAAATCTGCATATGCACTGTGTGAGGTAAAATCATAAGCAGGAGGTGTAACACATATTAGTAGTCCAAAACACTCATCATCTGTCAGTGTCACCAGTCAATTTACAACAGACGGCCTACCAGAGTTGTTTGATTTAAAGCATTTGATTTAAATCACTGATTTAAAACACTGCAAAAAATCATGCATATTAATTTTTATGATTACTGTATTAATTGTTATTCAAACAAGTCGTACTAATCAGTGACAATTCCCCCAAATCTATTGTTGGGATGATCTTGGGAGATCAAGACAATAGAAGGTGTCAGGTGAAACCACCCTGCTTCCATGTGGTAAATTGGATGAATTTGGGGATGATCTGACACATAAAGTCACATTTTTTCTATACATTTAGGGGATTATTGAGTGAGCATTCACACAGGTTCACTATTCATAGTTATTTCATGCTGAACACAATACCTTTCTTGATGTTGTAAACTGTGTGACAATTTTGTGAAACATTTAGACTAGTTTATTGTGTAATTTACAGCTGGTATTTTATCAGTATCTATTCATACTTGCCAACTTCACAATGTCTGGCAGAAAACAGGATTGTGTGTGAGTATACTTTGATAAAATTAAAGTTGTGGGCAAAGCAGGGTGTCAGGCTACGTGCAAGACATGTGGCAAAGAAATTCAGGGACTTGTTGCTAGAATGAAGCAGCATTATGATTCTTGCACAGATGCACACATTTTTGATACCAGTACCACTCATACAGCTCCAGCTGTTATCCATGTACCAGGTCAAGTCAAATGTGCTGCATCTTCAATGTCATTACCACTGGCAAAGGTGCAGAAAGACCATGCAGTGACCCTCGATAACTTTGTCATGCAGACAAGTGCAAGTGAGAAAGCAGCCATCAACATTCAAATTGCACACTTTATATGTGCTACCAATTCTCCATTGCCAAACACCCAGAATTTATCAAACTCCTGTCAATGCATCGCCCGGGTTACAGTCCTCCTAATCACCAACGTGTCTGTGACTAACTTCTCAATGAAGTCTATGAATCAATGCAGTCAGAATGTAAGGATAGACTTGAAGATCAGAATGTCTTGATGATGTTAGACAGTTGTACCAATGTCCACAGGTGCTTGGTGCTATTTCATCTAGTGCTGGTGTGGAATGCATTTTTTTCTACATTTGTTCTAGTACATTCCAAACTGAAGAACAAACTAGGAGCAGACAAGGCAGGAAAACTTCATATACAAACTGTTAAACCAACGCTCTTGAACTGATTATCTATATTTCTGGACTATAAATAGATCTATAATATATATGTGAACATAATAACGATTTTCATATTTAAAAGATCAATAAAGTTATAAAAAGGTCTTTATTAGTTTTGTGCATTAGGAAATGTTTGAATGTTGTTTTTTAAAAAAAATTAAAAATTGATTTAAATTAAAGAAATCAGATTTAAATTTAAAAGATCCAATTTTTTTATTTAAATTGCAACCCTGCAGCCTACTGCTTCTACCATCTGATCATGTTTTCAAACATCCAGAACCTACCATCGATAATAACTACACTATGACAGCTTATCCATTACAATACTTTAGACTTCACATTATCAGATATCCAAATTAGATGCTAAAGGTTTTAAATAAACAAAACGATCTCAACTCGTATTACTTACAGGCTGTAACCATATAAAACTTCTCGTATTCTGCTGTTATAACACGTCCTTCTTTATCATGTTTTTCAATGCCTGAAACCAAATACAAAGATGCCATAAAGATCAATAGATAATTACTAGTTACAAACAAAAAAGTGAAAAAAAATGTAGCTAGAAACAGCTCTAAGATCAAACTATTCTCTGGATATATTTACATGCAACAGTACAAAACAGTACAGTAAAACCTGTACCTAGAACCACTTGTTTTAAGAGACTACCTGTCTTAAAAGACCACAAGAAAGTGGTCACCCAATTTCCTCCTAAGCATCCATTACAAAAATCTTTTTTTAATAAACGACCACCGATGTTCTACATTAAATAGCCATCTGTCTTGGCCCAGTGGTTCTTTTCTAATGGAAATTAACGTGACTTAAGTGACCATGCTCTTTTCATGGCCTTATATTTTATGCACCATTCACGTCATCATTCTGACACTAAATTCCGTGGTCAGTGATTTGCTGTTTCAAAACACAGCACACTATTGTTTATATGACAATGGGTTCTCCCACATCCCAACTGGGAATCAACAGAATCCTTTGTTATTATAATCAGCATGGTTAATATGGATTCATTGTCTTTAAATTGTGCTAAAGCTTGTGCATCCTCAAGTTAATTATGATGTCACCACAGACTAATTGTAAAAACCACCAAACTCTTTGATAAACGTGTTTAAATATGGGTAAAATGTGTATAATATTAATCTTCATAATATTTTGACGAAAATAGTAGCTAAATGTGTTTATAATGAAAATATTTGTTGTTTAAGTTATAAAACTACAATAGTCAGCCAGTCGTAGTCAGCTTGATTTGGCTGAAAAGTTTGGCATTGGTAAAACTCAAGTGGAAGTGATTTTGAAGCAAATGGTTGAATTCCTTTATTTATATAGGAGACCAGTGACAGCTGTAAACATCTCATTGTGCGATATAAAAAGTGAAGAACGTAACATCTTGACATGGGAGTGGTAACATTTGGCTTTTTATTCTTGAACAAATTGGTAACAGGGGCTCACTTTATATTAATATCTTAATAGCTAAATATTTATTTATACTAAATAGTATAAATCATGCACATTATCTTATTTTCACTGACAACATACTGATCCATCAAATCAAGAAAAATAAATTCATGAACATGATTATTGTTGAACCCAATCCTCTCATTAAAAACCAAAATCCACTTGACCTGAATTTTATCACCAAACATCCCATATCCATCCGAATCCTTATGTAGACGAGGAACATTATCACCTTCCTCCCAATGATCCAGACCCATAGCTGACTGTATATTCTGCATGATGATATTTACAAAACACAGTTTGTGTATGCGTGTCTATAAAGAACAGGTACTTAGCCATTAACTGGCTTCATGTTACAGTTACGTATTCAACATAAATCAGACAGATGTTTGATTCACATGTGATGACTAATGTTATTAAAATGCAGTTACCTAGTCCATATTTCACTTCAATAGGCTTCACCTTGCTGTATAGTCCAGTGCCAGAGTATCCCTCCTTATCACCAGATAACCAATATCTATGATAACCTTCTATCTCCACATCCCTAGGTATCTTATTTTTCTCACATTTGGTCTCCTGGAGACACAAGATGTCGGGTGACTCTGCTGTTATGTATGAGTGACCATTTTTCTGTGAGAAATAATAACATTTATCTTTCTTTATATAATATATAGGTTGCATTTTGATTATTTTACTTTTCTACGTTACAGGGTTCATACACATTTTGACATCTCAGATTCCAGGACTTTCCAGGACCTTCCAATGTCAAATTCAAGGACCTTTTCAATGAATTCACAAACTTTTAACACCCAAAGATACACCCAGTTTTCGGAAGAAGTGTAACGACTGAATTCCTGTAAGCTTATGATTAGAAATATAGATCTATATGTCCAAATTCCAGGACCTTTCAAGGACCTCTACAAAAATTCCAGGACTTTCCAGGCCTGGAATCTAAATTTTCAAATTCCAGGACTTTCCATGACCTGTGCGAACCCTGCATTATATTAATATTAATTAGAAAATGTGAAACAGCTTTGTAAATATATTACTCCTACACTAAAACATGACCTAAGTTACCAGCTAGATTCTGTACATCAACTGTAAAGTAAAATTTCAAATAAAATGGATTGGTACCTTGTCACCTAGGTATGTACGAGTCCAATACATTCAACCCAAATTGCACATACACACACAGTAATTATTCAAGATAAACAACAATACAAGTTATTTAATTTGAAAATCAAATTATTAATTAACACACAAATATACTCATTCGAACAGATTCACACCCAACAGCTTATTTGAAAAAAAAGGGAAAAAACAACAAATAAACACAGGGTCTCCAAATTATTAGTAGATGTTACGTGAATGATGAAACTGGTTATCACTGTAACCTTCTGAACATGGTCTCTGATGAGAGACCAAATAGACAGATTACTGTCCTCACATACAGACCGACAAATATATGACGATAACTGTTCTGTTAATATTTGTTGGTGTCCACCTTGTATAGGCCTAACCAATCCTTAATGCAGATCCATCCATATGTAGCGTCTACATCACAACATTTGTCTTGTGGTACCCATACAACTCCTAAGTTTAAAAACATGTCTCTCAAACAGGACACAACAAAACTCCTGTTTCAGACTCACAAATGTCTTTTTAACAGGACATAACACAACTCCTGTTTCAGACTCACAAATGTCTCTAAAAACAGGACATAACACAACTCCTGTTTCAGACTCACAAATGTCTCTAAAAACAGGACACAACAAAACTCCTGTTTCAGACTCACAAATGTCTTTCTAACAGGACATAACACAACTCCTGTTTCAGACTCACAAATGTCTCTACAAACAGGACACAACACAACTCTTGTTTCAGACTCATGAACTGCAATCCTGCCACTGATCGATCATATCAAAATCATCACTGTTCCCAAGTAGATCCGTCCCCCAGACCACTGACTCAGTACCCTAATAAACATCATTGTCTCTCTTTAAAAAGCCAGTGTGCTGCGATAAAGTCTACACATAAACACACTAGCATCCTCACAAAGCAACAAACCGTAACATTATTTTAAATGAAATACAAAGGACAAATCGTCCTCACAAAGCAACAAACCGTAATATTATTTTTAATGGGTCATAGCAGTCTCACCAATGAAATGTGCAGCAGACCAGGTAAATATACTACACATGCACACACAATAATGGATCGCTTATTCCCCACACATTCACCAAAAACAACTGTATGACATATCTGCTGGTCATATTATTTTAACTGAAAATACTGCCGAAAGATACAAGTTACAGTTCAATATGTGCTAACTGGGTTGACATAAAAATAAATTTTTGAGAAACAACAACTTGTCTACTAATCCAGACAAACTTTTTTATCACATAACTACGCTGTCCATTAATATTACTGTGCAAACATACTGACATGCAAATCAGTACTTAATGGGACAGTCCACCTTCAGAAAATATTTCTTAAATATGTAATGCTTAGAACAGTAACCAAAAATTCCACAATAATCATCACGAAATATACCTGGTATCATAGATATAGGGAAATAATCCCAATTACTGGAGGGCCGCTATTACAGCTGTACCGGAAGCCAAATTCGAAGGTGGGAAGGAGCAAGCTCAAATGCTCCGATGTCACATGAGTGCTCTCTAGATTGACACAGATTAGAGTATCTGAGCTACATTGAATCATCTTCCTCTTGTGAGGTTCCTTCTGGCTCAAACTGATATGGTTGTATGTCATTCATGACGTAATTTTAACAAGATAATTGTGTTACGTTCTGGAATAATTCTTTGCTCACACTTGTTTACATGCTTTTGTATGGGTTCTACAGACTTCAAGTCAACCGGATGCGTTCAAGTGACGTCAGCATTCAGGAGCTTCCGGTCTCAGTCAAGCTTCAAATTGGTGGCACCCACAGGCCATTAAAAGTCCATTAATCAGCACTTTGAACTGGATTATTTAATATGTGGGTGATCGTTTACACATTTTGACATCATTTATGATATTTTTGAGTATAGCTGTAGTAGTCCTGAAAATTGAAATGAAGGTGTTCTATCCCTTTAATGGTAATTAAATCAAATATTCCTCAAATAATATCCATCTCACTTTCTACACATTTGGCAAATGCTGAATGAGACAAGATTACTAACAAATTGGGAAGTTAATGTTGTTCACATGTTACACAGACCAGAAATCCGAACCTTACTAAACACACTTTCAAACATAAAAAGGTTAATCTGAAGTTTTTAGGCATAAAAACAAACTAACAAACATCAACCATCCAATAAAATGATGCATCTTTTTTTAAATCTAACAGTTTTTAATAATGATAGTAACTAGACTAATATTTAAGATGTATATGATATAAGTAGAATTCCAGAATAAATATAATTTGATGTTGTCAAAGACACCTACCTCACACCAAGCTCTAATACCATTAATATTCCATGAAGAAAACTTCATGTTCCACTTTTTCCCATCTTTAGTTTTTGCTTCACACGAAAAATCAATTTTTGTGACATCAGGAATATCAGCACATACTTTTGCCTGCACGAGGATTAAACAGGATTATTGTGTGAAGTGCTTAATTAATAAATGCCAAGAACAATTTATGAATAATTATTCCACTGTTGACTATTAAGTTAATTACCTACCTTCTTTGGAGTTCCATTTCCTTCTTCACTCTACAGAAACATAATATATTATAATGTAAACATATAACCAGAGTTCACCTTATAAAAACCATTAACTTAATTAAAAATTTCAAACACAATATTAAACTACTAACTGTGCTACAAGAAACAACACAAAGTAAATAATTTAAAACTGAGTTATTTAATGGCATTGTAAATCACCATGCAGTTAATTTCTGATGAATATAGTAACAGACAAATTGACCCCTCCCCCCCCCCCCACTCAGTGAAGAATGTTATACTCTTCAGAATTTATGCATAGGACAGATTAATACATACTAAGTATTCATTTTATTGTTTTATTTATTTACTCAAGCTCAAAATAATGTTTAACTACAGGTGGATGTAATTGTAATGGACTACCACATACAAGTAGTTCAACCATGGGCAATTTGCATAGTCCACAACCGCTATCCTTAGACATTCAGTAACTGCCATGAACTGACCATGCTGTCGGAGACCATCCTAGACAGTAATGATCTAGGACAGGCTAAATACAATCAGAAACTGCTCAAACTGTAACTGACGGTGTAAGAGGTCTTCAAACTGGTAAACAGATCATAATAGTAGACATTAAACCTTGACTGGTACATAACACATAGTTAATACGGGACACTGCAAATAAATGGGTTTTGAACTCCCAAGGGTCACAGAGTCTGTGAAAATAATCAACTGATCTGGCGAGAGTTTAGCCCCTTTATAACTGGGATGTAGAGCATATGCCACAAGGTGCTCCATTGTGATGGTTTGGTTGAAACATTTCTGAACAAATCATGTACTGATGTTGTGTAAGAAGTGAGGAATACAAAAACTGAGGTTGCTTTTAAAGGGTTATCGATGAACAAGTGGATTCCAATGATCCATGCAAATTAATCAATTACTGAATCCCGTGATCAGCAGTTCCATGACGCACACGTGAGTCATAAGTTGTCGTCTGTCACGTCTTTTAATACTTCTTTCTTGATAAAATCAAAATTAAATTAAAAGACATTAGCTAATGTTTATTGTAATAATTTGATGAAAATTAATCATTATTTATTAAATAATGATGGATTAATAGACAGCGATGTGGCGATTTTGTACCGACTCTTATTGGGTTGAATCCTATAGTGTTGTGTGTTAAGGATGGCCGAAAATATCTTTCCTTCAGCTGGTAGGAAATATAATGTGCATAGAAGTTGAAATGCTTCTGAGAATTCCCTTTTCCCTCATAAAAAAATTGATTTAACCGCGAGTATTTACGGTACAATTATTTTCAATCTGTTGCCCAAAACAAATCAATTTTAGTTTCTTCCATTTGTCCCCAAAGATTTTTTGCAAACCAACAGATATGAGGACTATATGCTATTATAACTTGTAAAAGTGCATATGTGTATGACTAGGATGAAAAATATATTACTATTTGTCAAATTTGGGGGTTTCTTCCATTTCTTCCCAAAATGGAAGGGAAGAAAGTATTCTTCCGTAATGGAAATAACCTGTTTTTACTGTGGTTATTACCGTCCATGGAAGAAACATGCCAACTCTGGTTTTGAGGCCCTACTTGTCCTTCCTACCTAGAGAATTTTATAAGGACTAATCAAATTAATTTCATAAGGATCAAACAATAAACCCAGATAACACAACTATGTTGGACTGGCCGCGATTACGGGCAACTTCAGCCGGTTTGCTAACGGCGGACTGACCTCAAGAACATCGCTACATGTGGCTCAATCTGTCAGCAAAGTGATCTCAAGTGAATATCATCCTTGACCTTAAACCACCTTACAGCCGTTTGAAAGCAAATTTTTAATTGCTGTATTATTTCATTGTTTTCTTCGACATTATCTCATCAAATGTGAGTATAACAATTGCTGTAATGTACCTAACCTAACATAGAACATAATGCATGAGAATATACTATATTTTACATAAGAAATAACTTGTAAATGGGAAAAGTATTTTGCGATGTTCATGGATTTGGGCGTGGATCAACGTCGCTTCCAAAGATAACTACAGGTATAACACATGTAGTGACCCAGGTGTAGTGACGACCTCCTAAAACGGTGTGTGTGTGTGTGTATGAGGGTGTCAACTAGTGTTAACCTCGAAGACACCAATAAATACACTGTTCAACTGGAAGGGAAATGGTAAAAATGGGCATTAAAAAACTACAAGATTTTGCAAGTAATCAGGAATAATAATTATTTGTATGCATAACATGTACATGTCACCAAATAGAGGGATACATTTATTCTGGTTCATTAAACATAGATTTGTTTGTTATATTTGGCCACAATAATATATTTTATTATATTTTTGAAAGTATGTGTTTGAATATATGCATTTAATATAGTGGTACTCAATGAATGTTTCATGTTGCTAGAGGCAGTCAAGAGGTCTTCAGTGAAAGAAGTTGTCATTAAAAAGTAGATGAAATCTGCAAGCAACCATCATCATGGTTGCTAAAAATGACTAGAGAAAAGGCAAGGTATGTAATTTTTGGTATTTGTAGTACATATACCTATGTTAAGTGCATGCGTACATAATATAACTTAATTGAATAAGTAACATAATTGCTAAAGCTCCTGAAAGGTCATTAAAAGTTAATTCTGTACCCTATGATACTCATTTTATAAGAGTATTAATCACATGTACTTACCCATGCACTATACAAGAACTCTACACTAATCCAAAGTAGCAAGAAAAAAAATTAGTGTACTGGAAATGTTCAGCCTTTCAGTTATAAAATTTTCAGAAAAATACCAAACAGCAGCAGTAGAGATGCGATGCGATGCTAGCTTCAGACTTTGACAACTGAAATTGTATTTTTAATGAAAATATTTAAAATACTTAAACAACCCCTATCAGAGGCTGTGCCCTATAGTGACGACTTGGGGGTGTCCTGATTCATGAGCCAGCTTTAACTGCTCAGCACTATCGGGAGCCAGAGCACTCAGACCTTTAGCGACAGCGAACGGGTTTCCGATGCTCGGCTATGCAACCATTTCGTTAAACATATCATGATTGTTTTAAAATACTTTAAAATAATTAACGGCATCTTTTAAGTCTAAAGAAAACTAAATATTTAGATATGGCGGGTAGGCTACATAAACTATATATAAACTAAACTAGACTTAGTATCTAGATCTACTAGTAGAGTCTAAACCATCTAGATTAGAATATCTCTAGTCTAGTCTAGTCTAGAATCTAGATTATAGTCTATAAATCTACGACTACATGATTGGACGATTAGTAAAAAGGTCTATATTACTTATTAGTAATGCTATAGTATAATATATGTAGAAAATAACAAAGTCAAAGAATAGTGACAATATAAAATCCAGCGGTCTAGAATCTAGAGACAAGTCACAAGGTTAAACCAAGTCCAAGCCCTAGCCAAGCCTTGGAAGTTGGAGTTGGGCCAAGGTAAATATTTAATATGTTTTATAATCATGTTATGTCTTATGAAGATCTAGATCTACACCTTTCTTTTTGGTCCCATGGCAAACGATCTGCAAAGATCAGCGATATACGTTTGATTCTCTCTCCAAAACAGCACTGTGGTGCTGATTATGCGTTTATTAACAGACAGTCTTATGTTAACCATTCAATTCTAATTACATTCACAAAAGTGTTATCTCCCGCAATTTTATTGGTATCAGATAACAAGCAACTCGCGCCGTTTGTGAGAAGTAAAACACGTATGTTATGTGTGTTTCTGTTGAAGAAACCGTTACAACGTTTCAAACAAACGCAGTTGTTTACCACCTCATAGTCATAACAGAGAGCTTAAATATATATAGTCTTTGGTCATAATCAGATAATGTTCACACTTAGCACTTGTATTGCATCTTAAAGTGTGTGATTTATTATTCTTCAATCAAAGGGTTAGTGTTAATATATGTATTTACATTACTTATTAGACTACTGACCAGTCTAATGAGTTGAGTAGTGTACAAAACAAATCAAATCAAATGGTAAATATATAGATCTATACTATAAAATAAGTATAAGTAAAGTAGACCCTATAATATACTTTATATATAATAGATCTATATAATATAGGCTCTATTTCTATTAGAACGGGTGGCCGTAAACTATTATCATCAACTATTCTAGATCTAAGAGTAGGACTATAGATCTACTATTTAGATCTAGACTAGTCTATACATTATCCACTAATCTAATCATACTAATGCAGTATATATCTATACTTAGTCTTAGCCAGCTTAGGTTTACTTACTAACTTAGGTAGATAGATCTACTGGACGTAGGTTGTTTGTCCTGTGTGTCCAGATCCTCATCCGATTTTGAGCAGAAATTTAGGGCTGTGTGTTCATAATTGTCCTTTTGACACAATCTCAGACCTTCCTCAAAAATCAGATCCTGATCCCTCCAGTGTTTATCTAGTCTACTCTCAAAAGATTTATCAGGCAAGCTGTTCCAGGAACATGTTATCCTTTCCCTAAACCGGCTAAAGTAGTGTTGTCTCAGCTTGGATAAATTTTGGTGTCCAGAGCGATACTATTTGCCGTGAGTGCTATGCAAATATTGTAAATAAAGTGTACATTTTTACAGTCAAGACCAGAATAAATAATCAGGCCATGCCTCTATATTCTGTATATCCGGTATCAAGGTATGGTTTCTTGGCAGCTTATAGCTATGCCCTCTTGTTTGATAGAAACACTCCTGCTGTAACTACACCTGGTATCACTTGCTCATCATATGTCCCAGAGACCATCTTAGACATTTCAATCATATCGCCTCTTAGGCGTCTATACACCAAAGGTTGGTAGATTATATTTTTTCAGCCTATCGGGGAAAGTTAGATCTCGTAGACCTGGAGCCAACTTGCATGTTGCCAGCCTCTGAACATTCTCCAAGGTTATTAAGTCCTTCCTTCTTGGCATCCACACCGAGTTGGCATATTCCCGATGTGGTCCGACTATTGCTTTGTACAATCTTATGAATTTTTCTGTATCCAGGTATACAAAGGATCTCCTTATTAACCACACCATCTGATTTGTCTTACTACCTTTTCCATTATATGGTTTTCGAAACTAAGATTACAGTCCACTGTGACTCCTGAGTCTTTTTCCTTTTCAACCTGATCTAGTTTGTTATCTGTGTATGTATTATTCCCAACCTGTTTTCTCACGGTATATTATTTTCTAATCCTATTTCTTCTTTCTTGATATTATCATCACCTTCCATTTGTCTGGGTGGAATCACAAAAGCCATTTATTTGGCCACCCTTGTAAATTATTTAGATCCTTTTGTAGAGTTTGTATATCCTCATTTGATCTTATTTCTCGAAACACCTTTGTGTCATCTGCAAACATAAATACTTCTGAGATCATGTTGTCAGGGAGATCATTTATGTACAGGACAAATAAAATTGGTCCCAGAACACTCCCTTGGGGGATCCCACTAAGGACATCGGCCCATGCTGAAAACTGTCCTTTAACCAACACTCGATGTCTTCTGTTTAACAGAAATGATGCTACCCATCTGACTATCTTTGCATACATATTACATACCATACGATCTAAGTTTGCCAATGAGCCATTTATGTGGAACCATGTCAAAATTACATCTAACTCCTCTACTCTATGCAGAATCTCTGTCCAAGTATCTAAAGATTTTGAGTAGCTGTAAATCAGTTGATCTACCTCTTATAAATCTATATTGCCTATTACTGAGAAGATTATTTCTTTTCATAATCATATGAGCTAACATAACATCCCTTACTAACAATTCCATAATCTTACAATTACAGGCTATGCATGTAAGACTGGCTGGTCTATAGTTGCATGCTAACTGCCTGTTGCCCTTCTTAAAAATATACGAACACTTTAAATCGTGTTAAAATTTGGGCTTATTAGAAGTGACACTTTACAAGCTATCTTCTGCTTAATATCTGTTTACAAGCCTTGTTAGGCTTGTATATGGATGCTTGCTAGCCAGATAGACGCTGCCGAGAACTCACTGAACCTTGTTACAAGGTTCAGTGAGTTCTCGCTGATTGTGGTTATGTGGTATATTTCCAAAGAAAACAGGCCCTGACCATATGTTCCAGGTGTGACTAGTCTAGTGCTGATGCTAAGCAACTCAAATGTGACTAGTATGAGTTGTCTGTGCAGGGTTCGACATTAACATTTTGCCCACTTGTCATGTAGGACAAGTCACACTTCAATTTTGCTTGTCCGGAAAAAAATCACTTGTCCGACAACTGGCCAGGTTGGCCTTAATAGGTACACCTCTAGCTAGAGGTTTTCCAGAACATGAAACAGCCCCGGAAATTCAAATATCCACTTAGCACTAAAATTTCATTTCTTCTTCTTCGCTTTGTATTCCTTTTATGTTATAGACCATCCCTTTGCAGTTTTCTTTTCTGGAATTATGAAGCTAAAGTTCGACAAAGACATCTTGAATCACTTCTGTGATTTGAGCAATTACTAAATTGTACTATGAAATAGGAACTGAGTCTCATCACATAGCTGGTGTTTATTGGCATTGGTGCAGTAAAACATGCTAATAACTCAGGTCCAGAAAAATATTTCTATATCTCACTAGCCCCTGGGCTAGTAAAATTTTAATCCACTAGCCCAACCAAATTTCTTACTAGCCCAACAAATTTCTTTCTACCGGTACAACAAACATTTACTAGCTATTACAGGGTTCATACACATTTTGACATCTCAGATTCCAGGACTTTCCAGGACCTTCCAATGTCAAATTCAAGGACCGTTTCAATGAAGTCATGAACTTTTAATGCGCAGAGATACACCCATATTTCGGAAGAAGTGTAGCGACTGAATTCCTGTATGCTTCTGATTAGAAATAAAGATCTATATGTCCAAATTCCAGGACTTTCAAGGACCTCTACAAAAATTTCCAGGCCTGAATCCAAATTTACAAATTACAGGATTTTCCAGGTTTTCAAGGACCTGTGTGAACCCTGTATTAAAACCATATTTTTTTAACCACTCAGAACACCATATTGTAAATTTGTGTATGATTGATGTTTTACAGCGACTTTTGTGGATATAGTAGCCCAAATAGGGCGAATGACCTCCAAAGGTAATGAAGCAAAGTCAAAGATGAAAATTAGCTATGCCCACCCCAAGATTCAAAATCAGGTGGTATTGATCTGTGGTCCAATGCACTACCAATTAGACCACGAAGGCGATAAAGACAATAATTATGCGTTTTTGGTTTTATTGATTCACACTCGAACACAATACAAGTATATAATAATCAACTGTTCATAGTTCATCCAGTAATTAATTATTGGTCATGTCCACAATCTGGCCAGGAATTTTCTTCTTGTGGCTGTTGTTTAAATATAAAATAAAGCTCAAAATAGCAAACAAAGACATTAATAATTGATACACAGAGGATCAAGGAAGAAACCCAATTAAGTTACCAAAAACTGCATTTAATTCCTTCAGCAAAGTATGGAAACAGTTAATATGGAATCCATATTTATGTCATGATATTAACATAAAATGGAAAAAATACAGTGATCAAACAAAGAAACAGGAAAGTGACAGAAATCCACCATATAAACATGACCATGTGCTTTTATTTACTGTAAACAAAGACAACTGGCCAATCAGGAGAGAATATTTGAGTCACGTGACCATCAAATGCAAATGGTTATTTACCAGTCAAGATCACCAGTTCACCAAAATCTCTCCCATCCTTCAAGCATGGTTCTTATGTTCAGAAAATATTTATAAGTATGATATCTGAAATGGTTATAACAGTAGATTTTAGCATTATTTCAGATCTGGAAACTATTGGCTGATAAATATTTATCATGACCAATATATTTTCTGCTGAAAATTGGTCCAAAATCCACCCTACAACCGGGACCAGTGCTTGCCAGCCATGTATGCTTCAAATCATATCTGAATCCAGCTGCTCAATAATGCCATTTTCCGATTTTGTACTCTTAATTTGGCACATACTTCATTGCTATCCATCTTTCCTCAGTTAAGCTTTTAGTTTGAGTATCAGTTAATTGCTTTGTGTTGGAACTTTACGTTTTATTTTGAGTGTATTGTGTCAGCACCTAGGGTATTGGTTTTACATTCTGATATTCCAGGTGAGGAGATCATTATGATGAAGAATCTTGGCACAGTAATCATATTTAGATGTCAGCAAGTTATATGGGTTAAGCTTAGCTTATATTATGCATCGTTGGCAGCTTTCCACACAGGGAGATAGCATTATTATTTTCATTAATCACAGTTTAAAACAATTAATGATTATGCTTGTATTTCATAATATCCCAGTTGCTGCATATGATGCTATTCTATCATGTGATCCAGAACAGTCTGATATCCTCCAAGTTATTCATTGCTTGTACCCTTGTAATATGTGCAAATATTTTTAATTTGTTCCTGGCAACGGATTTACGAAATCAGAAATAATGGCCACATTTATTATAACGTACTGCCTTAAGGTACACCACCTTCTGTATAGAAAGGCATTATTGGTATATTAATATTTACACCTCAATATTCATTTATTTTCTGGTGAGGCGCATTATCAAAAGCTCTCCAGAAGTCAATGCATGTATATTGCATTTGTGGTAGCACCAGTGTCCAATCAACATTCTAACATGGTTAAAAGCTTGGTCATGGATGAGCAGTCAAATATTGGGTCATGTTAGACATATAACAAAACAAACCATTTTATGATATGATCATATATTTAGTTTCTGACAACTGGCTCCATCATCTTCCCAATAAAATAATGAGTTTAAAGTTACTGTCTTTAATTCCCTGTTATCACTATATCTTCTATCTTGTGAATAGGGTTACCTGTACATGGATTTCTTTCCACACACACATGCACATGCACACAAACTGGGCCCAAATTTTCACTGTGGCCCATTTTAAGCTATTCAAACTCAGAATGAAGTTAAAGTCAGCACATTTGGAGTCAATATGTTGTGATGAATAGATTTCTTTTGAACCACAGTATATTGCTGCTGACTAAGCTGTAGTATCAAAGTAGTTCACTAGTATATATATTAGCTTATCATTGAACCCAATACACTTGCTGTTTAACGTGAGCTGTGGACCATAAAATGGTACTTTTTACATGTGCTTCCAATTTCTGTACGTAGCTTACATACTTCTGCTTCCCTGTTGGTGTGACACATTTGTCACAAGTGAAAAATTTACTGTTTGGGCCTCACAGGTTGATGAGTAAAGCTGAGAATTGTTTAAATTTTTTAGATTTATTTATATATAGATCTACTAATATATATATTTGTGATACATAGGAATTTAGGGATGTTTAGGTGTTGACACTCTGAGCTAGTGCCATCACACATACACACACACACACACACACACACACACACACACACACACATATATATATATATATCCTAAAGCACACAGACTAAATTTGATTTTATTGTCTGCAGCATAGAGTTGAGATCGACAAAGTTGATTAGTATGAGACTACGAAAATGTGAGAGATGTATTGCAGCATTATCATTAATTTGGTTTGTCTTCGGCATCACATTTACAATCATGCTCCTGATGTCTGCTTCCCAGGACAAACAAGGTATGTACTAAATAGACTAAAGGCAAAATAGTTAATACTGGAATGCTGATATTTATCAAATTAATAAACATTGTATCATTATTCCATTTGTTTGATATCATAACATTAGTAAATGTCACTGGTTACTCTTTTATGCTGACAGAAGTTGAGTATCGTTTTAATTGTTTTCTGGTTATGACTGACGTATTAGAAATCCTAAACGTTATCTGAAATCCTGATCAACTTTTGTTATGATTGTTGGTGATTATTGGATCAAACAAAACCTGTAGGTGGGAGAAGTAGGAACTATAATTACTGTAGTACAATGATTCTAAATAGAATAAGTTTAAATTTTGTATTCTATTTTAGGAGAATTAGTTAACTTGTGTTCCATAATTGTGGAACTGCTGTTTTGTAGCTAAACATATACATTGATAACCCATAATCTTTTTTAGTTTTTTTTTTTTGGATGCATGAACCCAGAGACATAGATATTGGTGGTATGATCGGATACATTCCCCTCAGGAATGGTGAATTCCTGAGAATGAAGCATGTATTATCGCCTCTCTCTCTCTCAGCCCCCACTCATCCCCTCCATCATACACCTAATGCTACCCCCTTAACTGCGTCCTTCAGGTACCTGTTTAAATGGTGTTTCCATGGTCTATCCGATAGTGTGGTTGACCACAGATCTATAGCACCTGGGTTCAAACCCCAGCCAGACTATGTCAGAATGGTGTTTCATCTTTCATTTTGCTTAGTTTTGCTTAGTTTCCTGCAGGGAAAACACAGGGAATGTTAAAATTTTGAAAAATACAGGGAAAACACAGGGTATTTTTATGTCTTCATACCAAATTTATAGCACATGGGGTGGATGGAGGCCGCATTACTAAAAATAGTTAATTCAACATGCAATTTATGCATACAATACACAGGAAAATTTCTTAAATAAGACAGCATAAATACAGGGAATTTGATTTTTGAAATCCTCTGGGTACCCTGTAGTGGATCACAGCAGTTGTCTGCAGTATCAATGTACAGGTTCCATTTGGAAATAGAATTATGAATTAATCCTGACAGCTTCATTCCCATTTTATTAACTTATGTAATGGTCACCAACAGACCAGGAATTCAATTCAAATCTGGAATTAGAAATCATAGTCAATTCCAGAACTTGAACTGGAATTAATTTTGAATTTAAATTGATAAATTTGTAATTGATCTTGTCCACAAAATAATTTAACTATACTTAAAAAATAAACTTTACTGGTAATGTTATTTTGGTAAGATTTTACCTCAAATAGCATTTTCCTTTGTTGCATTTTTCAATCTTTAGGTGTCCACTTCTGTTCCATAATAAGCCAGACATGGGGTCAAATCAATTCTGGAATTGGGATCCATAATCAAGTCTAATTCCAGAATTGGAATTGATAAATTTATTTTTGGAATTGATCAGATAGAATTGTGTGGAATTGGATTTGGAATTAAAAAAATGGAATTGACCCCGCCCCACCCCCCAATGTCTTATTACCAAGTTACCAACTGATAATTGTATGCTAATTCGTGATGTGCTTTGTATTAATCATTTAATGCAGCATTCCTTTTCTTTAATAGAAACTATTGATGCCGTAATGAGATATGAGAAAAATTCACTATTAGCCGTGAATACCTCCCAAGAGGCCATCCGCAAAGAATCACCCAAACAAAGTGCCGGTGCAACAGAATATGTCAAAGTTTATGCTGAAGAGAAGAATGAACTTTACACAAGTGTAGCAGTGCCAGGAGAACGATGGCCAGCTCCAGATTATGATATACATGCGTTTTATTATATCTGGTATGGGAATCCTACTCTTAATGGCAAATACTTACATTGGAATCACCAGTATCTACCGCACTGGGACGGAAAGATGGCCGTGCAATGGCCAACAGGTTTCCACATACCTCCTGATGACATTGGCTCCAACTTCTATCCAGAACTTGGCCTTTACAGTTCTGCAAATGTGTCCACCATCAGAGAGCACATGATACAGCTCAGAACTGCTGGCATAGGTCTGTATGAGTACAATACCCTGTTTGATGCTGTAATGTTCATGATGGAAACGTATTCAAAAGAACGAATCTGTTCTCACATTCATGTTAAGGAAACTTCTATCCATTTGTAATGATATGTATTTGCTTTGGGTTGAAGGCTTCTCCTTTAACATCATGCTTATCGGGATTATATGTGTATTTCTTATGGCAGTGTTACTGTCTTTGATCCTGTGTTAGTTAACTGACAAGAGGCATTACTACTAATGGCATTCACCTGTAAATATGAATACTAAATAATTATCAACTACACACTGATAGCTGACTTATGTCCAATAGCCACTCATAACACAAAACATTTAAGCTTCAAGTTGAATATAATGTTCTTTTACAAATTTAGCTCAATACTTCCAATATCAGGTATTATTCTTGGTTTATGATGTAGGCACATTGGTTTGAGCTCTATACTCAGAGAAATAGAACTAGCTTAACAAATCAGTGCATAACATGGTCTGTTAAAATATGCAGGAAATGGTTATCAGTTGTGTTGTTATACATTTCATGTATGGCTCATTTATGGATTTTTAAGCACGGATACATTTGTAGATCATTTAGTTTGTCTGGTGAGAGAATTATCAGGTGGGAAATACAAGGAATATTTCTTGTGTGTGTGTGTGCATGTGCACTTGCATGTAGCCAGCCATCTGTCTACCTAGCTTTTTTAAGAATAGTATTTTGTAATTTCATGCCACAGTACTTTAGATTGGATTTGGTTAGTTAAGATTCTTTATTTAAACTAGCTTATTATTTTTAACTTCTCATTCTGTGTTAGCTATGCAATTAATTGTATTTTTAATAATACATGCACTATTTACCTGATGTATATTGTGAAGTACTAAGGTGCTGGCTCTGATATATATATATATATATATATATATATATATATATATATATATATATATATATACACTACGATATCAGTGTGTAAAATAAAGAACTCAGTTTTGTAACCACTTGGAGAAAGAAAAATACCCAAAACAATTTCATGGTAGTTCTGCATAAATGCCTTTTTTGTCCCATCTTAAGCTGTCACTAATCGAGCTGTAATTGGTGCAACATAAAAGTTGGAATAATTAATGCAGGGAAATTGGCATATTCAAGAAATCTTGAGAGAACTTTCTAGAATTTTTTAGAAATTGTAGAAAACAATCTTTCACGGTTTGTACCTTAAGTAACAGTAATAGAAGTCAGTGCAAACTGAATCTTGTTTGGATAATGCTGATGCTGGAGCCTGTCTATTTAATGCAAATGCAGCGACCCAGACCCATTTATTGAATGATGCCTCTGTGCAGGCTGAAACATGTTTTGCAATTTTGTGATCTGAGGTCAAATCCAATGCACCAGTAACATTAAGCATCAAAATCCACCTTCTCCATTTCTAAATTGCTCCAAATTGAGTTGTAAAAAATGAAGTTCTATCAAGTACTCATTCAACCCCCCCACACACACACACATATCCTACAGCTATGAATGTGAATAGTGAATAAAATATTATTCAATCTATACAATAGGATGAATGACATATAGTTTTAGTTATTTAACTGCTGGGAACTATATACAGACATTTGATCTCATTATCAAGTTTTACATTTACTGTATTATTATTAATGTTATTATCAGTCTGTTATACTGGAATTATATGCAGTTTTTGGTAACTTAATAATTGTGTTTCTACCTGTATCCACTGCTGGTGTGAGGCAGTTCTCCTCTATGTATAGCATTAAAACTTTGTTGAGGAACTCCCCTGGCCAGGAAAATTTACGTGATTTGATGCTTATTGCATGTGATGGCCCGCTACCCAAAGCATTTCTTCCAGGCCTATTGATGAGTGGCTGGTATCTGGTAATGGTAGTCTTCACCTGAACGGGCACAAGAAAACAAAATCCTCAATGTGTTGATGAAAATTAAAACATCAAAATGTTCTGTGGCTGACTTTGACTATGAGTTAGCTGTAAATATGTGGAAGTAGAAGAAAGTCCATAAAATATATAAAAACGAGTCTCATCAATAACATTTTGAAGCATTTCTGTAGTCTTGTTTTTTTATGTTACAGATATGTGATATGCATACTTTTAATTATGCTTACACTGTAAAACTATGTGTATAAATAATTCAAATAGGATGCAAATGTAATTATTTTCAGTTCAAATATTTCTGGGTGTATGCGTTTGTACCCCTAAATGGTTTTCATGCCAAGTGTCCATGTTACATTAAAATCCCCCACATTTTTAAAACCTAAGGGAAGCTCCCCCACATAGGCTAGATCCTAGAAGCAACACTGAGTCTGTTATACTGTAGGTTATTATTGTATTACAAGTGTGATATGGTTATCAGTCTGTTTTATTGTAGGTTATTATTGTATTACAGGTGTGATATGATTATCAGTCTGTTATACTGTAGGTGCATATTGTATTACAGGTGTGGTATGATTATCACTCTGTTATACTGTAGGTTATTATTGTATTACAGGTGTGATATGATTATCAATCTTTTATACTGTATGTTATTATTGTATTACAGGTGTGATATGATTATCAGTCTGTTTTATTGTAGATTATTATTGTATTACCTGTGTTATATCATTATCAGTCTGTTTTATTGTAGATTATTATTGTATTACCTGTGTTATATCATTATCAGTCTGTTTTATTGTAGATTATTATTGTATTACCTGTGTTATATCATTATCAGTCTGTTATATTGTAGGTTATTATTGTATTACAGGTGTAATATCGGTATCTTGGTATCCACCAGATCAGGCTGATGGACAAGGTGAATCAACAGATTACTTAATCCCTAGAATACTGGATGTAGCTAACCAATATAGTATAAAGGTATTATCATGGTGTGTGTGTGTGTGTGTGTGTGTGTGTGTGTGTGTGTGTGTGTGTCAGTGTTCCAGCTAGGTTTTGAAAAGTACAGGGTGCAGTTGGCAGATGAGGGGCACTTTTATGCATGAAATATATTTTTGAGGGCACATCATTTGAAATAAGTTTTTTAGTTAACTTTGGCATTTAGTTAATATTCATGAAATGAGCTTGTGACAGTATCATAATTACCAATAACACCAGGCACCCTATAAATACACAGGGCACAAAATAAAAGTACAGGCCACAGTTAAATAGGGGCAGGGCGTTGCGCCACCGTGCAATGGCCTAGCTGGAATACTGTGTGTGTGTGTGTGTGTGTGCACATGCATGTGTGTGTGTGAAAATATACAGGAATCATTATAGCAATATTGTGGCTCAGTTCCAAAATAAGCACTTTCATAATATAATTTGATTAAATAATCTTTGTAGGCAGAGTTAAATCTTTTAAAATGAAATGGTTTATATTTCCTTGTTATAACTAATATATATATAAACTATATCCAATTTAGATGAATTAAAAAACAGAACATGTGAAGAATATTTAGTATAACTATAAGGAAGTTACTACCGTATGCAGAATTCATTATTTTAATGTATGATTAAAGCTCTTTACATTGAAAACAGAATTAAAATGTATTCTGGCTCAAAATTATACCATATATTATATTTGTGTACCTTTTGTTTGCTAAGCTGGGCAACAACAATACTGGTAATTTAAACAGAACTTATTATGGTTGTGGTATTTAAATTTAGTAATACCTTTTTGGAGAGTATTTACTCTGAATCTATGTCACAATTATACATAAATATATTGCCACTTTTCAAAGCTTCACTGTTTAATTAGCTTTAGCCGAGTTGCACCCTGGATTTGTAATCATTGGTACATTTGTAGATAGTTCAGGGTAATTGTTTTCTAAGAAATATTGAGGAGGCAGTTACTGGGATAGAATTACTAGGAATGGTTAACACGTGCGTGCAAGCGTGTGTACATAATTGTTGCAAGATCAGAAACAAAGACAAAATTTTGTCAGTTTTTATTTAATTACATATAACACACACAAATCCAATGCCACATACACACACAGATACTGTCACACACTGTCAGTCAACTTAATCTTTTCTACATGGGGGGGGGGGGATTCTCTAGTGCAATGATTGGAGCATCAGAGCAGAGTTTGCAAATTCAAGTGATATTAATATTTCTGAAGTATCAACTATGACAATTACACCTTAGCCAGATGTCTCTAGTATGACCAGCACCAACGTTCTAAACAAAACCACTCACTCACTTTTACCATCCAGTTATTGGCAATTAACACATGAACAGCTCAGCAGGTTCATTATCTTAGTCTGTCTCAAAGTTTGGGTTAGATAAATCCATAATTTGAGAATGTATATTTTAATGTGCCTTTACTGGTAGGAGGGCGCCACCGTGGTCTAGTTGGTAGCGTGTTGAACCACATATCACTCCCACCCGAGTTTGAATCTTGGTGTGGGCATATCTGAAGGGTGTTTCATCTTTGACTTCATTTTATTACCTTTGGAGCTCGCTCAACCTATTTAGTCTAACATGTGCACAAAGTGGTTGTAAAACATCAATCATCTGCTGGTTGTAAGAGAATGGGAGCTTTCATACTAGGATAGCATGCTTTGATACTGGGATTTTTTTTAATTTCTCTGCAAATTAACAACTCTCTTCGGAAAGAAAGTGAGTGCTTCTTAATCCCAGATCCTTAAAAGAATTTTGCTCAGCAGATTTCCATGCCATGTATAGGGTAATCTTAATTGATAATCATAATCAATTGTAAATAATTACATGATCTCAAATCATTATAATCAAATTTTCGCAATACAATGTAGTTATAATTAATTACATTGTATATGTAAGTATGATCAGTGATTACTTTCAAGATTACACTGGGTGCTCATTATCCTTTAGAGCATTTTTAGGTTATATTTAATATGCAGCAACATTATTATCTTTTGACAGACCTCAAGAGCCCCACTTGGAATAACCTGAAAGTAATCATCCTCTATAACCTCACAGTACTCTCCCACAAATTGTTGGGCATTGATGCCAAATTTGTTACCTTCTGCTTTGCTGAATGGCGAATATTGAAATTTTAAAATTGAAGTTATCATTGTAGTGTGGTATAAAGGTGTCAAAGTCTGTTGTACATTTTCATTTCAATAACATAACTACATTGTTTTCATTATTGTAATCGTAATTACTTTATAATGTCATCATAATAGATGATAATCAGTGTTAATATAATCATGATAATAATCATTATATTGTCAAGTATTGAAATAATCAATTACCTTGGTCCTATAATCACGTCAACTTGTTTAAGTGTATACATGATGTGTAACTGTTATAAAATCATCTCGTGCAACATTTGCTTTTATGTTAAAGTGCTTGATATCAAGCAATTCTGTATTTATTTATGTAAAAGAGTTCATATCTGTATATAATACATGCATATTTTTTGTTTCAGGTCTGTTTACATATTGAACCATACAAGGGACGCAGTGCATCATCTCTTTCAACTATGCTGCAATACATCTTCCATAACTATGGCAACCACGCAGCATTTTATCGACGCAAGCACAGAGGCAGAGAGCTCCCTCTGTTTTATATATACGATTCATACAATGTTAAAAAGCAGGAGTGGGTGAGACTCTTCAAACCAGATGGTGATCTCAGCATTAGAAATACCAAACTTGATGGCATATACATTGGCCTTTTGGTTGAGCAGAAACATCAAGAGGAATTGATCAGTTCTGGATTCGATGGATACTACACTTACTTTGCCAGTGATGGCTTCACGCATGGTTCAAAAGGCCAAAACTGGAAAGAGCTCAGCCAGCAAGCAGTGGCCAATGATGTGTTCTTCATACCCAGTGTTGGACCGGGTTACATTGATGATCGCATTCGACCTTGGAACAAAATTAACACACAGTTAAGAAAAGACGGCAACTACTACGAGCTGAAATTCAGGCTGGCAATCGAGGCAGCACCCAGAATAATATCAATCACCTCATTCAATGAGTGGCATGAGGGCACGCAAATAGAGAAAGCTGTGCCAAAGAAGACTAAATTTTATAAATATGAAGATTATCTTCCCAATCAATCAGACTTCTATTTGTTGTTGACCAGAAAGTGGATACATAAATTCAAAAGACACAAAGGATGATAGTATTGATAACATCAATTGAAATATTTGATTGCCTAATAGTAATTTGAATTATCATTCCAGATCATAAGAGTGTGAAAGAAGTTCAGTGTAACAGTGCATTTGTTTAATCTCGTCATACTAGAAATATCTTGCCATACAATTTCAAGATGCACATTTCATTGTATTACCCCACAAGATCTGCATTTACTTGTTACAAATGAGATCCATTTCAAAACGTCATTAGTTGTAATTCATCTCGTACATTTTCATAAAGCTATCATTAGTGATTTTGTTACTTCTAAATATTTATCGTCTCAACTAACCATAAATCACAAGTGACTAATTTGAAAATATACATGAAGATATTTAACAAAAGGTACTCCCTCTTGGTGTTGTGTGATCAAGCTTTACCACTGATATGTAAGGGATACTAGGTGTAGGATACAACACCACATCATACACAATTTGTCTGAGATGAGACTTGTTATTTAAGTAAGTAAACCACGATACATGTACCAGTAATTATGTCACATAATATCAACGATGACGCAACAGATCTCCACTTTATTATCCACAGAACTTACAGACAGAAGCAAGATACACAGCATGCTCGACTCCAACCGTGTGAATCCTATGAGTAATTTTGTGAGAGGAAGTATAACAATGTTTTTAAAATTAAATCTAAATAACCTACCTGTTCTATGCCAGTTTTGTGTAGCGCATATAATTAGTAGCTAACATTCATAACTGACAGGCTAGCCAATTATATGTGAACATCCCATAACAATAAATAGTGTATGTGTAGTAAAATAAAACTCCAACAAGGAATGGATGGCATGATATGCCAATACTTGCATCAATCACAGTTACAGCTGAATGCTACTAAGTATGACAAAAGTGGACGGTGTATGAAATAAATATCTCTCAATAAAACTTTACAAAGTGTTTATAGCCAAATAGCTTGTATCACAGAGAACATCAAAGTATTGCAGTGGGTTCATTCTTCATCTCGACATCTCTTAAAAATACAGAACAAGAAAAAAAACATCGTTAACAGACTTCGATATGATTAGTGCAAAATTGCATAAATATATACCAAAAACCTGTGGTGTCATCATTCATCACATCTCGACTTGTACAGGGATGGCAGCCAACACTATCAACAAACTTCATTTCATCATAGCTATAAACTTACAGCTTAAATGAGCATACAATGCAAAGACAACAAAGTACTGACCACTGTTAATAAATTCGACACTGCAGTACGAGTAATAAGAAATGCATGCAACTTTACCAAACTTACACCATGTGATTCTTAAAATGGCAGCTACCAGCTAATAACAATGTAACATTTATATCCAAGCAAATCATTAATAATGAACTTTGAAGGTTCAAAACATGACTCTTTTTCCCTAAGACCCTAATCAATCGAGGGAAATCATTTTCAATTGATCACTTGATATGAAAATTTATGGATGATTACAATAACTATCTTCTTATATTTCAATGAACATGATGATCAAGTCACTTGCGCTACTACTGCCAGTTTACCAATTTCAGTTAATGGTCATTAATCTTTTACAAGTCACATGAATGATACCAAGCTGATGTTTTCAGTGATAAGCAATATTGAAATATAAGTACAACAGTCGTCTCATTTTTTATGTATTAATCTACTTCCTTAAAGGGATATTCCACCTTCATTTCAAATTTTCAGGACTAATACAGCTATACTCATAAATATAATAAATAATGTCAAAATGTGTAAACAATCAGCCCCATATTAAATAATCCAGTTCAAAGTGCTGATTGATTGACTTTTAATGACCTGTGGGCACTGCCATTTTGAAGCTAGACAGATACCAGAAGCTCCTGAATGCTGACGTCACTTCAATGCATCCGGTTGACCTGAAGTCTGTAGAGCCCATACAAAAGATTGTAAACAAGTGTAAGCAAAGAATTATTCCAGAACATAACACAACTGCATTGTTAAAATTACGTCATGAATGACATACAACAACCATATCAGTTTGAGCCAGAAGGAACCTAACAAGAGGAAGATGATTCAAAATGGCTCAGATATTAACACTCAAGAGATCACCAACGTGATGTCAGAGCATTCGAGTTTGCTCCTTCCCACCTTCGAATTTGGCTTCCAGTGTAGCCATAATGGTGGCCCTCCAGTAATTTGGATTGTGTCCCTATATCTATGATATCAGGTATATTTCGTGATTATTATTATTATTGTGGAATTTTTGGTTACTGTTCTAAGCATTACACATTAAAAATATATTTTGTGAGGGTGGACTGTCCCTTTAAATAAATACCACAAATACATCAGACACAGCTTAAGGCCAAAACATAATACAGTGAAGGATGATAAGTAATAAGACTGGTTACAATGATAACACACAATGCTAATGCCATCTGTACTAGCTGATCAAAATCATAAAAATACATTGAGGAAACATGACAAAGAATCATAATGATGCAGGAGAAGCGGGTTTTCAAATATCTAAATATCATTCAACACTCGAGTCAGTGTCTGTCCTCATTATGTATAGATGTAGTGCATTCACTCATATGTGCACTGAAAAACATCATACAGCCAGAGAGAATAAACAAATCAATGAAAGATATCTACTTCTTATGTTCATGTTATTTATAATGTTAGAATTACCAGCTCTTGAAACATTTTCAAATCCTCACACATGATATATTCAGGTGCAGTACTAGTAGGCAGAGAATAAATAACTATACATAGTTATATGATAAGAATACACATGGTCCCTCCACACATCAGGATGGTTGATCCAGTGGAACAAAATTTGACTGATGTTCCTCGATGCGGCTCAGTAACTGTGTTGCTACTGGGTAAAATTCGGTCTCCCACACATTATGATGGAACTGCAAGAGGTCTCCAAGATCACTATCAGTGCATATATCTTCATCTGTACATAAAGAAGATCAACAAATTATGTATTTATATCATAATATTTTTGCTTATCACTATCATCTAAATGAAGTGTACACATGTGAGGGTGGTTGTAAGCACGAGCACGCACGCACACATTAATGCAATACATTCATATACACAAATGTGTAAACAAGTGTATTAATAAGCAAAACATTGACTTAAACCGGTAAACAGCTACATATTTAAACATTCACTTTAGTAAAGTACACGCAGTGCAAGCATATATGCTTTCAAAAATACTAAGAACAAATTAAATCCTCATCCTTACCAAGATATTTTGTAAGTAATTCAGCAAGCTCCATTCCTTCTTGCTCTCCAAAGCAAGCATTGGTGCTGGTTATTTTTCCACTATAGTTCCAAAGAGTCTTACAAACCATGCTGGCCAGGTTCCAGTCCTCTTGTGAGAAATCTCGTAGTACATCTATTAACCTATGTATAGAATATTATGCCAGGTAATATTTTAATGAAGAGCAGCTTTTTTTATTCAAAACAGTGCAATACATTTCTCCTTAATTTATGACTGAGAAATGAGGTTCTTTTAATAAAAAGCATGCAAAGGTGAACTTCTTGCATATACGGCATCAAAATATTGCATACGATACAAGTGAAGATTTTTAGTAGGGCTTTATAGAGTTTCAAGACCAAGTCCCCACATCACACACTTTTTGCTCAATTACACACCCAATCAACTTACTTCTTCACACCACCATGAACTTTCAATGTTTCTCTCTTCTCATCGTCTGCCATCAGATTGATAAGTACACCAACAGCAGAAAATACTACTTCTCTATCACCAGAGTCAAGTAATGACACCATAAACTCATCCACTGTACCAGAAATAGTAAACGATATACACATACTACTCTGCTTTCAGTGTAGTTAACATAACTGTATCATCATCATGAACGATTTCTTCATGGATTTTCTCACATATATTCTTCAAAACATCACTGACCAGTATCATTATGACATAAAATACCACTGAAAACAATTTACATCAATTTGTCTTACCATTTTCTTTAACTAAGAAATTTCGGATTTCCTTCTCCCTAGATAGGTTCCCATAAATTCTACTTGCTTCACTCAGACCCTCCATATGTTGATGATCTAAATATTTTAGCAAGCCTGCAATGCAAAGCAATATACTTAACAAGTGAACTAGGTGCAAAGTTTAGAAAGCAAAAATCAGCAATTAATATTCTTTTGCAATCAAGTCACTGACTGATAGATATGAAATTATGTTGAAGCATAAAGTCACTAAATGCTAAAAATAAATAGTTCCACCTACATTTTGCTAATTTAATCTGTCTCTGTTTTATCGCACTATTATTCACATTGTAATAAGACAGATTGTTAATGGTAGCCATACAGTTTAGAACCAGCTCTTCATCCATCTGCAGGTTTTTACGACCTGCAATTTATAGATAAGAGAAAGATTACAGAAATAATAAAATATAATCTGACAGATATATATATATATATATATATACATACCCTCAAACATGTAATAATTATGCCAATAAGAACTAAGATTTACTTAGTAGTATCAAACAGAATTAGATTAGAGGAGACTTATAAACCCACTGAGTGTCTCTATGAGCAGATCTACGCATTGTCCTGAGCTGGCTAGCCTGGGTCCGATGTTCTCATTTATTGACAGATTAGCTACGACACGGATCACTTTGATCAGAACATCCTCGACCTTAGCAGATGATGACTGAGCTGCACTCTTTTCATTTCTGCCATCTGCTGCTTGTATCTGATGGAAAACAAACAAAGCTTATAGTTACACCATAACTTTACCTCCATTTTAGCGTTTAAACATCAGCTCTGATAAGAAATGGGTTCCTGGAAAGTATTTCAAGCATTTATTTATTGCTGTTTTTAATTTGTTCATAAACTGAACACTAATTAGTCACAGGGCTAATGAATTTTAAAGATGCACAATGAAAACAGATGCCAGTGTAGTCACATAAACACCAAATGTCACAGTAAACAATCATTCAAATGGAGTTATTCTGACTTCTCGTTTAGCACATTATGTGTTATTCGTATAAACCAGTGGTTCTTAACCTTGTTTGAGGTACTGTGAACCTTGCAAGCTTCATCAGTGCATTCACCGAATGCTTCATAATTGGGAAAATAAAATATGATTTCTTTAAAACATAGGGTTTTTACAGCACAAAATGAACCATGCATCAGTTGCACACGAAATCACTGTGTTCAAAGAAGAAACCCAACAAAACATGAATTTCACACAAAAACAAAACTCAACGAATATTTACTGGAAATCAATGTGACTTTTGTTGTTGCTTTTGAGATACAAGTTCAGAAATGTGTAGCTTCCCTTGGCAAGTACCATTCTCATATGATTTTCGCAACAAAGTCTGTTCTTTTAGTAATTTTAATATCTACCAACCTCAAAAAGGATTGCACACAAAGATATGTTGTAACAAATGGTGTGAGTATCTCGAGGGCTCTCTTAGCAGTAAGAGGGTATGGTACAATTTGGTGACATCAAAACGTTGAGAGCGTTGTTGTTCTGAAAAGTTGCTGTTGAAGCTGGCTCTGCTGAAGTTCAATGATTTCGTCGAGGTATTCATCATTGACATCTCCTGTCCAAACACTAAACGCGAATGGCTGTCTCACCCATGATGGATTTGACTCTCCGGTGGGGAAGTTTCCATCGAGAGACTTTGTGAGCTCATCTAAGTGCATGGCAATTGCTTGCTTCAGCTCCACAGGTATAGAAATGTGTCCAATTCCAGAAATGTCTTCAATCTTACTTACACAGTCGTCCAGCAGGGGAAAGTTTGCAAAGTTATCATGCTCTGTTCATCGCTTCCATAAATGTAGCTTTAAAAAAATGCCTTCAGGTTATCTTTCTCTTTGATGATGTTGACCCCACTGCCCTGCATCTGTCAATTAAGATGATTGAGAGCATCGGAAATATCAGCCTTGTATGCCAAAATGAGAATGAACTCAGAACTTTCGAAGCAATCTGCGTGACAATGTTGGAACTCTTGCAAAAACAGGGCTAATTCCACATGCATGGCAAAAACACGATTCAGCACCTTTCCTTTAGGATAACCACCGAACGTTAGAATGGTACAGAAGTACCTCAAATTCAGAACCCATTTCATTACACAGCTCTTTGAAGATGCGATGCTTCATAGCACTATTTTGCACATTCAACTACAATTTTTAATACTTCTGCCAGTTTTGGAGGCAAGGTTTTTGTTGCCAGCCCATGCCTGTTCAGAAGACAGTGTGTTACAATGATGTGTGGTGCATCCGATTTCACCAGCGCTTCAAAACCAGAGTGTCGTCCCAGCATGGCTGGAGCTCCGTCCGAACAAACTGCAGAAACCATATTCTACAAAAGATCATTGTCTCTGAAGAAGTCATCCGCGAGTTTCTTTACATCGACTGCCTTGGTTGTCGTTGTAAGAGGCTTACAAAATAAAAAATCTTCCTTTATCACATCATCTTTCATATAGCGCACAAATACAACAAGCTGGCTTAGATTGGAAACGGTGGTCTCATCGAGTTGGAGGCTGAATTTTGCTGGGCTTGAAATCAGATCTGCAACTACTTGAGCCAAGATGTCATCGCTCATGTCACTTATTCTGCTACTGATAGCATCATTTGAAAGAGGAATTTGGGAAAAATTAGCTTCAGCAGCTTTTCCCAGCATGATTTTCGCTACCTTCAATGCAGCTGGTTTTACGAGTGTTTCACCAATGGTGTGTGATTTGCCCTGCTTTGCGATCAGGTATGCAACTTCGTACGATGCTGTGAGGTTTGTCAATGGGTATAAAGCCAAGAACAAGCAGAGTAGCTGTATCATCAAATCTGACTCACTCTTCAACTTGAATTCAGCGAGCGTTGTGTCCTTGTATTTCCCATCTCCATGCAGCTTCAGGAAGTGTTCATTTAGTTTTGCCAGTGCTAGACTAGAATTGCTCAACTTGGCATTGCAAATCATGCACTGAGGATGCTGAATCCCATCACGTTCCTTTATACACGTGAATCCATATTGTATGTATTCATCCAACCACTTTCTTTTTTGCTTGACATAGTTAGTATGAAGGAATTGAAAGATTAAAAGAAAATCACAAATGACGTACAATCACAACAGCCACAAGTCGACTACTGAGCACATTCAGTTCCCTGCAGCACAGATATAAAAGCCACACCATATGGCGTGATCAGCTGCAGCCAATACTAGTTAAGCTGGGCGTGACGTCACGAATAATATGAGCGGGTTGA
Source organism: Paralvinella palmiformis (assembly GCA_025642065.1). NCBI lineage: Eukaryota > Metazoa > Annelida > Polychaeta > Terebellida > Alvinellidae > Paralvinella > Paralvinella palmiformis. Next base: position 399,871 of record JAODUP010000253.1, on the reverse strand, counting down.
CGGAATGGACACACACACACAAGCTTTTAATTTATTAAGAAATAGATAGGAAATTAAAGGAATATGCAGCTTTGTTTACTAATAGTAATAACTACATTTAGGCATTCACTTTTATCCAAATAGTATGGAATCTGACGCACCGTGATAAATATTACTAAAGAAAGAATATGTTTTGAAAGGTCTGTAGAAGATTGTTTTTACCTTTTCCACCAAAAATGGTATTGTTGAAAATAGTCTTAGAATTCTTGACCTCTGCCGAACCCCTGAGACTGACTCAACGAACCCCTGGGGTTCGATCGAACCCAGGTTAAGAACCACTGATATAAACTGAATCTGTTTTATACCTGTATTGTGTTGATTTGGTACTTCATCATTTAGTAAATAAAACTAATATGAGATGATTAAATATAATGTTTTCCATAAGATTTATAGTATGATACCTTGGCATCCCGCTGACAGTAATGCTTGAACACAAGAAGTAATGTATCAAATGTTTCTGGTTGCTCAAATAATTTCTGTCTCGACTCATCATGACGAAGTGTCAGGTTACCAAGCATGAAACAAACACGTACTGCAAGATCCTGTGGATATAATACACATCATTACAATTTTTATGATAACCAGAGCTTTATTCATGTCACAGAGAAAAAACACAGCTGTATGTTATAGATGAAAATGGGCTGTGACTGTACCATATATATATATATATATATATATATATATAATAGTTAACTATTTACTAACCTCACGTTTGTGGAATTTATGAAGAATATTAATAAAGGATCGATAATGTGATGGTTGTCTGCTGAAAGCTTCACAACAATCTTGATGAGCAGTCAATTTACTGAAACATAAATAAATAATAAATATATTTATAGAAACCAAAAAGAACAGAAATCGATCTTATTTGTATTACTATTAGAATTATGCTATTAAATAAGACTAGTTATTGCACAATTTAAAATTAAGTCCATACCTAAAGACTCGGGCTAAATTAAACATCAAATCGCCATCTGACTGGTGAAGCTCCGCCACTTTACATAATTCATTGATCATGTTATGAGCTAAGATCTGAGATCTGGTTCTTCCAATGTTTGACAAGTTCCTTACTACAGCAGTTAGCTGTAGGAGAAAAAGGTAAATAGATCATCAGTGACTGTCTTGTTGACAATACAACATTTCATCAACAATGACCACAGGAGTTTACTTACCAACATATAGTAATAATAGCTGTTTCACAATATACCGTTATTTGGATTTAAACTCATGCAGTCATGGAGTGAAAATAGAAGTGAAACAAGTTGATGATAATTATACATGGCTTTATAATGAAAATCAATATTTATAGGTAGAATTATTTGTTGTTGTTTGACTCAGTAGTACATTTCACGAAGGCAGCGCCAGTAACAAGACAACTCGTACCCAAGACATCCCGTACCGAATAGCATCGTATCTCATTCGTTTGGTAGCAGACATTAGGGTGGCATATTTATACTAATAACAGGATAAGTACTGATTAATTAATTTATTTTCAATAGAGTTACAGTTACAAACTGACCTCATATACTGGTAATTTACATTGTCTTGGTTATTGCCGCGTTAGTGACCAAAACGTACCATCAAAGGCTCAGTAGTAATTGACAATATGTTTAATTACTTCTAAGTCAATGAATCATTGACTTAGAAGTCATTGAATGACTTCATATATGGTTCATTGAATGTTTAATAATGCCGTTAATTTAAGTTTGAGGTCCTACGTATGCGCTAACAGTTTGTGTAAAAGATGGTTATAATTTGCTTTGATCTATTGACAGTAGATCTATACAAAACAGATTGGTATGAATAACAAATTATAAAAACAAAATTATTTTCTGTGTTCAAAACCTGGAAATACTGCAGGGGAAAGTTCAGATTTTTAGGTCAGCTTACTGGACAGTAATACCAAAAAATCATTATATTTTAGGCCTAAAAACCATCCTTGGCTTAATGGCCCTGGTTGGCTTATTATGGTCGGGACTTTCTGTATACACCAGTACATCTGCTCAATTGAAAAGTTTACTTCATACACCAATATTGGTGGAAATCTTTTTAGTATTGCTAAACACTGTATATCTAAAAAGAAAACTAAATATACCAGAGACCAACCTGCACAAGAATATGTCCTATCTGTTCAGATGGCCTGCCAGCATCTGAAGTCTGCAATGATAACAATATCAGAGTTGTAAAATATTACAAATATGGCATAATACTAACACACACAAACCAATGGTTAGCAATCCACATAATTACTGAAAATGCTGTCATCTTTAGGACATATGTTACATCTTATGAAACCTAGAATAACCATAACAGTAAAGCCATGCCATGACATCTGAACATTCAAATGGATAAATATATAAATACACCATCTGTTGTATTCAAAAGTAAACAAAGATCATTAAAAATGGTTAACTTAGGAAAACACACCTTAGGAATATCCTTCTAAATATTGCCAAAGACAGAAACCATGGCTAGTTACAGCGATATAATAATTGAATAGGGATCATTTTTATGATAAAAATGGCATTCTATTCATAATATCACTGAAGCAAATTTGACTTATAAACATATGTATCATTATTGAAGTTAGAGTATTATTTCTGGATATTAAAACATCCTCTGTGGATCTTAAACTTAATTACGTTTGGCTTACTGTAGCTTTATGTGTATTAAGAAAGGCATCTAAATGGATGTAATACAAAATTAAACCACACTCACTCGGTCTTAGTATTTAAAAGTAACACTAGATTTGCAATCCAAAATCCAGCACTAATTCTCTAAAGGTCTTTAAATTGTGGTTAACTACGGCTAAGAGGTACATTTCTTTATGTAGTGAGTATGTGACAAATCACATTCCTGTTTCTCATCCAACAACTTTATCAAAAAACTATCACGCAACTTACAACTACTACTTGAAATTAGATGAGAAATGCATGAGGTACATATATATAACAATTTAATATAACAAACACATACAACAAAAAAACACTTACAATTTTATTTACAGTAGAGAGTAATCTGGCAAGCTTTTCAATTAAGTCTTTCTTCACAAGATGTCTAGCAATAGCATCATTAGAAGAAAGAAATTTTAAAGCACCAATACAATAAACAAGAGCTTCAGCTGAGCCCATAATATCAGGCATCTGTAGTGTGTCTATCAACAAATCTGTATTAGAATACAAAAAGTCACATTTAATGATAAATCAGCATAAGATAAAAATATCAAACATATTTAAGGAGAGTGAAATGTTTTGACTATTACCATATAATTATCTGGTGTACAAAATAAATATTTTATTTTATAAGTAGGTAATCAGAGCTCCTCTCTATTTCTATCTCTTCTCAATAAAATAATGTGTGTGTGTGTGCGCACGCGTATACCTAGAATATTTCCCTCCAGAAAGAAAAAATCATTCTTCTCATCCTTTGACACCTTGAAGACTAACTTACATACGTTAACCAGATTATTGCCACTCACTTTTAGCTGAAAAAAATATAAATCAAGTTTATTCATTGACTGCAGCACAATTCTTTAAATCAGTTACCAACTTGTTATCTTGTACACTGGCAAACTTTAATTACAGTTCTATGGAGATAACATTATCATAAATTTCTTTTAAGTAAAAAATTGAGTCAAAACAACCAAATATTATGAAACAGTTTAACACAAAACAGTTAAAAACAATGCATCTTTAGTAGCATCCCCTTTCAACAAAAAAACTACCCTACAAGATAGTTCTACACTTAATAGCCAAAATGCTTCACTGAGTTTCTAATAACATTTATGTAAAAACAAATTGTCTTTTATCATGGTTATCATTGGATTACAACATTATTAAAAGGATTTAGAAAAGAATTTAAGTGGCAACTGAATAAATGAACATTTAACAGACATAAGATAGCCAGTACTTAGCTAACAATAGCTAACTTTCTTATCTATTATATACAATATAATTTGTTATCAGATATAATAACACTCACAGCCAGTATCAGACGAGCCAATCTTAACAACAACTTTGGTGATTCCAAGTCCAACAACTTGAAAACAGTCTTCAAGATCAGTGGACGCCTTTTGCAGTTCTTTCCTAACAGGTTGGCCTCTTCTAAGGCTTGATAGAACTGTAAACTAAGCTCGGAAAGACGTTCTGGGTCCTTTTCTGTTGACAAATACATAGTTAGAATATTATCATTTTGTTTAGCTGAATTATGTTGCAACTGCTGCTGATTTAGCTCCTGGTTGAGCAACATTCTTAACTACATACCTTTAATGTGTCTTTGCATCTCATCAATGATCGGAGCAATTTTTTCATTATAAAGAAGGGCTTCTTCTGGTGACTCTTCTTCACGATGACCGGCACTTCCTGTTGCAGCGGCAGAACAAAATACAAAAAGGTTATCTTAGTATTACTATAAATACAATGTATGCTTATAATTTTTCAAAACAATTCAGAAGACAGAATCTATCTGCACACAAACAACATAACATGAAGCATTAAACTTCGAAGATCTCTGACACTGCGTCAAATAACTATTATTTACTTACCTGGTTTTCCAGCACTAGATACACGCTGAGTACCAGCACTTCCCACTCGCTGCAAATCACCATGGCAACCATTTTCAACATCATGTCTTTCTTTTGATCTTCTCCTAGTAAATAAAAATCAAAACATAAATTACAAATATTGACACTGATTACATGACATGTGCTTATTTCCTAGAAATGAATTGGCTGATTAAAAACATGTAACTGTTTCTTTTCCCAAACTATAAATCATAAACATGATGCTGAGGTTACATCATAAATAGATATTGTGCTGTAACCAGTATGAATTAGTAGAAAATAACTGACAACTTTCATAAAATGATTATCTGATGATGATGATTGGTGTTTTATGGCCACTTTTGTGCACATGGTAGGCTAAATGGGAGAAGCGACCTTCAAAGGTAATAAAACGAAGTCAAAGATGAAACATCCTTCAGATATTCCCATGTCAAGATTCGAACAAGGATGATAGTAATCTGTGGTCCAACATGCTACCGCTAGACCATGAAGGCACCACACATGATTATTCTGAATTAATATATTTCTTTTTTTTATCTGATCCAGCCACAAATTTCATTGATTAATTATATTCGAATATGTGGAGCAAACATGGTAGGATAAAATTTGGAATTACAGAGAATTCATTTCCAGTTTGTTGTAATATAAAACAGTGCATCGTCTAAGCTTGAACACTAGAAATACTCATTCTGAAAATGTTTTCCACAGAAAAGCATTAATTCTTGCACAACTTTATTAATATGATCATTAGATCATTCGTCTAAAGATATAGCAAAATAGACATCCTTGCTTAACACTTATCAAGAATGATTTTAAAGAAATTTATTAGTCACGAGACATGTTGATTAGCTGGTTTAATTAGCCTAACGTCTAGTCAAACCTGGGACATATGACTAAAGGGACAACTCACTGAGGAAACGTTCCACAAATATAATGAGAGATGTATGCAGCACTGTATTTACCTTTTTCCACTGTCTATTCTAGGTGGAGTGCCCGTATCTATTGATGTCTCAGTACCATCCTCGATGTGTTTAGTTCTTTCCTTGGGTCCACTGTGTACTCTTCTAGGAACCTCTGTTGTCTCTGGTATATGTCCAGTAGGGCTTACTAAAGACACTAAAATTGCGAATACATTAATTATTACAAAGCCAAGTTAAACAGGAGAATCTATCATAATAATCATTTTTAATACAGCAAAAGTTTACTCTCTCATCAGCCAGCGCTAACAGATTTAAACTATCCCAGTTTGGAATATTTCTACCCAGAACTAAGCTAAGCTCATATTTGAAATTAATAAAACTAATAAAAGTAATAATTTATCTCACTCATCAAAAACTGGAAACTTTTGTTCCACAAAAAAATATCAACAGCAATTTCATCATGATCATTTTAAACCAGAGGGTCAAAACTGGACATATGTGACAAGTTAACATGTGACCAGTTAATTATAAAAAATCAAAATCTTATAAACTGTCTACTTATCACACAACAATTAATAAAATTCACCAATAATTTGACAGGCTCTCTCTATCTTACAGAATGCTACAGTGTCTGTGTGTCACTCATGATGTGGCAACGGTAACTTCATTGAAAGTTTTAGGACGGCTGTACATTTGGTCAAACTAGATTGCATAATCAAAAATACATTTTCCGTGTTCTTATGGTGCTACTCGCATCAACTTTGAGAACGGACTATAGTTTAGTTTTTGTTATGATGCTGGATAAGTGATTGGTTGGTTGATTGATTTCTTCGGCCTCAGCACTCGTCATACCTGTGACTTGTGGGTGAGGGACGACAACCCACAAACAGAGGCATGAACCAGATTCAAACTCACAACCTGGAGCTTTGTAGCCCAATCCTCTAACCATGTATTCTAAGCGGAAGATGATGACTGCAGCCACTACCGTTAAGAAGTACAGTTTATATTCATGTTTGCTATTGATATCTCTGAGTGGAAGATGATGATTGGTGTTTTACAGCCACTATAGAGCACAAGGTAGGCTAAATGGGCAGAGCAAAGTCCAACGGTAATGAAGCAAAGTCGAAGATGAAACACCCTTCAGATATGCCCACACTGAGATTTGAACTCAGGTGGTAGTGATTTGTGGTCCAGCACACTACTAATTAGACCACAGAGGCGCCTATCTCTGAGTGGATGCATGATGTTTCAGAATATATCACATGCATAAAACAGCTCAGAAATAAGCTTTATTTATCATCTGTCTTACATGGAATCAGAAACTGATGCTTATCGATAACATAACAGATCAATATTGAATCCAAGTCCTTTGCCACTTGCAGCTCAGGATTAGCCATCTCAGTGCAAGGGACAAGCTCATGACTGATAATCGAAAAGAAACTCCTTTATTTTACAGTATATTGCACTCATTTTGAGTTACTAATGTTAGAATAGCTAGCATGCTGCAGTATATTCAACTAAGAGCATCAACAGCCTTCTGTGATTCACTATTGTACTTCGCCCCCATCATATCTGTGAGGTGCTTGGCTATTAAATGCTTGGGTCTTCACATGGAAATGATGTCATGGCATGGATATTCTCATGATCCAGGCACTAGATTACACTGTGACTTTCAAACCTACACAGTTAACATAGAAACAGGTAAGACTAAATTATCTTTTTGAGTTATAAAACCCTACCCACTGATTCCATAATAATATATTTATATTAAAGAACTGAATAGATATTAGCTTTGTAAGCAATCATACAGGAAAGGCAGACAGGACATAATTACTGAAATGTTCATCATAAATACATAATGCAAGGAGAAATATAATCATTATGCTGAAACAGTAATTGTCACCATTTCTGATGATATAGCTGAAGGTATCATAGCCTCTCTCAACAAAGCAAAGAAATAGCACAAAACAAGAAATGGGAAACCCATAACATTACCATCAGTCAATGAGCCAGACTTTGACCTTAGCTGCCTATCAGTGCTGCCATCTGTGGGTGAGTCAATGCTGTGCTGGTGATGGAGTCTCTGTCGTGAACCAGGACGGCGTACTGGACGGTTTGGATCAGCGGGTGGCTTAGGAGCTATAGGTCCAATCTCATCGACTACCTTCGGCTTCTGATCAAACACAAACAGGGCACGTTAATTAGCTAACAGCACACAAGACAGTGGATCACACAGTGTAAGTGGGAAACAATAACATAATACACACAGAACCAGGCGATAAAGCCAGTTTCTTTTTAATCACTCTAAGGGATTAAAAATGCATGACACAATACCAGCCTGGACGGACCATATAGACCACAGGCTAGTGATTACTTCTACCATGCGGTCCCAGTAGTGAATCACTGACTAATATTAATGGGTGGATGTCATTAAAAGGGCAAATATTGTAACTACATGGGGAAGCTGTATACTGATCAATAACCAGCAAACAATGTATTACCTTGTATTATTTATATTATCTCTAACTGACTGATCTTTAGTATTAAAAGATGGCAAATAACTAACTCATCTCATCGCTCAACAATACGTTTTCCAATGTATGAGGGACCAGGACCATATTTACATAGGCACATCAGATCTAAAGACCTAACAATATCCATTGTATAAATTAAAACGTACTCACAGAGATGTTCCCATTTAAAAACATTTGAGGATAACTAAAAAAACTTTGCAACTATTGATATGGGTATTTCTCCTGCTAGTCTTATTTTCCCAGGTTGTACGAATTCTAGTCAATCTTCATACACTGCTGATGGTCTCGTCGACTCACTACGATTTATGTTATACAATGACATATAATTATACAATTATATAAAGCCATGGTCTAATGCTGTATTTAGCTTGTATTGTTCTTATTCATGCTGTATGTACTTTTATCCTGTATTTTCTCCATTCTATGGAGGTTGAATAAAATAATATTAATATATCAAAATGAATGTTGGAATGTTGAGTCCATGAAAGATCACATGTTTGTGTTTGTAATTAGCCATGAATGATTATGATTGGCTGTGACTATGAGATAGTCACAGGCAATGGAAGCATCATGCGTCAGTGTGTATGCATGGTCAAGGAGGACTGTAATTGGTTACGATATACCAGTTATCGCATGTGGACAGGTTAATTAACCATTACTGATGACAAGTCAGTGTGTCTTGCATAACTGAACCAGTGGAAATATTTTACATTGAAATGTCACATTCTGTTGGCAAAATGAAGTGTTGGAACATGAGTTTGCTGGATTAAAAAGTCATTTATAATGGAGATAAATCCATCACAGACAATAGTGTGATGGAAGGTGCATTTGGTGGGTAATCAATGTCCATATTTATGGATGGTCACTGTATTATGCTATGCAAATAATATTACTTCAACATTTATTTTTCATTATAAATTGTACCAGAAACAATCAAATTTCATGCTTACTAAGTAAACAAATAATGCCTTAGTACTAGTAGTTTTGGCAGAAAGTCATGTTGCTATTCAAATTATACTACTAACGGTTTCTTTCATTTCTGGAAGCTCACCGAGGACCGCTCACCAGCCAGTCCACTGACCACTACTTTGAGTATCACTGCCAATTAGTACAATAATACTACACAGATAAAGCATGAGCCAAATTTGACCACCATCATATAAATATCTAAACATTAAACCTAATATACTTAAGTTCACTACAAATTCTTTAGACATAACCATAAGAAAGTTGACAATGCTTCCTTAGCACTAGACTGTTTATCTGCAGTCTCACAATACACACAGTTCCAGCCAGCTATTTATAATCAACATAAAAGGAGGTTTTTTCAAGGGTTAAGAACCATCGTTTACAGTTCATACTATGGGCTCAGAAGACAAACAAAGAGTCATATGACCTCAAACCAAATAATCTCAGCTGCTAGAATTTGATGAAAACATTTGTAAATATGAGCGCAATAATTCTTACTGGCTATATGCTTCCTTTAACCAAAATGACTCAACTAAACACTTCTATAAAGGGCTCTTGTAATAACCTAGCTGAATTTGATCCAGTTCTCTCATCCTGGATTGGATGAAAGATGTAAATTTAAATTCACAATTACCAGACTACTTACATGATCAAGTGGGGAGAGTCTGGTGCCTGAGACTGGCCGAGACTCACTGTCAAAATGATGTGAACCCAAACTGAAAAATAAACAGTGACAGAGATCACAGAAGATGTTTAGCAGCAAACAAGTAACAAAAAAATGGATGTTGTCATAATACAGGCATAACTAAACACACACACACAAGCACAATTGGATATCTTGTGCTTAAATATCTAATTGGAGATTGATGATGATGATTGATGTTTAAACTTTAATGGCAACTTTTGTGCATATGGTAGGCTAAATGAGCCGAGCGACCTCCAAAGGCAATGAAGCTAAGTCAAAGATGAAACACCCTTCAGATATGACCATGCCAATATTTGAATTCAATTGGGTTAGATCTGTGGTCCAATGCGCTACCAACTAGACCAGGGAGGCACCCCTTTTATGATATTTATTAAAGGGAACCCCACAATATAGATAGAAAAATCTTCCCAGCTGAATTATTACAAATTTAGGACAGCCCCATATCTCTGTGATATAAGGAATAACAATGGTAATTGGTAACTATGAATGATTTCATGGTGTGTAATTATTATAACACACAAATGCCCAAAACGTCATTATGAAAATCTTAGCTGAATCTTTGTGTGTGAGTCAGTATACTGTATCTTCCAAGACAACTAATTAGGATCTGACTGGACCGGTGAATTGTCCACAAACTTGTTGTTTCCCTTTATCGGTATAATGTCTATCGTGACTGAAAGTGTACCAAAGCTGCACTATGTATGTCTGATTATCTGTAGGTATGTATTAAAGAATACTGAAGACAACTGACAAGCGAATGTCTACCAGTATGAATGTCTTAATTAATAAGCTGATCCTATATAAATTGTCATCCAGCTGAAGGAAAGTATATTAATTGCTAATTAATAAAACAAGAACTAACACAGTAGTAAATTACACTAATACAAGTTTTTTTGCCGATATATTTCATTGGATGCCTGATAAAAGTGATATTTCCTGAGGAAACTATCTAGCACCACATTCTCACATTTGTCAACTATATTTTGCATCAACATATAGCAGTATAATAATTGTGAAGTGAATTAATTATGTTCCTATAAGATCTTGTCATTTAAATAGTATTTTGGACAGTTTTAACCATCAACCATAGCTTTTTATGTGATATACTGATGCTGCAAGAATGAAAAACCAAAGAAGACATATATTTTTCCACGTAACTATTTGCAAAAACTGCCTGGGATTGTTTATAATGACACTTAATAACAGATCATAATAAACCTGATTCAGAATGGAATATTTACACCAGCATAAACATTCTAATATTACAACACCTGTAAACTATTACTAATTAGTCCCCTTTACTGTAATAAACAATAATATGTGGATTACACAATAAACTATGCAACAGTTTCATTCTATCTAGCAGAGGTGTTCTAATAGTGCAGTGGTTACAGCATTACATTGGAAACCTCGAGAATGTGGGTTTGAATCTGGCTCATACCTGTATTTGTGGGATGTTCCCCTATGGAGATGCCCCTTAGCCACACGTCCTTGGTGTGACCAGTACCAAGACTGAAGAAACCTACCAATCAGTTATTCAAACAACTCAGATTACCTTCACCTTGCCTGCTGTGAGGATGTGAATGATGTACGTGTGTGAAGAATATACAGCATTACATTTAACACAAAGCAACTGCACAGATGTACTTATTGAGGATAAAACTAACCAACACCATACCACCAGTCAATATGAATTATGTTGTTTAAAAATCAACATGATAGTTTCCATAAATAAAAAAACTGTGGTCTACCTGAATGCACTTGGTGGCCTGTTTGTTGGATCCCTTATACTCTGTTCACCAAACAGTTTCCTCTGACTCTCCTGGGGTGTCTCTGGCCTCCGCGTGGAGAGGGGACGCAGCTGTCCCCTCTGTAGGGAATCTTTTGCATCCTGTATGATCTGTGCACTTGTGCGAACGTTTTCAGGTGCTTTATAGAAAGGCAAGTCTTTTGGTTTGTGCACAAGAGGTGGGGTCTTATCCATAGCTAAGAATGTACACGCAATTCAGATCCAGTGGTGTAATTCAAATTTAAAGACTGCACATGGTGGTCACAGAGTGCTGAGGGCTAACATCTGAATTCAATGGATAACATAACATGTAATCTAATTCACTGCAGCAAATCCCTGTAATATACATATAAACATTATCTTCAGCTGACATTTGCCAGTGTCATGATGTACTCCAGTGTTTATGTGTGCATATTGATATATAGAGGCATAATCATGTCACAGTTTGTATTTGACCATTATTATGAATCACTTCGTTGTCATAATAAAACGAAACTGCTAAGATTATTGAGCAACATGACCAAAAATATATTTTGAAAGCTAGCCAAAGAAAAATGTCATGTAACAACAGGGCTAGTAAATACTGATCACTCGGTGGGTCATAACATCTTTGCCAAGTTTCTTATATCATTGGCACTGGCAGTAGTCTTTTAATGTCAGTTACTTTGGCATAATCGAAAACCACAACAAACATTACAGTAAGCTGTGACTGATAGCAGATTATTTGCTTGATCTTAAATTGTTCAATTAACCACAGCGACACAACTATTCACCCATCAACAATTAAGGTTACAGCTGACAAGAACATTTGTAGTCTTGAATTTGTCGCCAGAAAGTAAAAACTGCACATGATGACATACTTAAAAAAAAAAAACTGAAGATGGTAAAGTTATCTTTGATTCCAACACACTAGTGTTTGACCACGGAGGTGCCTCATGTAAGGTTATCTTTGGTACAAATAAAAGCAATTTAATTAATTATAAAACATAGTTAAAGTTATATCTTTTAAAATATTTTATTTTCTACAAAGACATATAATGTAACCCAGACAGTTTGGGGATACATAAAGTAAACCATAATCTTTAGTTGAAATATTGATACTGAGGGAGTATTTATTGGTTGTTGTTTTTTAAATCTTGAACGCTATGATGAATACGATCATGGAATACAATAATTTCAGATCCTTGACCCAAAAAAAAACTGGTCTAAAATACAGAGATTAAAATTAATAATCATTATTATATACTATTTTAGTAGATAGCATATGTTTTTTGGAGATTTTAAATCAGTTGTATAATATTTTAGTAATTTTTTAGCTATTCAATAAAATCAAAGCACTGTCTTATGCTAATGGTGTAACAAGTAAAAACGATGGATACCCTTCAAAATAAAAATCCGGCGTGCATTTACAAATTTTATTTCTGGTCAGGTTTGAATAACTGAGCACTGTAACAATTACAGATTGACAAATTGTGCTAGGCAACCTAAAAATTGATTCAATTAGGTGAAAATAAAAAATGGGGCATTGTGATGTAGGCAAACATTGGAAATCTGTGCCTCATGCATGTGTTGTGTCTTTTCCTATACTTGGATGAGAATCAGCTGTCCTGGCACTAGAAACCTGTGCACCAATGATAAAGATCTAAGCTCTCAACAGACTTGATCCTTGTACATGCAGCATCAGAAGTATATTAACCAGTGTTACCAATCTATTTTATATAAACACACTCATACATATATATGTGTAGCAACATTTAATATTACTCAGACTATGTGTGTGGGAGGCACAAAACTGTAAAACACATTACAGTACAAGTAGCATGCAAGGACAACAGGATATACTGGCTATATTAATTATTCAGCTTCAGTACACTGGAAACTATTAATCCAAATAGTAGATAGATTTAGGAAAATACCACAGCACCATCTCCAGGGGAATCCACAAGGTAGCATCCATGACTTGGTGCAGCCATGCAATCTGGTTTAGCAAGTTATATTTAATTTATATAAGTATGGAAACTTAAAATTCTTAAATTAATCACTAATTAAACACAGAAAAGCCATACTTAATCAAGATGATCACTATTCGTAAGATAAGTGTTAGTTGCAACATTCAGCAGATTTGGGGGTATACCTAGTTATTTCTGTGTAAGCCAATTTGGACACCATAGTATTATGAATTTAAGGTAGTTATTGTTGCTAAAAACCATGGTTGGAGTTTAACCCGGCCCAGCCTGGTGGGTTAAACCTAGGTTTTACTATTTTAGCTGGGGTTAAACTGTATTTTTCTCTATCGTGAGGCAAAGAACCTCATAGTCAACCTCTCCCCTGTTGTGTGTGCTCTGGATTGTCTACAGTCTGACCACACCAGCATTCCTGATCCATGTGATGCTTGGGTTAGACTCCTTACAGAATAATGTCTTCAACACCACAAAGCCAAAGTACAGAAACGATTTGATCAGGCCATAACATGAAACCACCTCCTTGCTTACTGTTTGCATCCAACATACAAAGGCCAGGATCTCAATCCCCAATAAGTCCAGGTGGCCCATGAACCACTCCTAGCAAAGGATCCTGATCTCATGGCCCATCTCTACGGTTTCCAGGCTGAGGCAGAGCCATTCCTTGTCTTTATTTCATGACATTTGTGTTGGGAACCTGAAACCAGGTATGTGGTGGACTTGTGTCAAGAAAACATGTAAGGGTGTGATCTAGCCATTATGCTGCTCTGTCTTCCATCAAGTTCAACCTCAATCGAGAGCATTTTCTCCAACTATGCTATCCAGACCAAGTTGTGTAATAGATTCGGTCTGGAGCTATCATGAACTTCATGGTGGTGCAGAATTAAACATTTAGTGTGTTTTATTTAATCAATTAGTTGTGAATTGTGCCTAAAAATGAGTTTAACCTCAAATGGGGGTTTAGTCCAAACCAAGTTAAACCCAGTCGGCGAGTTAAACTTCCCAACCCTGCTAAAAACGCTAGGACACAGATCTACAGTTTATTATTTAATTTTAATAAAAGTTACGAGGTGAGCTGACTGAGCTACATCTAGGTACAATGTAAAGGCAGTCATAGATATTCATTATGTTAAATAAACTAATTACTATAGAATTAGCAAAATAATTCATTATTATTAATAATTGTAGTATATTTACTATGACCTAGAGCTAGACTTGACTAGAGTCTAGATTCTAGTGAATAGTCAAAGTAATTTGTTTTATAATGAAATAGGATTCAACATCATAACTGATTTAATATTATGCTTAAAATCAGTGGCAAATTTGGCCTTATCTGTCCCTTCCTAATAATTCAAACACAATCACGTCCAGTCGTGGAACGATTAAATACGTACCATTCTAGGTACTGCCAAAAATATTCCTATAACATTTCATTTGACAGATTACTAAAAAGACGAAGCCAAACTTTAGCAACCATCTGACGCATGCGCAGATACTAGAACAGGACGACTATGGTAATACTTTTTAC
The DNA here is from genome assembly GCA_025642065.1 of Paralvinella palmiformis. Taxonomy (NCBI): domain Eukaryota; kingdom Metazoa; phylum Annelida; class Polychaeta; order Terebellida; family Alvinellidae; genus Paralvinella; species Paralvinella palmiformis. The sequence continues at coordinate 384,864 of JAODUP010000253.1, read as the reverse complement.
TGCAAAGAATTAAATTAATAACAACGGGCAAATCAGGTTAGGACCAAATAAGTATTTATAAAATAAATACTTTTATCAAGAAAAATGTATACCACATGTAAAACAAATTATACAAAAACATATTATGTATACTAATGAATAACGTATAAAAGAGTATAGTACACCCTATACCGCTTATATAATCCAAACTATTCTAGATTATTGAGCAAACTATAATGTATATCTTTATTCTTGGTATAATAATAATAAGAAGAAAACTAGAAATAAACGTGTTTATAAAATTACGTAAGCTAACCGTACGTAATACAGGGTGAAAATTGTTCCTAACTCACCAATGAGTGTTTTTAAATCACTAGCGAGTTTTGATAGCCATACATCCGAACACTTGGGTGCAGCTAATGATCCTTCTATGGTTATAAATACCATTGCATCAGCGTCACATACACGAATCGTAACAATAAAGAGTAGTATACCTTAAATGTGTGTGTGTGTGTGTGTGTGTGTTACTTGTATGAATTTTACAGCATTTCTTGTCCATCACTTTTAAATAAGCTATAAAAAACAATTCCAATACAACCAGTAAAGGACAGATTTGGTAACACCGATGATTGTTGAAACAGTGGAAACAACTATAATGAACTTCTTTCTCTGGTCTATTTATGACTGAGAGCAATAAAATTTAAGCCATTTTGATCTTGTTTTATGTGAATCACTTTGTCATATCTTAACTGGATATTATACGTTTTTAACTTAAGATAATTTCAATATGGAATTTACTTTACTAACAGTAAATTGTTCGGTTTTCATATTAAAAATATTTAAGTTCATATCATTATACAGGTCTTGAGAAATGTACATGAAAAAGTTAATTACAATTTAGCAGACATCGATCTTAATTATGAACTGCGAGATTGGATTTTCACGCCAAACAATATTTATTATCTATCATTATCTGGTAATCGAATATTTAAGTGATATCAAGCTGTAAGTTGATTCCACCTTAACTAGTTTAAATCATAAATCTTTAAGGAAACAATAACTTTTTTCTTGAATTTTGTTCCTACAATAATTAATGAGTAAGAATCAACCGACAGGGTAGCTAGCTTGTTTTGTACGAGTTCTGGCCGGTTATACCTTTTATAAACAATACCTGGAGATGATCAAGCATAGTAAAGTCGATATTGAATATATCGAGACACAACAATTCAATTCAATCCAACTCAGTTTCTTTATTTCGGACTTGTCTCTAAAACATATGTCTATATAAACATTAAACATAAAAATGAATGAAAATACAAAATGATACATTCAATCAAAACTATTACGTATATATACCTCTGCGCTGAAATTACCATGGATTGCTGGCCAGAATAATGACTGATACATATTTTTGCAGTAGGGTTGCAGACCCTCGCATAATTTTTGGTGCGGGCTGGATGTTAATTTCAGGGGCGCTTTCTCAACAAAATCAGTGATGCCAATTGTAGTTTGGGCTCAGAATTTATCATTTTATTAGCGAACGTATGTTTTATGAAACCTTTCTTTAAATTATCACTGGAATAAAAGTTGACTGGTTGCCACTTCGCTTTAGCATATTAAAGGACTATATTGGGTTAATATATAGCTAGCTATGCAATGAAAAACTGCATCTTCAGTGTTTTCCCCTACCTTTCCATCTAATCTGTTTATTACATATATGCTAAAACAACAATATCAGAACAGTTATCCCAAATGGCACATGTTCTGACATTCTCCAGTGGTGGAAGGTGATTTCCAATCAATTCCCAGATCTAGCATTCATTCCTCGTTACACTTTTTATATAATGGCAGCCAGTGCTGCGAGTGAGAGGAACTTTCGTTTGGCCTGTTATGTGGTCAGTGAGCGACGCTCATATTTCTCAAAATTTCAGACGTGAACAACATTTTATTGATTAATAGTGCTTTGCGAATCAGTGATGTATATTTAAATAGTTTATTGAATTATGGAAATAATATTTAATGTATCAGTAATGTTGCATTGTTGTGAAGGATTTTTCGGGCTTGTCACTGGAATGTAGCGGTGCGATGTGGACGCGGGTTTGGTATGTAACTTTGCGGTGCTGTGTAGGTCTCCGCATTGAATGGTGTTGCGGGGCGGGGGTTGTCCTCTTTAATACAGGGCCGGGCGGTTACGGGTCAGAAATATCAGCCCGCGCAGTGCTGTAGAGCAGAGCATTGGTATTGTCAAGCGTTAACATCATACGGAATTATTACAAGAATTAAATATATCTTATGAAATAAATTACGTCATCGTATACACACATTTCAAAAGATAATTATTCTTTACATGAACTGTGTATTTATGATTTAGCTGTTTTTATGTCCTGTGGTAAAACTATCCCAGGTACAGTTACACATCTGCTTACCTTGATACCTTGATACGGGGTATACGGAATATAGAGGCATTGACTCATTCTTTATTCCGGTCTTGACATAAATACTTTATTTACATGGCGCTCATGACAAATTGTATCGCTCTGGACGCCAAAATTTATCCAACCTGGACTTAAAACTGTTTATTTGTTGGCTTTCAATGACTTCAGCTGGGAGCGAGTTCCAATCGTTCACAACTCTCTGACTGAAAACTGACTGCAGACTTCCCAAACTGGCGTGTTTTTTAACTATATTCTGGTTGTGGCCTCGAGTGACTTAGTTCAAAGAATATAGCACTATCTATTCTATCGATTTCATTTAATATCTTGTAAGTTTGAATCAGATCCCCTCTTCTCCTACCGTATTGTAATGATGCCAATTTCAGCGCTCTTGGTCGCTTATCATACGGTAGATGGCTTATCTCTGGAATAAGTTTAGTGGCCCGTCTCCGAACTTTTTCTATATCAAGACTGTCACGTCTAAACCTTGGATGCTAGATTTCATTCCCATATTCTAAATGTGGTCGGCCCATAGTTGTGAAGAGTCTTGACATGGTGACATTATCGAGGTATGTGAAAGTAGCTCTTATTTGTCCTAAAAGGCATGACGCTTTTGCTACTGCCTTAGTTCCTCGTCAATATATATACCCCCCCAAGTCCCTCTCATTTCTGGTCTCTTCTAATAACTGCGAGTTCATCTAGTATGTTAGTCTCTGGTTTGAGCTGCCTAGATGGAGGGTCTTACACTTGGCTTCGCTGAACCTCAGTTGCTACTTGTTCGACCATTCCACAAGGTTGTCAATTAAGGTCCCGCTGCCGGACATTGTGATATTCTATTGTCCTAATTTCACAGAACAGCTTTGTGTCATCAGAAAATATTTTTGCTGTTCTGCTGACTACATCTGGCAGGTCATTTATAAAAAATGACGAACAAGATTGGACCTAACACACTTCCTTGAGGTATTCCACTCATGCAGGATATCTGTCCATGGCGACAGTTTTCCATTTACACTTACTCTTTGCCTTCGTCCAGATAAAAATTCTAGTATCCACTCCAGTAATTTACCGGTTACACCGTACGCTTTCAATTTCCTCAATAACCTTTGGTGAGAGACAGTATTAAAAGCTTTTTTGAAATCCAAGTAAATCACACCTGTGGCGGCACCACTGTCTAGCAATTAACTTGGTCCATAATTTCAGAATGACTAATAATTGTGTCATGTAGGAGCGTCCCGTGACAAAACCATGCTGCTGGTCACAAAATAGCTTGCTAGCAATCATGTGTTTTACAAGTGAATCCCTAATTACGGACTCCATCATTTTTCCTATCACTGATGTGAGACTGACCGGACGATAATTTGCAGGAATGGCTTTTGACTCCTTCTTGTGTATTGGTGTGATCCGGGCATTTTTCCAATCACTTGGTAGGCGACCCTCGTCATATAATTGCGTGAATATGATGCTCAAGGGCAGTTTAATGGAGAGAGATATCTCACTCAACACTCGTGGATGGAAGCCATCGGGTCCAGCAGATTTGGTTATTTTCAGTTTCTTGAGTTTCTTTTCAATGATATCAGTGGTGAATCTTAAGTTAACACTATCTTTGATCTGATGTCTATCTTCTAAGACTGAGTTATTTGTATTTTCATGTGTGAATAACTTACAAAAAAGGAATTAAGTAACTCATCTTTTGTTTCATCATCACCAGTGAGTTTGCCATCTGCCATTTTCAGGTCACCAAGTTTACTTCTCTTTTTCATTTCTGACTTACAATACCTCCAAAATGCCTTAAGGTTTAGTTTCACATTTCTAGCCAAATTGTATTCGAATAAAGTCCCTACACAGATTTCTTGTCATCGTAGTTAATTCGTTTTTTTTTCATTTGTCGCTCGCACACATAGTCCCATTTCAATTGTTACTTGTTTCTTTATATTTCTTCCATGCACGCTGCTTCTTTCTATGCTTGGCTGTAACTTCTTTTGTCATCCATATCTTACGTCTTTTGTTCTTTTTGGGTACTGATTTTGGAATATGTTTCTCCATTTGGCCTGTTAGTTCGTTTGAAAAATATATCCACATTTCTTCTGTTGTCATACCTATGAACTTTGATGACCAGTCAATGTTCATGAGAGTATCATTTATTGCTGCATAATTCCCTTTATTGTAGATGAATCTTGGAATACCCTACTTCAACCGATTTTTTCCATAGTTATGGTACAACTGAGGACAACGTGATCCCTTAATCCTATGCCTGCATGATATTCTAGGTTACTGATAGAGTCTTCACTGCTGTTCAGTATCAGGTCAAGAAGGTTGGGGTTTTGACTATGTCTGTATCTTGTAGGCTGAGTTACATGCTGATACAATTAAGTATGTATCTCTAACTGCATCAATGAAGTGTTGGCTGCTGTGACACAGTTAAGTTTATTACCAGTAGACTGTGCTTTTACTAAATATATCCCGCCCCATAATATGTACAATGGTGGAGTTGTAGACTCATTTAGCGAACTTATCCATTGTGATAATCTTATTAAACCTTAAATTGGTCTGACGAATATTTAATGTCAGTTCTGTTAGCCAGAACATTTTAGTATTTGTTTAAAATTATTTATTCTCAATATACACGATTGTTCTAATTCGTGTGTTTTTGAATGTATTGTACTCTATTCAGATTTGTTTATAAGTATTTCCCCAATCTTGGGGGTTGAAACCAAAATAAATATAATAAATAAATAAATGCGTTAATAAATAATCACGGTGAATAGAACAATGTGTTTAAATGTGATAGTAAGTATTTATGCATATTGTAATGGATATGGATTTACATATAATTTCCCGTTTTCTTACAGAAACTGTGGGTGATTTTATCAGTCTTGCATTTGAATATGACGCATGAATGGTTTAGAACTTTAGATGCTTATTTTTTATCGGCTATCACGTTTGTATGGTAAATAGTATACGCGTATAGAAAACATGGCGTATGACGTTTAGATTGGGAAAGTTAAATATTTTGCTAGTCTATATTTATTTGATTAAAATTTTTGAATATTGTCTTCTTTCGTTAATTGTATGCATATATACTGATATATACTGGTATAGTATAGTTTTTACTATTACTCACTGATTTATCTATTAAAATTTATAATTTATTTTATTATCGCTCACACGTTCACGCATGATCAGCCGATATTAGCCTCATTTAGTCATTAGGTATAACTAAATATAAACATTCTCGGATCAGGCTAATGTTAGAGGTCAGAATACGTGCTAAGCATTCCTACCCATGTTGACGTTAACCGAAATGCTAAGTATTTCTGTAGTGTATACAACCAGGTCAACTCGAATTCAGATCATTACTGACATTAGTAATTTAGTTTATCAGATGATTGATTAGGATTAGGTACGTGACAAAAAATTAAATTAAAGATAGAGCACCAAGTAACACTGATTGAAGAACAGGAATAAAACATTCCAATGGTATCTGTTTCATGATGATAGCTCAAATATTAAGGGAGTTAGAGACTTTTAACTTCTTCAAAAATGTCGAATTTATGGTTACTTATTTAACATGGAAATGAATGGGAAGGTCTGACCTCAAATCCAATTTTCACAAATATGTACATAATTCTTTTAATATTCAATGAAATAGCTTGTCTAAATAACTAATTGATGTCTAGAAAACTACTGATGTCTAAAAAACTAATTGATGTCTAAAAAACTAACTGATGTCTAAATAATTAAATAAGTAACTGCATCATGATATCTAAATAACTAACTAAATGTCTAAATAACTATTTAATGTCTAAATAACTAATTGATGTCTAAAAAAAATATTTAAATAAGTAACTGATGGCCAAATAACTAACTGATATCTAAATAACTAATTACTATCTAAATAAATAACTAATTTCTAAAGAATTAATTGATGTCTAAAAAAAAGTTGTCTAAAAAAATTATTAATGTCTAAAAAAAATATTGATGTCTAAAAAAGTAAATGACTAAATATTTAAATGAGTAACTGGTGTCTAAATAACTAACTGATGGCTAAAAAACTAACTACACTGTCATATGTTTCATCCGTTTGCCAGTATGCGACCATGTACATGTTTCTAGGTGGATTTCCCAATGGCAACAGCGAACCAGAAAAATTGCGGCCAGCCAAATATATATAGACCAGGGAGGCCGTCATTAGTTTATCAGATCATTCATCATTTCATGTTGTCACAGCTACTGCCCTAAATTCTTTTGGGCGCCTCTGTGGTCTAGCGGTAGCGTGCTGGACTACAGATCACTACCACCTGTGTTCAAATCTCGGCGTGGGCATATCTGAAGGTTGTTTCGTCTTTCACTTCGTCTCATTACCTTTGGAAGTCGCTCAGCCCATTTAGCCTACCTTGTGCACAAAAGTGGCAGTAAAACATCAATAATCATCACCCTAAATTCTTTTAAGTCTAGTCTTCACAATTACTGGAAAGGTGACATGTACATGATGCTATAGGCACAGACTGTATGATAAGAATACTTGCATAGAGAAAACAAAAGTAGGCAAAACCTGAAGACCCAGCAGGCACTAAACCTGCTTAGCCTTAGCTTAGGCCATTGGGGAGTGCTACTAACGCTTTTGTAACAGCCTTAAAGAATGACTGACACTGCCCCATGGAAAATCGTTTTATGCATCGCTGGGTCCATTATGTGATAAAGTAACTTGATGATTTTGTTCCTGAATGGTTCATGAACAAGTACGTCTTTATCTGATAATTTTCTGATCTCCGTGCAAAAAGTTGTATTATCGTGAAAATAGGTGAGTTTGATGCCATTAATTCATATTCCCATCTTAACCAAGTGCCTTAGAAAACTATACAAACGCGAACATTAGAGTAATATCTTCCCTCAGGAAAAGTATCCTACTTTAAAACACCCGCGCTGATACCTCACCAACCATTGCTAAAAAGCACTGTTCCTGATTGTAGGCTGGATTTTGGACTGATTTTCATGATTTCGAAAATAGATCATGATAAACGTCAAATATTTATCAGTCGATAGTTTCATGATCTGAAATAATGCCAAAATCTACTACTGTAACCATTTCAGATGTCATAATTATACATATCCTGAAGGATGGGAGAAAGTTTGGTAGGCTGGCGATATTTGATAGTAAATGGCCATTTGCATTATGATGGTCACATGACACAAATACCCTCTCATGATTGGTCAGTTGTCTTTGTTTACAGTAAATAAAAGCACATAGTCTTGTTTATATGGTGGATTTCTCTGTCCCTTTCCTGTTTATCTGTTTGATTACTGTGTTTTTACATTTTTATGTTATTATTAGGATATATATATATGTATATATATATATATATATATATATATGGATTGCATATATCATATTAACTGTTTTCATACTTTGTTGAAGGAATTATTTGCAATTTTTGTTAACTTAATTGTGTTTCTTCCTTGATCCTCTGTGTATAAATTATTACTATCTTTGTTTGATATTTTGTACTTTATTTTATAATTAAAAGTTTCAAGAGAAATACAAAGAATGATGTACATAAACTAGATGCTGTCTATGGAGAACACTATGATGATAAAACCTTGGTTTTTCACTGTGGGTACTGTTTTCAAAAAAATTCTTATTTGGTTACTAATATTACTTCAGTCAAAATGTTGCTTAGAAGGAACAGATATCTTCATTTAAGACTTAAGTATATTAAATCCAAGAGTACTATTACCAATGTACCTATATAGCATTAATAAGAGAGGTGATGAATCCCATGTTAAATGATCTTACTGATGTAGGCTTTGATTTTGTTCCTGGTCAGAGTACCTTTAGTCAAATGGTATATAAGATGTGTTAGCTGACATTCAGGTAGGAGAAGCAGTGGCTAAAATGATAATCTGAGCTTAAGTTGGGATGCAACATCTCTTGATGGGACAACATATAAATGAGGTGCATGTTAACTTGCCAAGTGTGTCTTCCCTTAAAGAAAGTATTAAAAACATCACAGTATCTTATGCAGCCTGCTTTCATCACAATCAGATGGAGCGTCAATAGTTAGTGATCAGTCATTTAAAAATACACTAACTGACATGCCCTGCTTTCATAATTAGTTATTGGGAAGTATTGGAAGAAGAAAATAATTATGTAGATAATAAACTTAAGTTTAGAGAGATTTTAATAAGAGATTTTGAGTCAGCATAAACTATTATTTCTTAATAAATATTTAATATATCTTAATTCTTTTATAATGTAGATCTAATAACCAAGTCTGTGGTAAAATGTATTCATTCTGTATCTGAAATAATATAAATATTCGTATTTGGATTTTTTTCACATATAATCCATTCATCAGAGTGAATTTTAGCTGTTTTATGCCTAGGAATAGAACACACCACATGTAATATCCCTTTGGTATGATAAGATAATCATTATATTCTTGTAGATTCACTATATTTATATAATTTCCTTCAATTTGATATGCTACTTGCCATATTTCAATACCAATACATTTTGGTCCTGACCATGACCTTTTCTCATTATGGGTCAAAAGTCAAGGTCATTATAATAAAAACAATCCTTAGTCCCCATAGAATACTAAACATCAAATTTGCAGGTGAGTAACTCCCTTCTTTTTAAGTTACAACCTATTTTCCTCTTGCTGGTTTGTAAAATTCTATGAAATAATAACAGTTTTGGATTCACTGTTCCCATCTAATAGCATTAGCGACCTACCCCTGTAATTTGGGGTCTTTAATGAACAGTTCTGGAATCTGTGAGCTGAGTACTTTACAGTGCGCTAAGAGATATTGCAATAGTAACAACTTCAAAAATTATCAACTTTTAAGAGTTTGTTAAAAACTCATCTGTTTAGACAGGCTTTTATCATCACATAGTTATTCTATATAGTATAATTTTAAAATTGTTATTTAGTCACTAGCCTATTGTATTTTATACAGCATTTTAGACCATTCTCGTATAAGGGGCTTTATAAATTATGTGTAACACTATCATAATAGGACTTTGCTAATGATGTCTACTGTTTTTTTGAGAATAGTAGCACACACAGAGCAGACTACAAGGAGCTACAAAAAGAAGAAAAACCCCCCCGCATTATAAAAGCAACGACTTTCTTCATCCTGTAGTCCCTCAATTCCTGTACTTTGAGCCAGTGTGCCAACTATTGCTAGAACAGGAGAAGGGAATGAAAAAGTTCTTTGTGATAATGTTGCCCAAAACCCTGAAATGTTGACTCTAGATGCAGTCAGAATTAATCTACAGTCACTTGTTTTTATTTTTAGAAATTCATCCCCTCCTCGAACTCATCCCCATGTCCACGAATAAAGCCTACAACTTTATCTCCTTTATTTACATTTCAAGTCTGTGGACAACAGACTTAGTTATGTCCGTTTTCCTGAATAATATTTGGGGATTTAACATTTTAAAGAAAATTAAATCCTTATATTAATCATAGATCAAATTTAGCAATACTTTATTATTTCATATTTTCATATACATACACAGTGCTTTAACAGATGAAGCAATCACCAAATGTATGGCAGTAATTATGAATAATTGTATTCAATACTAATATTTATTAAATATTATTGCTTGAGATAGTCACTTATTATCAAATCCAGCAGACCACCACCTTGTCAGGCTGTTGTCCCATTCCAGGTCTGGAACAACAAACACAGCCTATTTATTATAATTTATATATAGATTATAGATCTTTGCACAGGGAACTGCAGATTTTATACCCAAATATATTTTCACAATTTGTTTGTTACTGCCAGTTGGTCTGATTTTAAAGATAAGACAGTATTGCTTCTAGAACATACCCTGGCTGGATTCCCATAATTTTGCCAGCTGATGCTAAAGCAGGAATATGGTGTGAGAGATGAGACACAAAAAATACATTCATCATATAGTTCTATCAATGGCATGCCTTTGAAAGTTACTATTTTTTTTCGTTTGAGTATAAGGTGTATAAAGTGAAGAATCCGTAGTTTTCCGTCAGTGGGTGCAAATTAAAGAAATATTGATATTTAATCACTGAATGTGGTCAGATTCGAAGTTTTTGTTATTCAGGTGAAACCTTTGTATGTATTTTCTATTTGTTAAATGCAATATTGTTCATTGCCTTCAGTTTCCAGTATTATTGAGGTGATTGCTGCTAATTATGTTAACTAATTATGTTTCAGGCACTTGAGATTAATATGATTTTCCTTTAATGTGGCTTCTATGGTCATTCTTTGTGTGGCCTCATTTACCATTCTGTTCACTTACACATGCTCACATATCTCGATAGTAATGACAAGTCTTTGTAATCACATCACTAATTAGAGCATCGGATTAAATAATCATGGCGATTATCACGATTAAGTTTGGATTTGAAAGACAACAGAGAAAACACATCTAATAAATTTGTTTATTGTTCATATATTCATTGTTAATGTTAAAAAACAATATTATTGTATTTCCTCCTAATTTATACCAAATATTACCTTCCCTTTTAGTATGACCTGCATATAAGATGCACTCGATTTTGGCATCGATTTCGGAGTATAAAAAGTATGACTTATACATGAGTATATACGGTATTTATTAAAAGAATAACATATTTCTGAGACTTAATATAATTATTTATAATTCAAATTTCAGGGGTTTTGTGAACGTATTACATCAGGATGGCAGTACTTGGTGTACAGTTGGTATTCAGTATGGTGTTAGCCAGCATCCTGTCGAGGGTGAATCCTGAACATTCCTTTGCTCGCTGGATTCTCTGCAGCCGACTAGTCAGATACCTGCACCCATCAGATGAAGAGCTGCGAAAGCTGGCAGGTGTACCACCACCGAGCAACAAGTACAGGCGAAAAGATGCTGACAGGAAAGACAGTTCTTTCACAGTCCCTAAAAATCTTGGAATTCAGCTGGACTCGGTTCGCGTGACAGAATTCGATGTTCTACCACTTCACTTCTACACCGAGTACCAGTGGCTGTTGGACTTCTCACTGTGTGCCTTGTTTGTTTACATTATGACAGAACTATACTACTCATTCATAGAACCAAAGGGTGAATTTAACCTGAGTATGATGTGGGGTTTGCTGGTGCTTGGTTTTGCCCTTAAGGTGCTATATGGCTTAACGGCAATCTACTTTCGTACTGAAGAGGAAGGAGAAAGGATCATGTGTGTTATGTTTGGCTTCTTCTTCCTCGTTCTCTCCATGGGTATCCTCATCACAAATGATGACACATTAGAGTTTGGCCTAGAAGCTGCTTATTATAACTTTTCCACAGGGGCAACGTTGTTTTTGCAGAACCAGGGAATAGAATCTGCAGGACCAGCCAGCTATATAACATTTCTTATAATATTGGCATTAGCCAGCGCCATACTGGGTGCATTCCTCACGTTTCCTGGTCTGCGTCTAGCCAGAATGCATTCAGATTCTTTGAAGTATGCAAGTGAGAGGCCACTCTTTCAGTTGCTTTTACATCTGAACATGGTTGCACCACTGATAGCATCACTGATGTGGGTTAAGCCAATCACCCGTGACTTCCTTGTGCACAGGGGTAGGCATGCAATGAGTGATGAAACCTTTAATGCAGTTCGTCTGTGGTTCCTCCTTGCATTCTGTGCTATGAGATTCTTCCTGGTCTGGCCTCACCTCCAATCTCATCTAAACCTTGCCTTTCTTAAGTTGGACAAGCTTCGGAAGGAGGCAGGTCGGATAAAGGCCGTAGAGCTACAAAAGATGATTGTTCACGTATTCTACTATCTGTGTGTTGTCGCCCTGCAGTACCTAACACCGATCATATTTCTGTTGTTCTCAGTATTGATGCTAAAGACACTAGGCAACCTCTCCTTGCTCGGATCAAGTTTCCCAGCCGGTGCTCCCGTCACCATGGAAATGCTGCACAAGCCAACCGATGAGAGTGTCACTGCTACAGCATCACAGTTTTCTTTGGCTTTGAAAAATCTCCGTCACGTTTTTACCCCAATGTGTTTCCAAGCCTTGTTCTCTTATCTCTGCTGGTGGATATGTACCTCTTGGTTCATCACTAGTGCCTTTGGTCTTGTTTATTATGCCTATTTTGAATCAACTAGTTGATAAACTAACTAGATGCCACGACGTTAGATTGGTTCAGTATTTTCAATTAATCCCCTACGGTCCTTTTGTGCTGTTGTTGTTCTTCCTGTTGATTTTCATATCGGTAAAGTTTTTAGTAGTGATACTAGTATGATGCTAAAAGAATACTGAAATGCATTCTTGTTTTTACCTTTTAGGCCTTTTCCCCTTGAAACTTTGGATTATAATTTATATTAATTAACGTCACTGAGGAAGGACACCATTGAGGAGCAGTTAATGGGAACACGTCTAGTTAAGACTTCATGTGATCCATTGTCATGGCTTTTTATAAGTATTTTAGGAGCTGTATGTAGAACAGCTTTACACGAAATGATCTCACTTGTGACTGTAGCTAATTTTTAGGGAGCTTGGTATATCATGTAATGATAATCTATCCCAAGGTAGCTGCTATTAAGAACTCGTTATGTACAACATGTAATGATCACCATTTACAAAAGCAATCAAATTCATATGGTGCTATTATCTGTTGAAGTGTGAAGTGCTGGGTTTGTTTTTCTTCTTTTTTTGTATTACCTGGCAAAATATTCCCATTTGAAATTTGCATTTAACAATAGTTTTGTTTGTGGTTTGTTCATGTAGTACTAATGCCAGTATATAATGTGTGTATGTTTATGTCCCTGTTTAAAAAAGCTTGTGTTGTTTTAATAATTAGCCCAATAAAAAATGCTAATGATTTTGGGTTTGTTACACCGATACTGAAAGAGGCAGATCTCATTTGGTAACTAAATACTGCATATATGGGAAGGTCATGTAGAACTGATACATTGCTATTGTTTATGCTAGGTTCATTTGTTATGTTAAATATTCAGTTGAACCTTTGGAGTATATTAATTAATGTCACTGAGGAATGACACCATCCAGGAGCAATTAATGGGAAAATGTCCAGTTAATGCTTTCATATGATCCACTGTTTAATGAGTTGATACATTCAGATTAACAATTCACTGACTAAATGCTACAGAACGATTATTTATAGTTTTTATGATACAAAATATTTTCTTCTAGGCCACCTTCACAAATGACCTATAACCTTAAATCTGATGTGTATAAAATCAGATATATCAGTCAGTTACCCATTTTTTTCTATTTGGCAGCAGTTTAGAATTATCACTTCATAACAAAGACATCCAAAATGTAGATGGAAGTAGAGATGTGCAGCCTATCAATACAAGTTTAAGTCCAGTACAGGTGCCTACAAAGAATTCAGTGCAGTCAACACCATCATTACTGCTATAGGCCTATATATGGGTTAACTTCTCGACTCATAATATTAGGTGTGTGTGCTTCTTATACATATTTAACCACACTAAAAAGAATCTGATAAACAAAAATCTGCAACAGCCCTTTTTTTTTATAATATGGGTCTTAACTTTCTATCGACCCCATACTTTTAGGATTGTTGGTGTGTCATAAGTATTTATCCCCTAAAGTGTACTGAATGTCACAATAGTTGATTTAAACCTTCATCCCTAGATATTACTCGTGCGTTTTCTGTGTAACAATGCATTTCAGTGCCCTTCCAAGAGTAGTTTTGACTTGGAAGTGCTACAATAATGCTCCAACAGATCATTTACTTTGTAGGCCAGCATGGTAAGGTGTGTGTCTGCCAATTTGTGTTTGACCTCTAGTTGGATGAATTCACCATTAAAAACCCTATCATACCCAAAGGGTATTATCCAGCTAATTCCAATACGAAAGGGATGAATTGAATTAAGGAATTCCCTTTCACAAATAAACACCACATTTATATATAAAAAGTATATTTGTATGAACAAAAAAGTTATATTATTATTATTATTTTTAAGATTGGAATCATTTTGATTAGTTTGAAATGTTCAGCACACACGTTGAATAGAAGTTTTTTGACATTCTGTATTTATATAAAAAAATTTTGAGCAATGGGTTCAACATCAAAAGACTTCATCTTTTTCCCATGTCCAAAAGGGAAATTTTCATCCTGTTTTTAATTTTTTCCCTCAAAAAATTTCGGAGCCAGGGGTTGGGAATTTTTTAAATTTAAAAAGGGAAACCCCAAAATTCCAAAGTGACATCACCTGCATTTACCATTTAACAAAAATTTGATTTTTTGAAAAAAAGGTGATAATTTTCTTGTTTCTATAACAGAATCCCCCAACTTTCATGTCACGAAGGACACCACACCCTCTTGATTGGAAATGTGAGAACCACAGTGAATGAGAAAAATTTTCAGTTTTGTGCTTTGAGGAATTATAGATGGTGATGATACCTGGTAGCAGCTAGCAGCAAATATGTTGAAGGCAATTAGTATACCCAACTTTAATACTATCTTAATAAGTAAGGCTCAAGGCATATCCATATCAGAACAAGTTTCTAATGCTTTGGAATCAAATCTCTTTAAGTCAGGATTTACATCATTGATTGTTAAAGACATGATGGTACATCAATTCAACGCACAAACAGCCTCAAACTAATGTGTCGATATGTTCATCCGAAGTAATGAATTTGTAATAACATGGGCTATACTTTTGACATCAGTAGTCTGAATCGAGATTTGCTAAACCATAAACTTCTGGCCAACTACTACAAAGAACAAGTTCTCCATTTGGCGCATTTATAGTAACACCGGCCTTACAAATCAAGTGACCTTATGGATGATTTGATTATATCTAGGACTTCCTATTTCTTAGTTGATCCTGATTATTTTTCATGGCTATCCTTTAATGACATTTCTTGCAATTTTTGTTGTGTCTTAGACTCACACCTTTAATAGCATTTTGCCATCTGTTGAGTATCTCAAACATATGGTACATGCGAGGCTTAACCATAAACAGAATAAGATCAATAGTTACTTATACATGTATGTGCATGTTTGAAGACTTCCCTTAATATGTTGAAAACCTGGCATTTTCATCTTCAATTGTCTCACAATCAAGTAAAGTGTAATATGGTTGAATTAAATTTTAGGCACCATAATATTCCATCAATGAAACATTTTGTATCTACTAATTGTACCCTCTTTCTGGAGTGCACGTATACTGGTATACATGTAGTTGCACATCTGCTAAAGGTTATAGTCTGGTAAACTTATAAATAAGGTACTTTTTAAAGGAGCAAGATCCAGTGTGTCTAGGTTCCAAATACGTTCAACGTTTATAGACAAATGGTGTTGAACAAAATGGAGAAAATACACAATTCACACAATGATCTTTTGTGGGTCAGGGACACGGATTCTAGAAGATATGCATGCAGTTCATGAAAGTTATGCGATACACTTGATGAGCCATCAATGTTAATGCCAGAATTGTATTACAGATCACAGATTCTAACAACGTGAATGTGGATTTAGTATATATGAAAGGAATACTATTCAAGCTGACAAACATAATCTCTTGATGATGGAAAATGAACTTCATGTAATGGTGTGGTGTACTGTACTATATGATCTATATCCCCGACATGCTGCTGAAAACGTTTCATATTTGTAATGACAACAAAAATCTAGACAAGTATGAATTAATTATCAGCTAATAGAATACACTATTAAACATAGCATCATTTATAATTTTAGATTCTATGTTCCCATTGCAGGTCACTTTTTATAGCTCTTCTTAAGCAGTCCATCCAAACCAGCTAAATGTGCTACTGTATAACAGTATATATTTGTTTTGTATAAATTTTAATATGTTATAGTTAGTTAGTGCCTGGGTTATGAGGCGACTCCCTAGGGAAATATCTCACAAATACAGGTATAAGTCAGATTCAAGCTCTTACTGGTGGTTTGCAGCAGAGTGCTTTAATCACTGTGCTATTCGGGTGCCCACATAATATTTTGAGAATGAGCGTTGCATCACGGATTTGTTATTGAACCTAAAATAGAAAGTGCAGAAATTATTTGGTTCCAAATCTTGAATTATATCTAAAACTAATTGATAGGACATATACGACTGGATTGAAGTTATCTGTCAAGCTGGTGGTGCCCTGTATCATTCCTCTCTCTTGTTTAGTGTTAGGTGATGCTAAAATTCACATACAATAATCAGGACCAGAAATAGATCTTTGACTCGGACTATGTATTTCATTTGAACAATGTAGTTAATTTTAATACTTTTAGTCTTACATAGGCTGATGCAATTTCAAACAAATATTTTTTATAACATTGCATTTTATTGCACAGCCACCACACACACACACACACACATACACCTGAAAGCCAAGAGAATCATTGTCATGTACCACATTTTATACATCTGTTCTGTAAAATATCTTGAAATAATCTGGCTCTCCGCCTTTCAACATGTTGGAGGAAGTTCTTAATCCTTTCTTGCCGCTGAGCAGCAAATGTGTTAACTTTATGCTGAACTGAGAATCCATTCTGCGTGCCAGCAGGTGGCGTAATGCGACAGCTTTCTACAGCATTCCTATAATCATCTTCCTTCTGTATCCTGTCCAGTTCTGCTTCATGTTTCAACTTTGCTTCCTATCAAAAACACAAGTAAACAACTAACAGGATATTTTGTATTAAGTAAGACTCCTGATATAGTAGTCATACAAAGAAGGCCTACTACTCTAGAGCCCATACGCAAGATTATGTGGATCTCAACAGTTAAAAGGGACTTCACCAATGACCACAAATCACAATAGTTTAACCAAGTTCCTGTAAAAAATATAAGCATTTGTAAAACTTTACAAAAGGAACTTAAAATCTCTATTCAAAATCAACTCTTTTCAATTTAGCAGTTATCACAAACACTTACTTGTACAGCCTTATAATTCCGCTGATAATGCAGTATTGCAGCATAGAGATACCATATGTTGAACTCTGGCCACAACACTTTCACAAATGATAATACACTAAAACCACTCTGAAAAAAAAGATACTGCATATAGTACCATAGTTTCCATTAATCTGAGGTTGTTTTTAGGCCTAAAATATCACGATTTATTGTAGTACCACCCATTAAGCCGACCTAAAATCTGAACTTTTCCCGGCAGTATTTCCAGGTGATGTTTTGAACGCAGGAAATAGGTTTTGTTTTCATAATTCATACCAATGTGTTTTGTATACTGTCAACTGATCAAGGCAAATTATAATGATCGTTTATGCAAACTGTTAGCACATACGTAGGACCTCAATCTTAAATTAATGGCATGATTAAACATTCAATGAACCGCATATGAAGTATATGACTTACAGATAATTAGACATATTTGTCAATTACTACTGAGCCTTTTATGGTATGTTTTAGTCACTAACGTGGCAATAACCGAGACAATGTAAATTACTGGTATATGTGGTCAGTTAGTAACTAACTTTCTATTGAAAATAAATTAATTAATCAGTAATTATCCCATTATTAGTATAAATATGCCCAGACAAATTATGTATATGAGGGCACCTAATGTCGATGCTGCCAAATGAATGAGATATGACGCTCTTGGGTACAAGTTGTTTGTTACCGACGCCAACTTCGAAAGTGGTGAAATGTGCTACCAAGTCCAACAACATTTATCCATACCTTAAAAAATCTGATAATTCTACATATACATATTGATTTTCATTATAAAGGCATGTGTAATTATCATGAACTTGTTTCACTTCTATTTTCACTCCATGACTGCATGAGTTTAAATCAAAATGACGACTGATGTCTGTTTGTATCTAGATCTAGACGGCTGCTACACACTGAAATTTTTTCTCCCGATAACTGGATTTTTGACACTGAAATAGCACTGGCCATTAAGCCAACCCCCAAAAATAAGGGTCAAAATGTTAACACAAAGTATCAGCTTAATGGCCGGGACCTACGGTATATAAGCAAGAAACATAAAGAAAATGTGAATTTTTGATGCTTGGTGTATGAGTTAGGCTAAGTTGGCCAAGAAACCTCCAATAGTAATGAGCCGTACTAAAATATTAAACACGCTTAAATAATAACAGCACAAGATTTGAACCAAGGGGTTTAGCAGTTTGTAGGTAATTGCAAAACCAGTTACATCAATGAAAAGCCCCACAAACATAAACAAATGTATCACAAAATTTGAAGAATTTCTGAGCATATTTCAAGGCATTTTTTGAGATCAGTACAGTGCAGAAGTTATTTGGTGGATTTCTGAATTACATGAAATCATTCGAATACACCTGCATGTGTTTTTATCTTAAAAAAGGGTTTGGTATAATGTCATTATCATAGTCAAAAGGGAAGACACTTCCAGCAATTTTGTATGATGTGCTCATGATTTCCTCATCAATATTTAAGTTCTTGATACCTTGACTCTAACTGTCAGGTTGTTGTCACTTACTCTGCATAATAAGTGTGCACATTACATATACAATGTGTAGACTAAGCTCATTATGAAAGAAAACCTCATGGTTCCCATGTAGTTTAGATATTTATAATGCCATAATGAAGCAGTGGTTTAGCTAGAAATGAAGGTTTTGGGTGTGCACGGCTAAACTGGCCGTGTGTTTTTAAAAAGCAGGCCGTGCAAAACATGGCTGCATGGCTAAGACTAAGTAATGAAGTGTGAAATTCATTAAATCAGCCATGATGTAAAGAAAACAATATTATATGTTAAAAGAAAATTTATCATTTCATTTAAATTAGTCATTAATGGACTTTATCAACCTTTTACTTACTTGATCCAGAATAAAGTAAAAATTATTAGATAACTGCATGCACTCATTCAGTTCTATATTAATTTTAAGCTGGTGGCATTCCTTATGCAGAACATTTTAGCTGGGAAAGGTTTGTTCTATTATTTCAAGACAATCAAAAAAATTAGACAACAGCATATTAGATATTACACTAATCCATTGCTCTATGTCCAAGGATTACTCAACACTACATGACCCATCTGATGATAAAAACACATTGCCAGAGCACCAACACACAGTTAGACACACATCTACATCAAGTGCTTTATCTAAGCTACACGAATGTCATCCATACAGAGTTCTTGTTGTGAAAAGGGTAACAAAATGATCACTTACTTGCCACAGTAAGAAGTCACTCAGTCTCACCTCACCAGATGTCCTCACAAGTAAGTCTGGAGCACAAGACTGGTATGTGTATAAACACTTCTCTAGCAACCTTTCACTGATATCACTAGAATAGCAAGCATGATAACAAACCAAAATTATTATCTGCTTGACATATAGTAGGCATGCATGCACAAAACAATCTCAGTACAAGTGGTGGGCCAGTTCTTGATATTTCCTATCCAATCCTATTCTTTTTGTCTTTAATCTAATCAGAAATTATTTTAACAATCTGTAGGGTAAAACCAAACTGTACAGAACAATGCATGTTTTTGTATTTGACATCTAATGACTATACATAAATATTACAGGGTACACAGAGGATTAAAAAAAATTCCCCTTATTTTCCGTCTTATTTAAGATGGATGGATGAATGTTGTTTAACGACACATCGGCACAATTTAGGCCATTCAAGGTGCTAGAATGTCCTATTTAAGATATTTCCCTGTGTATTGTGTGCAAAAATTGCATGGTGAATTAACTTTTTAGTAACATGGCCTCCATCCACCCCTATGTTATAAATTTGGGGAAAATTTCAAGTAATTTTCCCTCTTTTCCCTGGGCTGTGGGTACCCTGTATTATATCGTGTCTGTGCTGATTGATGTTGTTTGCATATAGATTTTGTACTATCATATTTTGAAGAAAAAAAACTAGGTTCAAAAATACATACCCACACACTACAGCTAAGAGTGAGGGCGTTGTGACTACCTCAATTAATTTAATGTAATGACTATATCAATTAGTAAAATGAACGAAAACTAGATGTACATATATGGCTGAATTTTCATAGATATTTAAAGAAAGTTCATATAAATTACCAATCTCTCAAAATGAAGTACATGTACACATTGTACATGGATATTTCTGTAATGTGATTTTGTGGAATTACTGTAATTTTGATCGAAGTGACCAGTTTCAGAGTTGCTAATACATAGGTTCGTCTTGGTTTGAACATTGCAAACATACTTTATTTTTTTCCTTAGACAGGAATTATTTAACTGCAGATTAACAGGTGTTAATGGTTTTGATTCAGAGCTGACCACTTCACTAACACAAAGTGACCACAACATTCTTGATCATTGACTACACTGGGCTCTTATATGAACCCCTTTCCCTTTTTTTTTTAAACAAAACCATTGCTGTAATCCAAACATATATATATATATATATATATATATATATATATATATGATGAAAATCAGTTTCAGGGAATTCCTGCAATGTAAATTAATACTAAGAGAAAGTAAAATCTCCACAATGCATTGTCACAACTCTACTTTGTCCAACATTATGTCTAACTATATATATCCTAACCTTTCTTTTATCAATCCAAGCTGAACACCTTCAGCTACTTCTCTCATGGCAGCACATATTTCATCTTGTGATGTATATGCAAAACATACATTTAAAAATGCTCTGAAAATACACAAGAAAATTCTCATGTTGGCAGATGTGAACATTTATCAAATAGGTGATAACAGCGATTGCCATGAATTACTAATGACTTTACTTAAACCTAATCTTATTATATACAGTTCTAATATTGGTGTATCAGTATTTCCTCCATGTAGTGGATATATTCGCTTCAATATTGTACTGTGATTGCAAATTAACCAATAAGATTTTCATGGCTTTTATTTCACAGATGAACTTTTCTGTTAGTGGATAGTGATTACCAATCGACAAACACAATAAAAAATAGTAAATGAGAATATTTAAAAATAATAATATAATTTTCGAACATTACTCCAAAATAAATAAATGTTGTTATAAAAGCCAATACCCCTGTTAGCACTTACCTGTTATTGTGACAAGTCATTGTAACAGCATCAGCTATAATTTCTTGCAGATCTACTGGCAGCATGTTTATATTACCTAGGACTCGAAAACAAACTCCATGTTTGTCAATCACCTCTCTGAAATTGTCAGAAAAATTGCACAGTAAACAATTGCAGAAATTTAAAGTATCTGACAGAAAACTGCCAGCAGGAATAAAAGGTTATTAAAAATATCATTTGAACTAAGCACATTCAGGTTTACCAGTAAGAATTTAATAAAACATGAATATCATTTTAATTCCACAGCTGAACCCCACTGAATAGCTATGGCAACCCAACACTCTCATTAGTAATAATCGGCCCGTTTAGCCTACCATGTGCACAAAAGTGGTCACAAAACACCAATCATTATCATCCTCATCCTCATTAGTAATATGTTTAAAGTGGTTTCCAATCAAATTGATGTCCTACATTGAGGAGTTTTCTGATATGTCTTTCATCAAGATATTTATTATAAAATGTTTTGTATTGCCAAATATTATTTAAATGAATAAAAATCACAATGATATAATGTTTAGACGTGAGCTCCGGTGGCCTAGCGGTTGAGCACCCGGCACTTGGTGCCAACGGTCACAGGTTCAAACACTGTAAGAGGTCGAAATGTTTCCAGAGATTAATTTCTCGGCTCACAACATCGTGGGTGGATGATGACATTAAATGACGCTGCCGTCTCCACTGAATTATTTAAAATAAAGGGGGACATTAAAGACCCCCTGAGGACATAAAACACTCTGGCAGTGACCACCCTCAGGGTATTTCAGCTCCATCTTTCTGTACTGTTCCCCTGTGAGTGGTGGGGGAGGAGGTTCCTCAACCACTCAAACATAGAAGCTCTGCCGAATAAGAGTGACAACCTGGGGATTTTCCCCGAACAACAAAACAAACATGTTTAGACTTAGAGGAGAAACCATATTAAAGAAATAAAAAGGATGTGTATGTATATCTTTATACATTAAAATGTGGGTATTATTTTATCACATGAACCATCCTCTCATTCATGACATGCTCACTTAGAAAAGATGTTTGTATTGTCAACTTATCCACAAATGCAGTAATCTTTCCAAACCCTGTCTTACAAAATCTTATCCATCTGTTCCTATAAGTATCTACTCACTAAGGCCACACTCGGCAACAAACAAAAACTATATAAAGCAACAGGACAAATATTGGAGTTTCTGCTGAAATACAATCCTAAAATCACATCCAGAAAATTGTGATATCAGGCAATAATACGGTTTCCCCAAACTGAATCAATGAAATTTTTATTTTGATAATACATCCAGTTATAAGTTAATAAATGTTGTACCATATGGAGAGATGTGTGAATTAACAGAAAAGCAAATTTAAATACTTAATATTATGGTGCCATATCACATTTATTATTCTAGAAGTAATTTGAGTGACAATTAATGCATTGCAGTCACCAGCAGTTTGGTGATTGATGTTTCTTTTGCTATTGTAAAAACTGTTCAATATAATAATCAGTAGTTAAGATTTGTAGCTAGTTCAAAGAGCTCCAATATCATGACTTCTAAGTGTGTGTATTTTCACAATAAGGCAACATATTTAATAAATATTAATAAATAAAACAAAACACAACTGTTATCATAATACAGTCGTAACATAGTATGGCTGGAATGTGTGAGTGGGTGATAGCTTTGAATAACCTGAGTGTTATATACACACCCAGGACAAAATATGACCATGGGGTGACTCAAGAGTAGTTATTATGGCAACATGACAAATGCTGGGAATTTCTTGGGAACTCGTACATCATGCTATAGAGCTTTTATGTGTAGCATTACATTCCAGTAGTCAATTATATTCAGAAATATTACAACATGGAAGCATACATTCCTCAGGATTTACCACTATTCATTGTTCTAGAACCAATATTCTTTACACTGGAACTACTGAGGTTCTTACTGAACTGACAACGTGTGCTACTAATCTGAAACTATGCTCACTCACATCACATGTGGCAATTGTAAACCAACACTCTGAAATGCATGGGGATATGATATTGTACTTAACTGATTTTATAAAAATAACTTGTTTACATTTTGTGTGTGGTCAACTTTTTCCTCTCTAAAATCATGGCTATGTTTAAATACCATGAGCATGATTTCCCGATTGGGAAAGATCAGTCAAATACTGGCATATGTCTAATTGCGATTTAATAAAATAATCCAAGACACATTACCTCATGCCTACATTCTACTCAAGCAACTAACCATACTCATCCCACACATGATGAAACACTACTGCACATAGGCTGTACCTACAGACTAACCCAGATAAGCCTACACCATGCTCATCCTTAGTACACAGACCTATCTGTATGGACAGAATGATGAATATACTGGTATAATACAAATCTGGCCATAACATGACTAGACTGTAGTCACTGTAACAGAAAAACCACAACTATCCATAAAGTAACAAAAAGCCACAAACAAATTGAGTACTACATTTTTCAATGGTACTTCAACTGATATACGAGACCAAACACAATAAAGAAACTATCACATTTAAACTACTCTATCAAGCATTGGAGAAATTACATAACTCTAACACAAGCTACGTAGTAGATGAAAAACCCACCATTATTCAACCTGTAACCACAGATAAAAATAATATAAAGAATTTTTTTACCAAACCCTTTCTGTCACACTGCATTAAATAATATCAAATAGTGTTTGGATGGCTGCACTTTAATGGAGTTCAAATTGAAGTCACAACAAAAACTAGATTTTTACATGGTTGTTTTTTAAAACAACTACTGCTAAATACAATTATAAAATAACGTAAAACAAGTTTAAATGTGAGTTAACTTTACATTAAGGCTGTAAACATCCCAAGAATTAAACAAAATTCCAGACAGCTAAAGTACAGGTTATTGCTGGAAAATACTGGACATTACAATAATACAACTAGTGATCCAATACATACTTCTATCTTGCAACATAAGGCCATTCTTAAAAATAATCTTGTTGGGGGTTACCTGAGCGTATTACTCCAAAAACCACTGTATGAAATCATCTATTTTTTCATGCTTAAATTCTGCTTGTATTTGTTTTTGATTGGTGTTTTGCTTCGACGGCCTACAGGATGCATCGGTACTCTCTAAATTTTGGTAATACCAAGTCCTTTTTGGTCATTGAAATATCGGTTTACTTTCTTCACTGTGTGCGTATATAAGTTTGCTTGTGGGGGCAATTTTGCATGGTGACGTTATCTATCGAATGACGTTTAAACCACATGCAGATATGATTATCTGCAGAATGATGAATATTTGTTAAAGGAAGTAGTTGTGTAGCCAAGCATCGGAACCATGTTCGCTAGTGCTAAAGGTCCAAGCACTCAATGCGCATGCGCTGACTCCCGATGATGGCAAGGACTTGAGCATGTGCTAACTCCCGAACACGTTATCTCTTTTTTAAATATGGTGGTTGAGCATAATACACTTTTATTTGGTCTAAAGTTAGGTTGAGGCTTTCAACATCTTTGAAGATGTTTAAAAAAGAATAAAGGATATAACAGATATTACATCTGTCCAATTATATTGATGTGATTGTAACATGTTGGCTCAAATCTTTTTATATCTGCATCTGAGCATCCGAAACAAGCTAAAATAGGCACTTGTGCGTTCAGTGCTTGGTTGTTTTACACCAGCATACACAGTTCCGTGTCCGAACACTGAAAAAACGCACATTTGGCGCATGCACATTGATGCTCAGCTATGCAACAACGTCCGTTAAAAAAATTCAATAAATCAGCTGATTTGTACATTCATACTATAACAATAGCAAGCAATACTGGTAGATTGATGTTTACCTTATCAGACTGAATGACCTTGAATGAAACAATAAATTTTATCACATGCAACACAATTTGTGGTCCGCATTATTCACTTCAAACGGTTCCACACATTATCACATTCACCACAAGATGGATGAATAAAAGCTAACTATCATTAGGGGAGATACGCCTGATGGTGGGGAATCCCGGACGATATCTGGTCACAGAACTTTATTTATTTATTCATAAATATTGATTTAGAAAGGTTAACAAACTAGTTATTTTTTTATATTCAATACATTGTTGGTGATATTAACAAATAAATAGTGGTTTTACATTAATGTGTAATCATCTGATTGATGATGTAAATACGTCATCAGAACTCATGTGCAGTTTCATGTTATATTTTCCTTTTTAGTGCCAAATTTGAAGGTCCAAAACAAGGGTGAGTTGTGCTTTATGTGATGATTGTGAATTGTTAGTAGACTCTGAAAAACTAGAAAATACTAGTTGAATTGAGGGAGTATATCTGAAAAAGGCTTGTAAGTTGTAAGATATATATCTAGTCTGAATCATTACTGGCATGCGTGTAGTTGGATTAAAAAAATGCTTCATGAACAATATGTTCCACTAGACAATCTATAAAACAAAATAATTCCTACCTACTTTATGGATTTTTTATGGCCATGTAATCCTCAACCAATTTTTTAAAAATATAAAGACTGGCCTAATTTATATACACATACTGAAGTTACCACCAAACCATGCAGCTTTGAAACTGTTATCTGGCTTCATTGAAATGCATATTTTCAAAATATAGCTTCATCTAAACCAAACTTCAAATCAGACTAGGGCACTCTATACGTGCTAAACTTATCACGTGTTATCAGTACCTCAGTGGTACAGACAAAAGTGGTAGTAAAATCTTTATTTTGTCTAGTTTGTTGTAACTATGTTCAAGTGTGCTTATTTATTTAACAAACACTGGCAACAATGATTCTCCAATAATTTTAACATCCTACATTTAAAGCGACAGTCCACCCTCAGAAAAAAATAAGGATAACTTTTTCTTTTTTAAATTATGTGTAATATTAACAAATAATGCTGGAGGCTGACCATCTAACCACTCACTGTGATAAACTATTTAGCAGATCAATACAGCATGGATTAGGGATCGACTATGAAAGTATGTGTTATTCCTCTGTTTATCTGATTTATCATTGCATTTCATAACATGGCACAATACAACTTAATATTATTTACATTTTTACATCAAAGTAATATATATGTAATTTGCTTTTATTTACATTAAAAAAATTAAAGTCTGCAACCTGTGACAGCAGCAGATGTAACAGAAGTTTGCAAGTTCCTTGGCCACAACACCGCTCACATTGTCTATACAAATAACGCAGGCAACCACCCAAAAATAGGAGTGGTAAGATGGCGGAACTCCAGCATCTGATTGGCCCATGAGCAATCCAGATATATTTATATTATACAGATCAGCAACCAAACATTAGTCATTTACAATTCGACTACGCAAATGACAATTTTAGATACATAATTTTTTTTAATCAAAACACTCGGAAGTCATGGTTTGGGAAGAGTTAATTGTAATAAGGTAATGGTATTCATGAAATTGTAATAATAATGCCAGAATCGCGATGGTTGGCATCTCTGTTGTTGTTTCAAATAATGGTCCCAACTAATCTGTTTTGTGTTATAATAAGAAGTCAGAAAATAGAAACCCTTCCACTACACTGGATATAACTCACTTTTCATGCATCAGCCGAGAGAATTTCTGCCTAGCAAGCTCCATCAAGCAATCAACTTCTTCCTTAGAACGTTTGAAGTTCTCAATACTGAATGCATACACAGTAACCTCTGTAATGCCTAAGTCAAGGCACCAGTCCAACATCTGTAAATAATGAAACATAACATTTTACACTAAATAGTATTTTCTCCAGCTAAGAATATGTTTAATTCTAGAAAATAAAATTCTTGCACACGGCTACTTGCTGATCAATCCACTTCAATGTGAAAATAGGTTACCATGTTCATTATCTAGATAGCACTGTACATATAGAGAGAAGCCATTAAAATGGGGAAAAAAGGGTGAAAACATTGCCAAAAAGCTATTAAGTAAATTGGTGTACAGTTTTTAATGAAAGAAATATCAGCCATGCATTTGCATGAATACTGTCTCCCGATATCCCTCATCAGTGGTGGTATAATTAATTTAATAATTTTGCATAAATTGATTTCAAATCACAATGGAATATTTCTAATGTTTCATGTTCTTCACTGAGCACTGCAATTTGTTTGTAATGCTATTAGAAATTTCACAGCAGAAAAAGCCTTGCAAATTGTGTTTATTATTTTAGTAGATATTTTTGTCATTATTAATATTAGGATGAACACACTATATTTCAAATAGAAAAATATCAAGCATGCCAATCAATATTCTTTTTTAATTCTCCAACTTACTGACTAGTGTAAAGTGCTGAATAATGTACCCATCATGTATACTAAGTTTATATATAAGTACAGTTTTCTTAAATTCATTTGAATTTTCTTTATTAAACTAAATATATAAGATCTTTATGCTCAGAAATTTTTACACCCCCCACACACACACATATATATATATATATATATATATATATATATACACACACAAAAAATATTGCATTAACAAACCATTACCATTCTGACACATATAGTAAAAATTTAACCTATTCTAACATCAACATATTTGATGTCCCAAATTTCAAAAGCATTTTTAAATGTTTTTAAAAAAAGCACTGAAGGCACAAAGCAAGACTATCAGAAATCATTCAACAAGTCATTACTTTAGCCTTGACACAAAACTTGGTTTGCCATAAGAATATCTTTCTACATAAAGATGAAATTTGTGTTCTAATTTTGAATATTTCAGTTTTTTCCGCATACTGGGTAACTAATATTATTGTTTAAAGGGAACAGAGCAGTGACTGAGTGATTCCTTTGATTACCTTTGTTGCTATTCACACATTGTAATTTGTATGTATGTGTGGCTGCAGTGTAACTTTGTAAGTGGATGTGAAAACCAGAAGAAACAAGCCTCCCCCCACAAACACACCCATGAGAAATTAATGATAACAAATATCTATATAACATACCTCTGCTAACTTGTCAAAACCTTTCAAGTGTCCTTGAGCTTGTTCCAAACTGTTTTTCTTAGCAAATCGTCTGTTTCCATCCATAATAAAGGCAACATGTTTTGGTATTGGGCCAGCGGCCAGCACTGATATCAATGATCTGTGCAACCAAGATTTGTTGGTGTCACGAATCCAAGTCGACATCTCCTTCATAAACAAAAATATACAAGAATATAAATTAACTTTCTACATATTATATTTAATTGATGGCTAAAGCTTAAGGTCACATCTAATTTTGAAATTGACATTTCCAAGCTTCAATGTTAAAATCCTAAAAATAATAACAAAAGCCTTAAGGAATAAAACATGATGGTTTAAATCATCCCATATGGTTTTAGCAGTATATATGTATGAGGTAATTTGACTTAATCAAAATGTTAATGATTGATTTTTACCACACTATAGTACTATTAGTATTACTGAGTTGAAATTTACTTACACCAAATCTTGAGATTATACAAGTATGTACTATGTAATCAGGTTTTAACCGTGACTTACCTTGGAAAGGAGAAGTAATTAAGTTTATGATATTAGCATTCATAAAAGGAAAAACACTGGAAACAATTGTCTTGGTATTATTTCATTTTCTTGGTTACAAATCATGAAACTAAATAATTCTAAATCAAAGAGAGATGCACAATATACTTCATTAAAGATACTAGATGTATTGTTTACTCTAGGTTGCTGGTCATTTTATGTTCGTTCAGTTAGAAATATTAACTATACATATTTTTCCCAAAGAAGTGGAAGAAAATGGCAGATATGTAACTTAATGGTTTTTTCTTATATTATCTATATAAGAATATACATGTCTACTAACATTATTATTAAATATCCATAGTATTCAATATTCCTTAAAACACATTACAATAGTAATATAGATAATGGATAAAATTTGGTAGAAAGGATCAAGTGAAGCCACAGTAACAATCTGATGTTGTGTTGATTTAATTTTAAATAAGCCAATAAACCTGAATGAAACAACTGAAGGATCAAAAGCCATTAAAATCAGTTGATGACATGACAATTTACTTCCCTTAACATATACCACAAAAACAATGCTTACACCTATTGTATCATTCCATTGCTGAATAGGCTAATATATTAATACTATCCCCAGCTGAATTCAGGTAGACACCACTAAGTAACCAGTAGCTTTTTCGGTAGGGAATTGAATAGATGACCCCTTACAAAAGTAGGCAGCACCTCACCTGTGGTGGCATGTAAAAACACTGGGACCCCATTGTTGTGGCATTGCTGGAGATAGGTATGGATGTGGGGTACTGGTAGTCACACTAACACAGCAGTGACCCTTCTCTATTGGAAGAGGGGGGGGGGATCTCCACTGAAAAGTTGGGGAAAATGAAGTATTTGGTGCATTGTATGCCACTTTTTAACCAAAACCAAAGTAGCCAACCAATTTTCTGCCAATAAACAAGCGATTGTAAAATAATGATATATAGCATCAGATGTCAGCTGCTAGTGAAAAGGCTGAATTTGTGTCAGTTTCCTAGATAAATTACATGTATGTTCAGTCCAGTTTGGGGAGATGTAATTACATTAGCTCCAACCACAATATATAAAGAGCAATGGTGTGGTATAAATAAAAGTTATCAGGAATAAACAGTAACAAGTTCAACAATAATATTACCCTCAATATTCAATTATACTTATAGTTAAACTTATTTTAGCCTGGATTAAGCTACTAAAACCCGGGTTTAACTAGGATGAAGTGAGTAAAATCCACATTTAGTCCCACCAAGATAGGCTAAACATATTTAATCCAGCTTACACTGAAACCTTAATGGTTCAAGATCTCACAATGACTGTGTGTACTGCTAAAACATTCATATACAGATCAGTCTGCAAAGACCAGATGTTTAAATGGATTCATCATATATATAATATACAGTGTAAAAACTGAAATAAGCAAGGCTCCATATTGTGATGGGTAAATGTTGCTGAGGTGGTAACTAGGATATGAAACCACCCAAGCAGTAGTCAAATCAAATTTGGAACAATTCTGCTGATCAACATATAATTTATTGTTGACAATTCAATCCACACAATTAAGCTGAACAAATGAAATGTTGTTGTTGACATGTGATTATGAAAGTAGTAAATACTCAAGATGAGAAGGTTTGGTGCTGTATTAATAGTGTAACAACAGCGGTCAGAATCATAAATAGGTTATATGAAAAGAGGAGATTCTAATCAATACGAGATCATATTTAATGACGACGATGAAAGTCTTCATCAGGAGGGTGTGAATAAGTCATTAAGTGTTTTGTTTAACCTCAGGACTGCATTATCACACTTGGGATACATGGCTGAAAGACTATTCTCAGACGAAAATGATCAGATGAAAGAGCACAGGTAACAATGAGTTTTAAACCTCATCCTGGTGCTTGGTAGCAAAGTGCAACATGTTTAGCACAAAGGTAATGAATGATTAAACATAATATTTTTTGTATCCTACTTCAAATAAATGTTAATCACCATATTCCCAAGGAAATTACATGTTTAAACAGCTGTCAAAAATTGGGCCATTAGCTACTGTGATTCAAAGTATCCCATCGCGGCTGACTAGTTCAACATTTTTGGCTTATTTCATACCCTGCATATAAACAAACTATGTCCAGGATTAGAAGAATGACTGAGCTAGAACTAGAACAAATGATTTAAACCAAAATCTGTTAATTTAATCAAATGAAATATATAACTGTTATTTTGTTAATCAAATCATTTATATAATTATAAGAATGAGCTGTGAGTTTTCTGCGGCTGTTTAATGTAATTAAATGGCATAGTCTTTTAAACGAGTGTTTCTTTAACTGGAGAAATCATGCTGATGACTGAAGCTAATACTGTCTATGTCACAAGTAAGTATTTCATCACACCACATATTTGATTTTCTGCTTTAATATGTATGTTACTGTCACCGTGAGTCGTGACTGTGTGTAAGAGACAATTATTTACAAACACATTATTTATATGAAATATATCATCAATCAGAAGGCGTGACCAAGAATGAGGTTATTACTGTGGTTAAACAGTAGCAGTGTGAATCAAACTTAGTTTACAAATCATGACCATTCACTGATCCAGTCATGCGTGAATATTCGAACGCGCGCTTGCTTTTACACGAACCATTTCGAGACGTTTATAGGCCTGTCTTTATAACTGCATGACAGGACAGCTGCAGTAATCGAGGCTAACTGTGCGGCAAAACGATTAACTGTTATTTGAATTGAGAATTAGGTTTGATGATAATAATCATAATATCATTTCCATTTATTCACTGTTAAGTTTCAGCCAAGAGTCCAGTTGCTGTGAGTGTGACTGAGTCTGACGTGTCACACAACTACAGCAGCAATATTAAGAGAATAATACAAACACAATTATTACCTTGGTATTACTGTATGTCTGTTATTAAATATATATATTCCTTTCCAGAATAACTGGCAATAATAATTCCATCTCTTTCAGCATGCGTGCTCCAAACGTCACTAAATACTATGTTTTAGCCGACACAGAAACATTACAGCCATGTCCCATGCAGCTGTACATGACGTCACGAACGCGTCACTGGTAGATACTTGTATTCATGCGCGTGATAGATTCATAAAATCCCTAGGCTTTGTCAAAACCATTATCAAATTTAATAATAAGAGATCAGACAAACTGCCGTAAATTAATTAACATTATTAGACAATTCACCATTTAAGAGTTATATTCCAATATATATGGAACTACTTTGCGAAAACAGGAACGAATTTATACACCGTGTGATAACATTCAAATGTCGATGTCCGTCTTTCAATGGCGAGAAAATGGTAACATGGCTATCGGAACTTCGGTGCACATTTATCGTGTTATCTTTCATCTATAGCTATAACTGACACTTAACTTAGATTCAGCGATATGTCTTCTGTTTTGGAACCTGGTGGTGGAATCTCTCGAATCGAGCGTGGTAAGGATTTTTGCCCTTGAATCTGATCGGTGACTCCTCCGAGTTCCTTCTGCCACATGAGTGTTGGTCAATGGGTTTTGTTTTCCTTTGCAGAACTGTACTTTTTGATCGCCCGATTCCTGTCAGCTGGACCATGCCAGGGAGCAGCAGAGGTCAGTACCTTAACATTATCCCATTTATCTGTGTGTTTCGTGACATAATGTAACGTTTTTATTCATATATTTTCAGATTTTGCTGAACGAACTGCGGCACCACCAGGCAAGTTGGCATTAGTATTTTCACTATAGGTCTCTATCGTGCGGTTTTCGATATTTATTTCGCATGTTATTGTAAAAATTATATATTTTGATTCTCAGATGATGACATCTCGTTTTGTCGCTGCCAATATTTAGCTAAGATATTGTTTCACCTGTTTCAATAGCTGTTTTCACTTTTCCAGCTTTTGCCGATGAGAATTGACTGGGAAGGAAAGGAACATTTCAGAAGTTATGAAAGCTTGGTAAGAACGCGAAAATACCCGTGGGATTTAAATAGTATAAAGATTTGGGGAAACGAAGCAAAATTTGGTGTCCAGAAAGTAAATTGCATAAATGGCACCAGTATATAGTGTGAAACCAGGGCTTTCAGGTGATATAATCATATTGATAGATTGTTTGCTTGTTCCGTGGGAAATCTGGTAGGAAAATATGAAAATTTGCTATCCAATTTGGCACATCAAGGTGCTGTTGGGAATCAATAACGTCAGAGTCACCGGGTCAAAGCTAGCCAATCACCGCACTTCTCTTGCTGGGCTCTTGTAATGTTAATGACTAGTGCACGTGCTAAGGTTATTTATAGCGTGATTCCCATTGGAGGAGTTACCCAGCCTCTTTGCTAATACATATTCATAAGGCACTAGCTCAGTCTACCACGTGGCTGTGTGTACAGTTGCCTGAGTCATAATGGCGGGATTCCCCCATGTAGGTGTTGGCATTGTTCCAAGAATTGTACTTGCGCTATAGATTTTATTTGCATCTTAGTTCGAAAATAACATTATTTTTATTGCTTAGTGTTAAATGGCCGTCAGAAGCATTGACTTTATAATTAACATAATTATTTGTAATATTTAAAAAAAATATATGAACTACTAGACATTAGTGGCGGCTTATATCGCGTAAACTTTGAACTAATAACATAAAATCCAATTATTAAATTAGGCCTTGATCTACCGACCTGCTTTCTATTTTTACTTCAGACATTCAATTAATATAGATTTGCTGTTGTACAATTAAGAGTTATTACTTTTACTGGAAAATATTTATTCTACCTAAATACTAAAATAGTGTATAATTTACAAAATTCTAGAGGTGTGTTCGTACGCTCGTTCCATGAGTCTATAGTGACAGTCAGTGGTATTCAGATTTTGATGAATCATTGAATGATGTGTAGTTTATTATTTAAATTTTTTATTTTTAACATTGCGATTCTCATCTTCTGGACTATAGAATCATAGAAGATTTTAGGTTACCAACAAAGCAAATCAGTAAATGAACCGGTAAACAATAAAACTATAGTAGTTATATGTCTAATCGTTTCTCGCAATAGCTGAGCATCTAACAAAATTAAAAGATAAAGGATGGTGCTTTAGTGGATCTCTACATGTATATTTTCATATCTGTATTAATATCTTAAAATTTCATGTTATTGTGACAACTATTCATGTATGCCCGATTTAATGCCAGTGAAGAAAGTTATAGCACCCTATTAGACACTTTAGGTAGGCTTTGAATATAAACCTTATGATCCTTTTACACAAAACTGTGGTTGAACTGCCATCCCCTGTTTCTCTGAACATTGTTACCCATAACAGTGTACAGATTTGAGGGCCCAGTTTAACCAGGGTTAAATTAACAGTATTCCAACTTACTGGACTGGACTAGAGCAGTTTAACCCTGGATAAAATACAACCCTCAGTTATTATTCAATGATTGTATTTGATAAATATAGTTATAGTGTGGCTATTTTAATTTTTGAGTTAGTATTTCTATCAGTATGGATAATTCTTGCAAAATCACACATAATGGTGTTTTTTTTCCTTTTGGTTCTTTCCAGACTGTTTTCTTCCTGCTAAAGTAATTGAATTTTATCTATAATTGAGGCAATATTTAAAACAAAGAGCGAGATAGCTATAATTAGTCAACCCATAATAGATTTGTTTAAAGGAAATAACGAGAACACAAAGTTTACAAGTCATACCATTTAATGATTAGATTATACAGAACTGGATTGTTTTCTTATCAATAGGTTAGCCTATACAGACATATCCGCTCTGACCACTTACTGAAAATATGTCACCGCATAGGGCCACTTCTGGAGAAAGAAGTGCCACCAAGTGTTACTGGGGTAGCAAGTCTTCTTGGGGCTGGAAGACAGTCCATGCTAAGAACAATAGAAGGTAAGTTTTGTTCCCAGATAGTGATGATAATATTAAGATGATGATGATGGTGATTGGTGTTTTACAGCCATTTTTGTACACATATTGGGCTAAAAGGGCCAAGCAGTAATGAATCAAAGTCAAAGATGAAACACCCTTCATTTGTTTTTTTAAAACTTTTTTCTTACTTTGATTTCTTACTTAGATCCAACCTTGCTACAGGTAGTATCTCAACCAAGTGATATTTCAAGTACCCCTTCTTAACACATCATCCTATGTGGTTTGGCATAATCAATATAATTGTCCAAAAACAATCACATAAATAGACTTATTTTTCTCCATTTAGAGCCTGAATATTTCCACTATGGGATAGTGCTTTATATACAAGTGAATGGGTGAACTTTAATTCTTCATAATATTATTATAGTTACATAACTATCAAGTTTCATTTAATTTTAGGTGTGGGTCTAACTCTACACCTGGTGTCATTCTCTCCGAATATGACTCTGAAACTGTTTCTTGAAATGAGTCTTGAAAATATTATTAAAGCATTATCATCAAACATAAATTTCCTAAATTGTTAATACACGTAACAGTGATAACATTTAACTCTGCATATTGGCTTAGGTTCAGTTGATTGCAAAAATAATATCAGTGAATAATAATACATTTGCAACAAGATTTGATCTTCTGTTTCAATATAACCTGGAACTTTAGTTTAAAGGGACTGTTCACCATCAGAAAATATTTCTTAAATATGTAATGGTTAGAAAAGTAACCAAAAATTCCACATTAATAATCACGAAATATACCTGATATCATAGATATAGGAAAATATTCCAAATTACTGGAGGGCCACCATTACAGCATCACCACAGGCCAGATTCAAAGGCAGGAAGGAGAAAAATCAAATGCTCTGACGTCATATGAGCCCTGTCTAGACTGATGCAGATTATAGTTGCTCTTGAGCATTAATATCTCAGCCAATTTTGAATCATCTTCCTCTTAGAACTATGGTTCCTTCTGTCTCAAACTGAAATGGTTGTATGTTATTCATGACATAAATTTAACAAGATTATTGCGTTTTGTTCTGGAATAATTCTTTGCTCGCACTTGTTTACACGCTTTTGTTTGGGCTCTACAGACTTTGGGTCAAACTGCTGTGTTCAAGTGATGTCAGCATTCAGGAGCTTCCGCTCTCTGTCTAGCTTCAAAATGGCTGTGCCCACAGGCTAATAAAAGTTGATTAATCAGCACCTTGAACTGGATTATTTTATATGTGTGTGACCGTTTACACATTTTGACATAATTTCTAATATTTGTGTGCATAGCTGTTTTAGTCCTGAAAATTTGAAATGCAGGTGGTCTATCATTTTAACATCATTTCGGTTTGTTGGATAAAATAAGTTATTTCTTCACCAACTGAAAGAAACATGACTTGTGTAGGAAAGAAATAATGTACTTACTTTATGATATATACCTGAATTTACTTACTGTTTGAATCAAATTAGTTTGATCAAAAATTAAATCTTTAGTTTTCAAAAATGGAATGATACAACAGCCCTGAGCATTATGTATTTGTTGTATTGTATTTGTGTTCTATTGTACTTAGTATGGATTGAATATGTGCTAAATCAGCACTGTTCTGTCTGTTTACATGATATAGAAATTCAGGTGATTATAAAGCTAGATCAGTAGATATAACCTCAAATAATAATTAGATATAACCAATGCAGAAGTGATTTAAACTCAGTTTCAGACAGCTTTCTCAATCCTGGACACTGAACCATGTTTATTATAAGGGATTACACTAGCATGTTGGAAGATGACTGTTTTACAAAAATATTTGGTTATTTAATATCTTCAGAGAAAAATACACAGCAGACTAAAATTTAAAAACGAAATTAGTGGCAAAAACATAACAATGATCTACACATACACCAGAAAAACTCTGTTACTTCAGCTCTGTTATATGAAACCATTTCAGATGTGAAACACATTCGATGGAAGCCAGAAGTCCACGTAGCAACAAGACATGGTCGTCCCCTGGCACCTCCTCCAAATCTTGCTCATCCACCCAACATTAGTAAGTAAATAATTTATATAAGTTCTGTTGCTGTAACAAGACATAGTTTCTCTGTGTACTATAAAGTGTGTGATTGATCTCCATTGTTAAATATATTTAATTCACCTATGATTGCTATTTTTTCAGTTCATATTCTGAATGCTCGATCACTGATTGGTCAACAGCGAGATGACCATGCCTGCTGTACACGAATATATTCTCATATGACCAGACTGTCAAGGTCATTAGGTCATTTATCTGCAGTATATTGTCTCTGTTTTGACAGAACTGGAGAATATTTCATTACTGTAAGTCAGTTTCCTGTTTTATTATCATGAATTTATTGGATGAGATCATCATCTGAAGCATTCGAATATTCAATGTAAATAAGTCTTCTAACTTTACCAACTTATAATATATATATATATATATATATATATATATATATATATATATAGGGTAATTCCAATGTTACAGGCATAGCATTTGCACACAGAAATCAACATTTAGGTTTCAATATCTGGAATAATATTTTTATCGTGTTCTTTTTGATGATGCATGATGTTAATATGATGTCTTAGGTACAACACTGAACATTATTTGAAATTGAAGATTAATAAGTCATAACTTTATAGGGTGTTGAAAAAGCGTTACAGGTGTGGCATGCAGTGGAACCTGTTTTGACCCCACCAATGCTCTTTTGTAAAACTTTTTTATAAATTAGTTTAATATCAGTTGTATTTAATATACAATTAGTTTTATTCAAAATGTGAACAATAAAACGGCCATCTTGAATTAGTTGCCGTTACGGGTGTGACATAAGAGTTACGGGTGTGGCATCATGCAAATTGTACAAGGAATAGTGTTTGTATTACGCCTGCATATTATAGTTAATAAATCACACAGCAAATCAATTTAAACTAGTTAAATTTTATTAATAAATTTGTATTAAAATATACAACTAATTGGGTTAATAATTATGGCTTCAAACCAAAATTAAATTCAAAATTAACTAATATTAAATTACTTCTATGTTGTAACAACAGCAGGCATACAGCATGAATTGCATAATAATTATCAATCTATAAAACTGTAAATTACATATTGTCATTTTGATGATACACTGATTACATATTGTAGGTCTACTCAATTAGACGTCAGTTCCTTAATTAGATGTCAGTTTCTCTGAAATCATATCTGTCACGATTATCTAATGAATGCTGTGCCAGTACTCTCAGGGTGTCAACTTTGTCCACCAACCATTCTTTTGGATCCACAATTGAAAACTTCTGCCCACTCCTGTTCAGGTAGACAATGGAGGTTTCGTCACCGGAAGTCATGGTGACGAGTGCAACATAGTTCCACTCGGATCCTGCCTTCACTCTGTGAACACACACTACTACAAAGTTGCCTTTATGGATGAAATCCAATGCAGACAGAACAATGGTAGTGTTCATGCTACTTGGCGCCAAAGTGGTGGTAGAAGTTGCAGTCGATGTGGTTGCGATTTTCAGCAACCCCCAACCCAATCAATGTGGTGACATGTTTTGATGCCAGGGGTAACTACACAGCTTCACATGTAAGTATGTTGATAGTGCTGCAAGATGCACAATATGCAGCCACGAATGTTGGCACATCTATCAGTATTGCACGCTGATAGCAGACCATGGCTCGCTTCACAGCGCCACCCACTCCTTCGATGGGACCCTTTCCATGCAAAGTCGCGAAGAAATTCCACGATGTTTGACAGTGGTATGCTGCATTCATCAGAGGCAGGCAGTTCGCAATGTATCAGTTTTTTAATTGACTGGAACAGTGGGAGGATCAT
The DNA here is from genome assembly GCA_025642065.1 of Paralvinella palmiformis. Taxonomy (NCBI): domain Eukaryota; kingdom Metazoa; phylum Annelida; class Polychaeta; order Terebellida; family Alvinellidae; genus Paralvinella; species Paralvinella palmiformis. Next base: position 346,164 of record JAODUP010000253.1, on the reverse strand, counting down.
CAGACCAAATATTCCGGCTCCGTGTACTGCCATCTATCTCGCGTCCAACAATACATCATACAGGTATGCTAAGGCGGTACTCTTATTGTGGATGGTAATGACTGCATACAATGTAATGTTTTTTGGACCCTTCCACACACATGCAGTAAACACCGTGAGTTGTTTCTGATTCCAATGTGCAGACTGAACCTCCACTTGGAAGACACAAGTATAGTTCTTCGATGAGCTTTCTTCGATGTCCTGCTGTTATGCCACCTCCTGACACCTTTTCACATACACATGACGTAGGAATCCTGGAAGTTCACCCTTCATTAAACTGACAAACTGCATTCTCAACAATCCACTGCTAATTGTATGGTGGCAAAAGAGTGTCAGCCAGACTAATGAAATTCTCATGGGTCTGACACAAACATATGTCATGAGGTATACTGTGACTAAGAAGCACATTGACTGGACATTGGTTGCAGAATGTGCTGAAACTAACAATGGTGCCATGTCCTTCAAAAAACATGGCATACACTTCTCTCAACTTGTACATCAAATGCCACTTTCACTTGATTTCTTTGATGCCCGCAGTTCTGACGATTACAGTGTCTTTCATACTCTCGGCTGATATCATGCCTGCTGTAGAAGACTTCAAATGTTAATTGATGTGTGTCTCACTCTCTGTCTCTCTGCTCTTGTTTGGGCATCACTTTTGACGACAACGAATGACTGCCACCCACTTCCTGGGACTCCTTGGTAGTTGGTGCTTAAGTTTAGCGACGGCTTTGCCAAGCAATGCTGGACTTTTGAATGCTTGTGATTCGTCCGCTGACTTATCCATGTTTGCATGTTTGCCTGCAGCAGCAATTCACTACGTGGATGCTTTTGCTTCTTTGGCCCGTTTTGCATTGGACCATGCCTTACATCTGTCAACATCTCTCTTGCGCTCTTTCATCCATTAATCTTGGCTTTCTTGCCCACCCTGTGCTTTCTTCCTCTCTCGCCAGGCTGCTTACCTCTCTGCATTAGTCTTCCCCATTGTATTGTAAATAGGGATAGTTAGCCATTAGCACTATGGACTCAGCATGTTTTATGTGCTGATAATCAATATAATTATTAGACAATATAAGAATTATGCCTGCTCAAAGAAGTATAATTAACCTCACAGCCTGACTCATACTTGAAAGAGAAAAACAACATAGCTCAGAATACCTCCTGTGGATCAAGTGTATTTTAGACCAGTAGCTGATATATTTGCAGATGTCTAACAGCAGTGCTGCTTAACTAGCCAGTGTCAGTTGAATGGGTTCAAATGAAGAAGAAAACTATCCTAGAAGTGACATGAAAAATATACATTGTTTCAGTTTGCATTGGAACTGGATATGACTTATGACAGAGTCAATACATGTCCAAATCAGCTGTTACGGACATGGCATATCCGTGTAAATGTATGCCACACCCATAACAGGCTTGTTGGCCATATTAATTTTTTACAAATATTTGTATGTGTCTTGTTGGGTATAGTTAGGAATGTTAGCATTGTATTCAAAAATTAAAAGTTTGCATTATCACATTATAAAAACTTTTAGACAATTCTTGTTACAGGCATGGCATTAGGTATTTAAAAAGTAAAAGTAATTAAAGTTCACATATTTAAAAATAATTGGTGTTAAAGTTAGTTATCCCAAACTCATTTATTTCACAATTGTATGTAACATTAATTATTTCTGAGGATCCTGTAATCATACAAATAATGCATCTGTCATTTGAAGGCCTAGTGCATATGGAACACCATCTTTGAAATGCGACTGAGATAATAATTTTATTGCAAACTGTAAACTTTTCTACTAAATATTGGCAAACTCAACTGAAAAAATAAAATTTTAAATTTCCACTTTTTCTTGGAATTACCCATATATGTTTTGGTGAGTTGAATATAATGTCTTCAAAATGACTTGTCAGCTTATATTATTCTTGATTTGTATTCATGAACAGGGTGCTGATGATCATTTGATAAAGATTTGGAGTGCACTCTCCGGTCGTCTTCTGGGGACACTGCGAGGTCACTCCGCTGAGATAACAGACATGGCTGTTAATTACGAGAACACACTACTAGCCAGTGGTTCATGTGATAAGTTTGTCAGGGTCTGGTGTCTGAGGTCTCTGGCACCTGTTGCTGTACTACATGGTCACTCAGGGATGGTTACCTCATTACAGGTAGATGTTCAGTTATTATGTTCTAGCATTTCATATAGATTTGAAGCAATTCTTTGTAAATTTTTCTCCTACTCCAAAATATGTAATTACTTATTAAAACTATAACTAGGATTAATTCTAGCCATTTTTAAATTTATTAAAACTATTATTTTATTAAATGCTAAAGACATTACAATATATGGATATTTTAATTGCTTGTATGCAAAAATTCAGATCCCATGTAATAATTGGTTACCAAATAATGCATCCTCATGAATTTTCAGTTCTGTCCATTTTCACTCGGCAATTTGTATAGTGACCTCATTAACACATGTGCAGTTTGTTATAGATTTCCTCTTTTATGTGTAACATCACCACTCTGCATGCCAATACTGAGCATGGGTACATATTCTGCTGTATAGTTAATTAGGGATATGGTGGCCTGCTCAAAGGAATCATTATAAACACAAACATTTCTACCCAGAAAAACACATAGTTGAAACACATGGTTTTTCCTTTAATATATAGTCCTGTATCTCTCAAAGTAATATTCTTGCAAAATGGCTATTACATATAAACTTTCCTAGACAAAAGTGATAAAATAACTAATAATACCAATAAATGTCATTGTTATTAGAATCATTCAAAATGGTATTGGCCACCAAAGAATTGCTTTAGGAATATGAACTTCCTGAAATTTCCATGTAAATATTATGTGTTTTCAGTATCTCTCAGCTATAGTTATATTGTTACATAATGTCCTGGTATTGAGTATTTAGCCACTCTGCTGGCATATTAATAATATTTTGATATTTCCAATCTTTGGGTTTAATCATCTCATTATGTAAGTATGTTTCAACTATAGGCCCAGACTGTCCATAATATGCTACATTTAACTGTATATAGTAAGTTGTAGATTATTTTAGATTCATTCATTTTCTGTCTAACTTAGTAAAATAGATCATTTTAGTGCAAGTAAAATGTCAGAAAAAAAGGCAATATTCCTGGAATTTAGCATCCAGTAAGCCAAGTTAGTCATCTCTTTTAATTGGGTTTTTCCTTTAATATATAGTCCTGTATTTCTCAAAGTAATATTCTTGCAAAATGGCTATTACATATAAACTTTCCTAAGATATTAAAATGAACAGTGTTATGTGCTGTGTTGTAAAATTGCTTCACAAAATTTGCAGAAATATATTTTTTGTTTGTTCATTTACAAGTTTAGTATATATTGCAAAATATTTTTTTACACAGTTTTGTCCATACCAGCGTGGCAACACTAGATTCTTGGCTTCCACAGGTGGCGATGGTGGTGTCTGTTTTTGGAAGTGGCAGGTTGATTCCAACAAATTTGAGTAAGTTTGCTGTTTAATAGTTTTTTTTGTTGTGTGATAAACAAATTGATTTTTTTCTTAAAACCCTAATTACTGCTTTTATCTTTCAGCAACAAACCAGTCAAGTTTGTAGAAAAGTCAAGAGCTGGAGCTCAGATGTTATGTTCATCATTTAGTCCAGGTCAGTGAACTTTTGGTTTAAATGACTGTTAAGATTTGAATATAGGTTTTGATATGAATGTTTTTTTCTTTCTGGATACCTGTGTGTGTGTTTGTGTGTGCAATAATGCATATGGATATTTATATGTAAACACAAAAGCATTTTTCTGTAAAGAACATTTGTCACAAGATCAATATTTAGTGTAAGTAGTGTAGTACTATAGATTATAAAATAATGAATTGTATCCCTTGCAGGTGGAATATTCCTAACAACAGGTAATTCAGATCAGGTTGTTCGTGTATATAGTTTGGCTGGACCACAAATTGAGAAGATCTGTGAACTAGAGGCACACATGGTGAATATACAGCTTATGTTATTAGTGTAATCATTCATGTCTATGTAAGGAGTTTTATTTTATTGCCAGAAGGTGTTTTATAAAACGCTGATCTTTTTTAAAGCTGTTTCTTACTGTAGTGCTTGCAGTTTTTTAACTGAATATAGGAAAGATAAGCATATGACATTGTTTTGAGTCTCAGCACAAGCAACATCAATCCAGATTCAGCCTTTAAGGCATATTAATTGGCAAAACAAATTTATCTCTTCTGAAATAATGTCATGTGCATTTTCTCACACATTACCCCAGGAAATTACTATAAACACCGTTTATTTATGATATTTCACATGATGAATTTATCTCAGCATTTGCATCTTAAACTTAAAGGGACATCATACTGCTTTAAATGTGGTTTAGTAAAAAAGGAGATACTGACCTCTAATTAAATATTCCAGGCACTGAAAAGTTTCAGGTTATATTCCAGTATTTATGTTGTTTCCTGTTATGTGATTTGTAAGCAACAGCAAGTGAACATTTCTGGCATTTTGATCCTGAATAATGAGTATTCAGATTACTACAGTTATACACTGTGCTGCCAAACTAGAGGTCATGTGTTCAGATGCTAATATAGTCTGTTCTTGGCATCTTTCCTCATTTAGTAACACACTTTGATCTGATCATCTTGATTCGTATTGAGTATTCTCTTGGACATTTGTCTCAGGCATAACCAACACTGAGTCTAAACATCAGGCTAAACACACAATGATAATAATAATGTACATTTAATAAGATGCTGTTAACTACCTATACCTAGCTGTACAGTGATACCATGATGAGATGTATGTAAAACCCAATAAGGAATTTGAACAATCAGTCTTATTCATACTGACTCAGTAGAAATATTATTAGTTCTCACAAAACCTAGCTTATATATATGGTATCATCCAAATAATTATGTTATATGTAATGGTATCTGGGATGTACTGTTTTTATAAAGATTGGCTTTCTAATTTAAAAAAAATTACTGTCCTGTTCCAGGACCGTATTGACAGCATCAGTTACAGTAACAGGACCAGCCGCTTCGTCACAGGTAGTAAGGATGGTTTTGCACGAATCTGGCGCTTTGACAGACAGGAATGGATCAACACAGTCCTGAATACATCAAAGCGACTAGACAGGTAATCTTCTGCAAATGTGATTTCCTGGTTTGCTGGCTACTGGATTATAATTAACTCTGTCAGGAATGTATATCATGATTGAATAATATATTTCGTTGGGGTTTTGACACTTTAATGATGCATGTGCAGGTATTATTAACCAATCATATTATTGCCTAATGTATTTTGAATTCAGCCACAAACCTGCTAGAGTAATCTTTTCATGGTCAGAAATGTCTAATTTTGATGCACTTTCTCTTTCTGTCAGCAAACCTGGTGAAATAGAATTAATAAATGAGAAGCTCCGTGTGACTATGGTTTGTTGGAATGCTGATGACATGAGAGTGATCACTGCCGTGAGTGACTGCTCACTTAAAGTCTGGGATTCTTATACAGGAGAACTATTAAAAATATTACAGGTAAAGTCTCTCCATTATTTCACTTCAGTTTTAATGGAAATTGGGTTTTATTGTGACAGGTCTATATATTGTGGCCATGATAAATACTTCACTAAACAGATAAACAGAGTTGCTGACTTTTTAAGGGCCCTGCCTTTACATCTATCAATGCTCATCCTTACCATTTGGTGTATAAGATGGAATAGTCAAGTGCTTTTTGTAATCTGATATATAACAGCAGAAATATTCGAACAGCGAACTCTTGGGCCATCTCGGCTCTGTAAATTTAAGAGATATATTTCCTGTTTTATAGTCCAGTTAGTGGCATAAGTCTTGGTAATTGGTTAAACCTGTTACTGTGTCCATGGTCCAATCAGGTATAGATTTCTGTTACAATCCTAAATTACATGCATTTTTGTTTTTCTGTAACATAGTAATTACAGTGCTACCACAAATGGATAATTTCCATAAACCCATTCTCATCTAACAGCACTGGGTGCTTATTTGACTTATGGTAAATGATAATTGTTTTAATAATGGATATAAGAATCATATACATAGTGAGATTTAACCTATATCGATCACAGTGAAGCTGAGAGTTAAAGCTCTGGATTTTTATGTTAGCCCACTATTTGTCTATATAACTGTTATGCACCACCTTGACAACTGGGAACATTTTGAAATGGGACCATCCCGTTTTGCAACTGGTATGGTTCTAAGAATGCCTGCCCTGTGGCAATGAAATGTCACACTGTTGTTTCTAAGTTTTCTGTATTATTGGCCAGTTATCTAACAAAACGATATGTTGATGTGAAAATTAAATTGAATATAAATTATATTGACCTCTTTATATAGATGTTGAAATGGTCCTTCCTGTTTCAAAATGGGACTGGCAGTTTCCAAACGTGAAGTGGACTGATTTAACAACTTCAAAAATATATGGTTTTCAGAAATAATTTTTAGGGACATTATATAAATAACAAACACATGCCAAAATAAGTTCATCTTTTACAAAATAGTGCACGATCTGATCATGCCGATGCTGTGCTGAATCAAGTGTTTGCGAAACAGGCCACCAATCTTACAGCCACAAGGCTTATGATGTAGTTACAAAATGAGAATATCCCATTTTAAAATGGGCAGAGTTGTGAAACGGTTTGGTGCATATCCATCCCCACAATAGCTTAATTTTAGAAATAATCTGTATTAGGAGACAAAGTCTTCATCATATTTCATATTCCCAAATTATCCAGTTACCAGAGATTAACAAGTATAAATCTTTGCATTCATCTTTTATGGGTAGGTAATATAAATGTTAATGGTAACTTATTGATGATTGTTTTGTGTTCTTTCAGTGCCACCAGGATGAAGTGTTTGTTTTAGAACATCATCCAATAGATTCTCGTATCATCCTTAGCGCTGGCCATGATGGAAACATCCTTATATGGGACATTGAGAAAGGGGTTGTTGTTAAAAAATACTTCAATAATGTGAGTTTATAAGGTTTACAGTGTGCTGAAATCATTCGCTTTGAGATTTAAATGCTGTAGAATAATATTATAATTTGGTTTGTTGACAAATATTCTCTTTCTGTTTGTGAGACAGATCCAGGGTCAAGGTCATGGTGCTGTATTTGACTGTAAGTGGGCACCAGATGGATTGAGCTTTGCTTCTACTGACTCTCATGGCTTCATTATGTACTTTGGCTATGGATCAAATGAGATCTATCAGCGGGTGAGTAGTTTTACTGTAAAAATGGTTCAGTTTTGATATTAACTTATTTTCTCTCAACTGTAATTATGATAGAGAGTACTTTATTTTATGACATATGAATGTAATTAGGTATGCTAATTGCAATTTAAGACTATTGATTGTTTTACTAATTAATAACTATTATTATAATACCTGATACATTAAAGTTTGATGCATAAGATTCTGCTATATGTATTCTGTAATTATTAATGATTAATACAGCATTGCTCTGCTGGTTTTAATGACTTTCAGTATAAGAAATTAATTTATACCAAATAAATTAATAGCAAAACTGAGTTGTCAAAGGAAGGAAGCATTTTAATTGTGTATTGTTTCAGCCAGATTGATTTAACAAATCTTTATAGTGTATTTTATCAGTAGTATGTCTCCTTCTAATTTGCCCAGTTACCAGAGGATATGTTCTTTCATACTGATTATCGACCACTGATACGAGATGCGAACAACTTCATCTTGGATGAGCAGACTCAACAACCACCACATCTAATGCCACCACCATTCCTAGTAGATATAGATGGCAATCCACATCCACCAAGATACCAGCGTCTTGTACCAGGAAGGGAAAACTGTCAGGACACTCAGCTGATACCACAGCTGGGTGTGTTACCTAATGGTGAGAGAGTGGAGATATTACTTAAAGGAACAGTTCAACCTCAGATAATGACTTATATGTAATGCTTATAAAAGTAACCGAAAATTCACCAATAATAATAAGCACAAAGCATACCTGATATCATAGAAATAAGGAAGTAATCAAAATTACTGGAGGCCTGCTATTATGGCTTCACCAGATGCCAGATTCAAAGGCAGGAAGGAGAAAGGTCAAGTGTTCTGACATCACCTGACACAAGAATCGTACAGCTTGCTCCAGACTGACTCGAGTCACAGTTGCCCTGGCTTAACTATCAACTGTACACAGTAATATCTCAGCCATATTACTGAATGATTTCCATGCACAACTGCCAATAACAAAACGAGATTTAATTCACAGGAATGACATATTTGTTTGTCCTGGTAACAAATTGTGTTATGCTGTAAGTCTGCCAGTCATCCCATTACTACAGATACCATTTTTTAAATGCCACTGTTTAAACACACAGCAGAATAATTGGTGTGTTTTGATACACATTTCACATATGATTTGACTAAAATATAGTTCAAATTCTGGACTGAATTACAACAAAGAGATGACTTTAGAGTCTATTAGCATACAGAGTTTATGTAGATGCCAATTAGTGTTTCTGGTTCTCCTTGTGCTTTCTTCGATGGTTCTACTTTTTTCAATACAACCAGAATCATCTTGTAATATTCCTTCTGGCTCAAACTGACATGGCTGTACATCATTCATGGTGTAATTCTAACAAGATTACTACATTTTTGTTCTGGAATTAGTCTTCGCTAACACTAGTTTACATGCTTTTAGATGGATTATACAGAATATCAGTTAAACTGCTTGTTTCTTGCGACTTTAGGATTCAGGAGCTTCCTGTATCTGTCTAGCTTCAAAGTGGGGGTGCACACAGACAAATTATACTAAATTTATCACCGCTTTGAACTGGATTATTTAATATATAGTTCTTCATGTTCACCTTTTGACATCATTTATGATATTTGTGAACACAGTTGTTTTAGTACTGAAAATTTGAAATAAAGGTAAACTGTTCCTTTAAAGCCAGGATACGAACAAAATACTGGTACATGCTTTGTGACTTGTTGCCAAGGGATATTAATTGTAACCTTCCTTAATATTCAATTTTTTTTAATACTATTTTTATTATTCTGTTAATATGTAATTATTTCATTTGTGCTAATTTTGAGGGGTTTTGTTTTATATTGCTTTGTTTAAGATGTGAAATAAAAATAAATCTTTTTAGTATTTACCTTGATCACAAAGTTTGAGATTTGCTCACAGGTCACTCATTTCTGCTATTACCAGGTGACAGAGAAGTTCTAGACGACATTTTAGAAGCAGTAGAACAGGCTAGTGCAGAAGCTGAACCAGCACCTGCCCCTGCACCACCTGCCGATCATGAACAGGAAGATGGTGACAGAATCATAGATGTTATGATAGAGCGACTTTTACAGGAGCAAAATGAGAGAATGGGTGAACCACGGCAGGAGTCGGTAGACCATGGCAGTGGTGGTGAGGGGTTACACTCCCCAAGAAGAGATGGTAAATCCTATTTGTGTGTGTGTGTGTGTGTCTTAGAAGACTATTTAACCAGAAGAAAATCACCTTCTTTATTTTATCATGAAACTTTATATGATAAGTTAGAGATAAAATAGTTTGTAAGTTTGAAACAAACTAGGCACTTTTATAAAAGAAAAATGTTGTTTGAAAAGAAATTTGCTCTTGTTGGGTTTTTTCAATATAAAATGTGCCTCTTGAAATTTTATTTGTTTCATTTTGATATCGAATTTCTCAATTTATCTATAATTTTTCTTTTTTTCAAATGTAATTGACATGAAAATGGTCATTTTAATGGAAAATTAGACATCTCCCTATACATGATTAAGAAATATTTCACTAGAACCAAACATATGTCAAGAAATATGTAAACATGTGGCTAATCAAGAATGTTTGAGCATACCATGTATTTCCATGTGAAATATGATTCATTGGTCATAAATTCAGTATGTTTTATCAACTTATTTAAACTGCTTTTGGAGATAAATCACTACTCTTATCACATACTCACATTCCCATTTGGATTAGGGTTTCCTTACCAAATGTTATTGCAGTTACTACCAACTCTTTTAAAACAACACTGTCCAATGGTCTTAGAGCTTACACAGAGAATCCTTAGCATATCTAAATGCCCTTTAACTAACCTAATTTTAATATCCAGATAGAATTAATCATCCATAATTGGCTGTGTGCTGCTTACATGAACTTGAAGAAAATTAATTTGTATATGGATGAATGACATGCTAAGAACTTCTCACTTGGTACACAGTGGTTCCAGTTTTAAAAAACTTAATCTTTGCTAGGTCCTTTGTCTCCAGCCATCCGTGGATTGAGGCGGAGTGGTGAAGAACAAGGAGTGAGACAAGCTTCAGGTAATGTTCCTGTCTCACGACGTGCCACTGCAAGAGATCTCGCTAACTGGAGTAGGCGGGTTGTGATTCGAGAACTTGACTATGCAAAGCGAAGGTAATGTAACCATAATTTAGAAGCAGTATGCAAATAAGATTTTATCTACTGATTCTAATAGCGGGAAATAAGATCTGATTGCCAGATAAGGTGTTTTACTTACTCACAGTGTTGAAAAAAATATTCATAATAATAACAATGCTGTCAGAGAACAATGCTGTCAGAGATCAACTTTTTGTTGTAAGGTAATCCTGTTAATCACTTTTTATAAACTATTATTTTACCCATTTACCCAAAAGGCAGAAATCCTGTTATATATTTAACGGAATATAACATAATATTAAAATAATTCTGGATGACAACACTTAAACACATAAGATGATTAGATGTACTTAATGTAATACTGTTTCTATCTGAATCGTGAATTACGTAATACATTTATCTAATATTGGATGTAACAATCGGTGTTCTATGTAATTCAGGTGTATTTCTAAGAAACATCACCAGATGGCAGATTATGAACTGAAGAGGTACTTACTTGAAAGAAAAAGAAAACCATTGCCACAATCTGATGTACGTCATTGAATTACATATAAAATATTTACTTTATTATTGATTTGTTCCTTTGAGGAAAGGCTTAAGAATATTTTTATTGTATCAACCTGTTCAGCCTTGACACTTGTTTTAAACTGTGCCACTCACAAGGAAGAGACTGGCCTAGTGTATTTTTATTATAATTGTTTGTAATTTTCCCAGGATTCCAGTGATTCCAGCAGTTACATGAAAACACGTCATCGTAAACAGACACATCATGGACATGGCACTCATGCAGGTCTGAATGAAGAAACGACTGTCAATCGTCTGGCCACTAGGGCACTTTATGATACAGAGGAAGAGGTTGGTATTACTTAAATAGGTTTTAAATATCTAAATGATGTTTTTCTAATTGTCTTTGAAGGTTATAATTGAGTAATTTAACCCAAGTATGTATGATACAATTAATTGTTCATAAATATTTGTGTCATCTCAGTAATTATTATTTGTATGAAATAGTCCTTATCTTGTTGTGATATTATTAATTCAGATCTTTAAGATTTGGATTCTTTTTATGCTAGGCTTACTGTTTACCATAATATACATGATTCCAGTCTAAAATAGAATACTTGTCCATAAAGTTAGTTGATTTCAATCAATTTAATGAAGATGGGAATATTTGGTACAAGTCCTTGAACTGTACAAAGAATAAGTGTCATAAATAGTATTGATTTATTGTATAGTGTGATATAAGATTTGGATGTGCTGAACTTTATTAAAAGAATTTTAATAAACTATTTCATGTTAGATAAGAAGATTAAAAATACATTAGGTGAACCAATATTTTGTGGTTGGACGAGGAAATGTTTGTTATTATTATTTTGGTCCAAGGTAAGCCTTCTGCCACACAAAAAACTCCATTTTCTGCCTAAATTGGAATCTCTCTGGATGAGATGTGTGCAAAACTAAGCTGGAAATGCGGAGTTGGTCAAACTGCTGATTTGAGGAAATATCGTCTTACATGAAACATGTTTTATCTACACTTCAGTAGCCTCACATTGTTTAAAAAATGGGTCTTAAATTGCACAAATGCCGAACAAGTTTCCTCAGAGGGCTCACAACATCCTACATATCCCCAGCTGCATGTGGTTCACTGTATGTTTGCATTTTCTTCACCTCCTTTCATTTTGTTTCCAAAATCCACCCATCTCTCCTAGGTGTACGTGATCAACTTAACCGTAGGAACCAATTATCCTCAAAAGGGATTCCTATAACATGCAGGATACTAGTATTATATGCCATAGTGGTATAATTATTAATTGTTTTCAGGCTGAAGACAGCGCCGAAGTGACGGCTGAAGAACTCGAAGATTTAGGAGTTGTGCTGCCTAATGCCGAGGAGAGTGACCATATGTGGAAGTCCAGCTCTGATAGGTAAATGGATTAGTCTGATGTTTAGATAATGGGTTTGACTTGTGCCGGTTATCTGGCAGACCTTCACTTTGTTCTTTTTCCAATCGTTTCAAATTGTTTTGTAGTGAATCTAGTGACTACTCTGACTGGACAGCGGATGCAGGTCTGAATCTTGAACCTCCTAAGCGTAAATCTGGACGTCAGGTGAAGCGACGGCATTTATCGTCATCTGATGATGATACGGATGATGATGATGATGATGAAGATGATGATCATGACAGCAGGGTAAGAAAACTTCAGGTTCCAATGTTTTTACTCAAAATATATAATCTGTATCTATATATGCCTGGCATATAACCTAGATTTGTATACAGAATTCGATAAACATGTATGTGCCTGCAATCATAAATTAATGTTCATTATTTTAGGATGAAGAGTACAGCTGTGATTCAGGTCCTTCAACTTCAAGAAGAACTACGCAACCAAAAAAACAAACTGCAAACAAAAAGAAACCATTAAAACAAACAAAAAGAGAAAGAAAGGTACCTAATCTCGATTATTTCATATTTTCCTGATTGTATCAGCATATTAAAATATTTTTAATATTTTCTGATTATCATCATGATTTTATTTATTCTATCCCTCACAGCAACAGAAAAAGAAACAGAAATTGTTGAATGCACAAGATGGTATTACTGAGTTACCCGATGCTTTTAAAATTCCGGAGTGGCTTACTGAGTCAGTGCCACGTAAGTCCCCATACTTTCCCCAAATGGGTGATGAGGTGATCTACTTCAGACAGGGTCATGAACTTTACCTCAAGGCTGTGAAGATGAGGAATGCTTATGATGTGGATATAACACGTAACCAGCCTTGGCATAAAATACCAGGATTGAAAGTGAGTCAGCTGTCATCAAATTTGTTATCTGCTATCTGATGAACTCTATTTTAAGTTATTTCATACCTGGATTATGTTTTCCATTCTATTAGCGATTATTATAATATTTCATATTAATAGTCCTGTGTTCGTGTAATACAAGTATATCGCTAAACGACCGGTTTTGGGCCATTTTTGCTGGCCATGTTATGGATCTTCAGTGTTTGTAAATAATAACACGCAGGATTATCTGTTTCCTATGGCCTCATGCTGTTTATATAAGAATATTTCATCGTATTTCGTTAGTAATTTCATTCCATTATAATAATGCATTGTCACGTATCTATAAAATAAATCTCCATAGATTGGCATGTGGCTTGTTAAAATATTGGCAGTATATATTGTCTATCACCTGTTACACATATGTGATATATTTAAGTAATTTGAGTGAAAATGTATTGATCTTGAATGACTAACATTTAATTTTTGTTGTTCAATGAAGCAATATATTTGTGCAGAATTTGTTTTCATTTTATTTTTGATCACTTTGACTATAATCTTTGTTAGGAAATGGAGCTAGTTAAAGTTGTTGGATTGAAGTATGAAGTGAAACCTCCAAGATTAGTTTGCTTAAAACTGGCACTTATTGACCCTGAAACTCACAAGCAAACTGGTGGCAAATTCTCAGTAAAGTAAGATTATTTATTTGTTTTTGTGCCGATAATTGCATCAACTACATTTTAGCTGACATTCATTCCTTTTGAATTTGGTTGCTGAATGCCCTGTGTCTTGTTTTGCAGATATCATGATATGGCTGATGTAATCGATTTTATTATACTGAAACAAAATCATGACATAGCCATAAATAGGAATTGGAAAGTGGGTAAGTTTATATCAGATGTTAAGTGTCCATCACTAAACAACTTTTTTATACCCTTAATAGGCAAACATTTATGGATGCTCATCTTTATCAATCATCTGGTGATTGTATTTGAGACTTTGCCATTGTGAATGACTGCCATTTCACCATCAATTCTTTTGTATTGATTTCTTTCTGACTTTAGTTTTGATCGGCTGTCTAGATTATTATTGATAATTAGGATACAAGACCAACTAACTGATTAGAGTGTTAAATTTTTCTACAATTTTTAGATAAAATTTGAAATGTTCATTCCTTATTCAGAATTTCTTAAGTACATCCTGGAGCAGACCTATTATTTTGATGCAACTAAAATTAACCAAACAAATTTATATGCTTTGTACTTTGAATCATATACCCATGAATTTATATATTCTTTAAATAAAGTATCTTTCTTATACTTTTAATTCATACATCTTTAGAAAATAATATTTTTCCCCTCATAATTCATGCACTTTTGCATATAATAGTCAAGTATTTAAATTGTAGTAAATTGTATGCATTAAATAATCCATTCATATATGTCAGGAGTACTTTTAAAAAAACTTCAGAGAAGCTAAATGTGCTTCTAATTACGATATGCCAAATAAGCATAGTGCCTGTCATTGCTATCATAAATTAAATAACATGATTTAGCACAGGTATTTTATTTGAATTAATTCAATTTTGTGCTGTAATTAAAACAAATTGTTATTTAAATTTAAGAAATTTGATTATATATTGATTGAAAATTATAGTATAAGGTCTATATTGAAACTAATTGATCAAATTTATGTATCTTCAAGTCTACATTAAGGCACTAAATAATTAACCTAAAGGTTATTGAAATAATTCAAAAGTCAACTTTCTAATACTTATAAATAGATACAGTCAAGAATGTAATTGTATTTTGGGTATAGAAATTGTTATATCTGCAATAATAAATAGAAGTTTAGATTAAGAATATTTCAAAATATGTTAAAAAACTTCTAAATTTTGAAATTGGTATTACAAAATGTGGTAATAATTAGTTTCTGTGTCTATGCTTATAATCCACTTATGTGATCATTATCATACACATATGAGGCACATAATCATATAAAAGAGTAGTGTTACATCTGGATGCATGTACAGAAATGCTAATTTGTTTAACCAGACCTACTTGCATGAAAACACTCCTTACAGGTGACAGATTTCGTAGTTTGATAGATGATGCTTGGTGGATGGGAGTAATAGAATCAAAGACAGCGTTTGAGGAGAGCCATCCTGACAGCATGTTTCAGTGCTTTACTGTTCAGTAAGTTTCATTTTATCTCTTTGTACCACTAGTGTAGTACTAGCAGTAGTACTAGCAGTAGTTGACTTGCTGTAATGTAGGACGAGATCTGTTTACAGCACAGATGCTGTTTGCTGCCAACCATTTTTGGTAGTGGGGAGCTGGGGGAAATCAGACGGAGAAATAATAAGTACTAGCATTTAAATTCTTGGAATGCATTGTGTAGTAGAGACAACGTGTTAAAATACTTAGTACATCTTATACTCACTGATAAGAAAATGTTGTAATGCTTTGGGTGTATCCTTGTTTCCTTCTTCCAAGTCTAATTGCATCTATGTCATATATAATTATTGGGGATAAAATGACTACCCATGTACTAAATTATAAATATAGAAACTATTTGCATTATCCCAGAGTTAGATATTAGAAGATTACTAATTGTTTATATTGATATATTGCTCTGATATCTGTTTAGATTTACTGTTTAGGTCAGCAAAATATTAAAGTCTGTTAATTTGGTGTTACTCTGCTCAAGTGATGAGTGAATGATTACTTCGGCACTGGAGACACCTGGAGCTTGTGCCAGGTGGTTAACCCATAGACAAATGTATGATCATCCCAAAACATTTTGCTTAAGGCCGAGATAACCAACATACAAGGAAATGTACTCTGGGAATGAGTTGCTACTGTGTCTAAAAATTGCACAAAGTTTAACAAACAAAGACATAATATATTTTCTTGGAATACCATATGAAAATGACAATGCAGACATAATATCTGGGTATATCAAGACCGAGCAGCTCTTTAATAATTTGCTAAATTTATGTTTATTTTCAAGTTGGGACAATGGAGAAGTTGAGAAAATGAGCCCATGGGACTTGGAGCCAATCAGTGAAGACAGTAAGTATTGAGTGTTACTCCATTTCATAAAGATATTCAAAATCGAGGTACTGAATTGTATTTTAAACACATCAATGTTTCTGTTATAGGGCTACCAAAAATCAAAGGTGGCAGTGTGCCAGTCACAGAGAGAGAGTTGGCAGCTCTGACTTACAAACCCAAGTCAAGCGATTGGCCATCAGCCGGTCTGGATATTGAGTGTGATAGGATAAGTCAGGATTTAGATAAAGTGATGGAGTTATCAATAGCTGAACATTTCCTTGCCCCTGTTGACCTGAATGCATTTCCTATATATGGGATGATAATAGCCTATCCTATTGACCTGTCACTGATCAAGTCCAGGCTGGAGAAACGTTTTTACAGGTAATTTATAAATCTACCTGTGATTTCTATATGATTTATTAGCCTTTGTGTCTCCCGATTTCCTTTATTATTTTAAACATTATTTAATTTAAAAGAGCATTGTCTCTTTAAGTCTGTTTGTCGAGCTGGCATCTTTTCTGGAAGACTGAATCTGGTGCACGACATTCCAGAAATTATCCATGGTGTTGTTTTTCGTTTGTGTCACAGGCGTGTGAATTCCATCCAGTTTGATGTCCGTCACATTGAGAGTAATGCGGTGGCTTTTAATGAACCAAAGAGTCGAATTGTCAAGCTAGCTAAGCAAGTAACTGAACTCTGCCTCAGAGTGATAAGGTTAGTTTACTCATCTAAACATTTGTTAGAATTTACAACACCATTTTGAAATTGAAGTAATGTTGATCTTGGTTGCTATGACTCCAAATTGGAAAGCTATTTTTTCATCATTGGTATTAATTAAAAAACGCCTGTCTCTTCCTTACAGTGACACTGATTGTTTTGATCCCATGCCAATATATAATGATATCATAAAAGATGCAGACTTTGCCATCACCCCAATTGATGGTAATCATCTCTCACATAATGGTCATGTTGAAGATGTCAGTGCACCAGGGCCATCAAGGTCTTCAACAACTAGAGTAAGTCATTTTCTGGTCAGTTTAACATAACAATGTACATGGCTGAGCCACAAATGATCAAACCCCAAAAGTATACCTATGGGGTTATGTAATAATATATAATAACAATATAGTGCTTTGTTCAATGTGTAATATATACTGTACATACTTGTATATAAGACAAGGTTTTAATCGATGAAATGATGCATTTTTCCCTACTTGTCTTATACACGAGTCGGCTGAAAAAAAGCTGTTGGGTCTGGTGAGCGATAATAGGTACAATTTGTTTTATCTTTGTTAGATCTACTCATGTTACTACTAAACGGTTCAATTTAATTTGCAATTATCAACAACAGTTTTGTATTTTAATTTGTTTCATTCGATGTTTTAAAAACATAAAGCTGTGAGTATCAGCAATAATTAACAATTTTAGCATGATTAGGTGTCTTCAACTTCGTAGTTAGTTTTATATATAAATATTGCTGATGTCTTTGGCTGTGAAATAAGTTCTACAAATACATATCTCTACCACTAGTTTGATGTTCTTGATAATTTCAACATGCAAGGTCACTGTTTTTTTCTGAAAATAACATCTTTAAAAATAATTAAATTCTGCCGTGTCTTATATTCAAGTTAGGCGGTTTCCCGCGACATTGACTGATGTACTGAGCCCATCATAAATACTAGAGTAAATATGGTAGAACTATTTGCAAGAATCAAATTTCCCACCAAACCATCAAAATATATTTTGTTTTCAGTCAGTAAGTGTTTATATTTAACAAGACCTAAACTCTAGATCTGGTTTTCTGTTTATGAAATGAAGAATTTAGCCAAACATGAAGACGCTTGCTGGAAAGCCTTTTTGTTCTTTCTTCCAGTTTATCATTTACATATTCTTGTTTTATCCAATGCTTCATTGTAAATTTTGGGCTTTCTGGACCATATAAGAAAGATGTACAGCTGATAAGATGGAGTGGACATCATTTTTGTCTAGAGTAGATGATTTCCAAATTAGATCTTTTAATAAACAGATTTCTTCATGACACTGATTTGTATATAAACATAAATAATATTTCCCTAACCAGCAGTACCTGACAAGTCTTCACTATTTTGAACATATTAATTGTGGGGCATTTTAATGATCAAAAACATGGATGAAGATACACAAATTGCTAAATAAAAGTTGTTATTGAATTAAGTGGAATAATTAATACTCTGTGTGTCTATTGTGTGTCTTCAATGTCAGTAACCCAGTTAGAAGTGTTTCATAATCACTTCTTGTGTTATTAATTATGATATATATACATAATTAACCTCAATATTTTGCTAAATATTTCAGTTCTAAAACACTGGATTTCTTTATTGTGTTTAGGATTACAACAAAGATAATACTTGTCTTTTTAGTCATCAAGTTTGCTTCCAAGAACACAGAAGTTAGAAGTGAACCTAAGCCCCACTGCATGGAAAGCCCAATGTCGCCAACTTCTGGATATCATGTTTGACTGTGAAGATTCTAAACCATTCCGTCATCCTGTTGACCCTGTCCAATATTCGGTATGTGTGTCACCCTATAATATTATTGTCTTAAAACAATAGTGAATGTGTGTTTAACATGTATTTGTTTCTCTTTATCATAAGTTTCATATGTCACACAAAGATATTCTGGTATTAACTTTTGCTGTAGGCCTCAAGTGGTCAGATTACAGCGTTGGTTTCAGAGGTTATGGGTCAGCCATGTATAGACATTCTACACGATGATTTTCTCAATATTTACAGAAACATAATTATTGATTGAACTAAAGCTTCAAAACTAATACTTTTAAAAACATACCATTCAACACATTGCTGCAATTTAGCAAATTTGCATCATACAAATTACAATAGTAAATAATTACTGTTATGAGATGAATACTTAAAATTACAACAAACAATTATCTCTTCTATCACAATCTGTTTATGCCATGAAATAGTCCCATCACTATATATGAAGAGCTCTTTGGTAAATGTTTGTTAATTATATTGTATCACTGTTTATAGGAATATTATCAAATTATTGATCATCCAATGGATCTCGGCACCATTAAAGAACAAATTGACTGTGATGTATACGAAACACCCGTTGAGTTCTGTAAGGATGTCAGGCTTGTTTTCAACAATTCCAGAATGTACAACACTAACAAGCGATCAAGAGTAAGTAGGGGTTTTCCAGATCATGGAGAAAACCGGAAAATGTCTGGGAATTATTTATTTTAAAATAATGTTAGGGAAGAATCAGGGATTTTTTTTTTGTTGGCAATTGTTAATAATATTTGGCTAATTATTAATAATTTTTTTCGAATGTTGGTGTTTCCCATCATATGGATTTTACCATTCATCAGTTCATAACCTATTTGAAAAGTCCATGGTTGCATGATGAGTACTGTATCTATAATGGCATACATTTTATTTAGTGAACTAAATATGCCAACAAACAGTATAGACATAGTAAGATGCACCACAGTCTAGCATCATGTGATTTTCCCTGTCTGATGGCAACATTGCATTGCCATATGTGGCCAAATTTAGCCATATAACCACATCACTCTGAGGCAGAGGTTGACAATGTGACTCTTTGGTACATTAAAAGCCACTGCATTACTTTGAATGTGATAGACTTCAAATTGGATCGAATTCACACAGATGTGACACAAACTAAACACATTATGGATCATTTCTGGAATGTCCTGCACCAGATTCAGTCTTGCAGAGAAGATACCAGTTCAGCAAATGGACTTGAGAGACAATGATCTAAATTAAATATACTAAAAATTGTCAAGGAATTTTGTAGTTATGTCAGGGAACTTATTTTAGTTTTCTAGTGGGAACCATGAAGTAGTTCTTGTTATCTGAAAGTACTTGTACTGGCAATATTTTCTTTTCTGTTATTTGTAATTTGATGAATACAATTGAAGTATTTTGTCTGCTTGAATTAAAGTGCCCATATTTGTTGTTGACAAATGTTTATGTACATCTTAATCACTATGTTTCTGTTTTACAGATATATACAATGACACTCCGGTTATCTGCGATGTTTGAAGAGCAAATACGTGATATCATTTCTGGTTGGAAGCAAGTGTCAAAAGGACGTCGTATGAGCAAACGACACACAAAGTCTCGGTATGTTAGTCAACAAATATGGTTCAAAATTTCTTTTATTCATTGATTAACTGACAGAAATTCACTAAATGAATCATTTAATATATAATAGAATACACAATAAACATTTTGATTACAGGTTCATTTATTTTGAAAACAGAAATTAGCTTTTAGAGCAATCCGATTATAACTCATCTAAATAGCATGCAAAATAAACATTTATACGGTAGAATACATTTATTTGATCAGTTGTATGTAGAGGTTTTGTTGAAATTTCAGGAAAGATTTACATTCCATTGCATCTCCAGGAGTGTCTGCTTTCTCTGAATCACCACACAGCAGCTTCTTGTGTCTTCCTAGCACATCAAATTATTCCAAAGTCAGTAGCTCAGGATCAACATTAGGTTCCGGATATTCAAAAGGCAAAGCTATTGCCAGGCGTCCGGATGTATCCTCTAAAGGTTCGACCATGTTCTATCTTTCTTTCTACTAGTGATCCATGTATAATTATAATACTTATGAACACACAGTACATTTAAGATGGACATACATCTTAAGTCCTCATTTATGAGTTGTTTTCATCCGAGAAGGTAACATTTAAAATTTATATTAATACTCAGCCTTGATGTTCATTAGAATGACCTTATGTAATAAGCCTGCATGAACACTACATCTCCTTTGATATGGGCCAATAAACATAGCAAACGAATAATATTGTATTTCCAATATATATACTGTTTTAATGCGGAGAAGGGTTTTTGTGGTAATTACCTATTTACTGGTTAAATACAATCTCTGACAGACAGAGCCAGTTTTTATGAGATCACACACACACATATATAAAATCTCGATGTTTATAAGTAGGCTGCTCTTTGACAAATAACTATAGTGTAGTGCTACTGAAGTATTAAGCTAAATTAGCAGTTATGATCCATCAGTAACAGGTGAAAACAATATGTCGGTCTTTTGAAATCTGCCTTGTCCTGCCATATTCTCCTGCTTGTAAGCAAGTGGCATTAAATAACCCTCTGATGACATTTAGCCTTTAAATAATACTGTGACATCAACAGACAGTGGGAATTCCAGTTGATCCAGTTTTTAATGCTATTCTCTCAAAACACATTTAGTAGCATTTATAACTGCTATAATCGTGCAATGATCTAATGTGTCTAATGTTTCTTTACTGAGCATGTTAATCTTTCCGTGGATTTGAGGCTTTCCAACCTTTTTTCATGGTCATCAGGACTCTGGAAATATAATCATCATCATGTTTTTTGTTTGCATACCTAATTTATGTACTTCTTTGACAGTGTCACGCCGTATCATTGATGATAGTGAGGAAGAGGAGGATGAGCTTGATGCTACAAAAAATGACGAATCAGATAATGAGGACGATTCTGATTCAGATTACAAAGCCAAGAAGCCTAAAAGCTCAACACGACCAAAGGCTAGTCATAAAAAGTTACCATCAAGAAAAGGAAAAGGCGAGTAACATAGCCATTTATATTTTATGTTTAATATATAACAAGTCATCAATGTGAATGAAACATCATATGTAATGTTGATTCCACAGTTATACCAGTAATAGGGATATTCTTAACATTCACTCATACCATCTTCTAAATTTCTCTTTATTTATTCAGTGTTTTTTTTCCTCCTATTGTAGGCTTCCCATTCTCATAATGACAATTTAATTTGATGTAGTCAAAGTTTAAAAACAATGTATTTCATGTAGAAAGCCAATTCTTTGACATTTTTCCCACAATAAAAATTTCAATCTATTCTTTTATTTTCCAGGTCCAGGTGATAAAAAATTAGTGAATGGCACCGGAAAACGTTATAGCACACGTGTGGCAACTGGAAGTATACAGCGTAAAAATTACAACCGGGTACTCAGTGACCATAGTAATCAGGAGAATGACAGTCCTGAGGAATCTGGTGATGAGAGGACGCTTCACAAAAAATCATCTAAGGCAGTCATCAACCATCCACAGATCTTGCCAAAAAACAGTTCACGGAGGCGAACAAGAATCGCTTCAGATTCTGACGATAATGTTAAACCAAAAACAAAACACAGAAAGATACAGTCTGGATCCTCAGAGGACGAGGAGGAAGATCCTCCACCAAAGCGAGTATCAAGAACAAGAAGTTCACAGAAGGTCTTGAGGAGCAGTAAGTATAACCATGTGGATGAAGAAGATGATAATGATGCCGAGGATGAGGAGGTAGAAGAAAAATCGGAGGAATCTGAAGAGGAATCTGGTCCAGATGGTTCTGATGAGACGGCACACAGCAACACATCAGCTGATGAGGAGGAAGAGGAGGAGGATGCCGAAGAGGAATCTGGTGTGACAACGAGGGCAACACGTTCGTCATTACGGAGGACATCAACAAAGTCCATTCATTCCAGTCAGGAGAAAGCCAGCAGCAGCCACAAAGACGTTGTGCCAGTGTCTCGCAACACCTCAAGAAAGAGGTATAGGACTCGTAATCGTGGACAAAGGACGGTGGTGTATCGCGAGGACAGTGAGGACAATGAGGCAGCATCAGAAGAGGAGGTGACCAGTGTTAGTAGTCGTGGTCGTATTCGGCGCATCACACCACGAGCACGTGCCCTGTTTAGTTAATCTCCATTCATCCTCATGTCATCAGTATTTTAACTTTGCCACTGATCAGTTTACTGTACTAGAACTATAACTGGTGGATTAACATTCAGTTTGGTGGGAGACAGTGTTGCCAAAAAGTATGAAACCATTCTGGTGTGGACAACAAATAACTTCATTTGCTGACCATAGCATTTAGTCAGTAAAGGGCAGCAGTGATAAGATGCCCACAAGCTGCGATATTCCTTTCTCATCATTGCCTAAGCTTAATTGATTACCTTAGGCACGGAATTGTCAGAGATATGAACAGTACTTCATAATCAAAACCAAAATGCTGCTCAGGGTTTTGTCTACTTCAGCTCAAGCCACTAACTCGCATTTGACCGTTTGTTATTTGTATTACAAATGTGCTTCTTGGTTTATGTTGCTCTGTAGTAAATGATACATCAGTGACTAAGTTTGGGTGTTTCGGGTATTTTTATGACAGCATATGTGTTCAGGTGAAGAAGGGGATTTCTTCTTTTTTAATGATAAACTGGCTTAATGTATGTTGTGCTTCTTGGGGCTAAATATGAGACCTGGTTTTAAACATTTGAAAGACGGTGAATGCTATCATTGTAATATCCACTAAATAAAGGTGATAACATTGTTTAATGACGATGAGCTGATCTGACGGATATCCGATTCAATCTTTTCACTACGATTTGTAATAACTTCACCAAAACATGCAAAGCACTTGGAGAGATCATCACCAGTAGACACCAACCTGTGATAAGTTCATACATGTACCAGGCTAAGTATGGTTCTCACTCTAACCTGAAAATGATTAGTTGTGCGTTAGTGCTGGCTGTAGTTGCTCGTGTTTCAGCGACAGTTTGGACGGTTTTGTGATCTAATGTCTTGTAACATTGTACATGTTACTGCCACTGCTGGATTCATCCCAGATGAGTTACTGTATTACATCATCTTAAGCACGCCACATAATTTATAGTTCAATAAGTGACCTTCGTAGATCCTGAAGCTAAGCCACAATTAAGGCTGTAACGGTAGACGAAGTGTTGTCACCTTTCCCTAGATTTGTGAATTTGTTTAAACTAATCTGATCTGCCTTTTAACTCCTTAGTGATCTAACTTTTGAAGGACAGGTTTCACTGAAGCCTCTAGTGTTTGCAAGTTTCCAAACATTTCGTGTTTCTATGGAGATTGCTGAACAGTGTCGTATTATTATCCAATCAGTGTTTAGTCTTTGATTTTGATATTTGTTATTCTGCTGCAATTACTGGTCAGTTTGTTTGTTATATTTGAACATTTGTTTTTAATTACTACAATCAGCTTGCGGGTAATATAAAATGCCACATTGACATAGTCGGTGGCTTTCTATTATGTTTACTGTTGCGTGTTGCTAGAATGTAGGGTTTCTTTCACTCATTTTATTCATGACTGTTCATTTGTTTATATCATATCATTATCTCACTGCCTTATCACGTGCAACAGGGTCACGTGGGTGCCTCAGGTAACTCCACCTAATAATAAATAATATATTTTTTGCAATAAATAAACTGAGAATCAAGTGCATTTCCATGTTTACTGTATTGTCTTTTGTCCTTTTGTATGTTTATTTATCTGTAATTTTACAATAAAACCATCACCAGGTAACTGATGCTGCGAAGTAAAAGCTGATCCATTTTATTCGTCTAAAATTGTGCACTGAACAGAGATATCCAACGCAATTATCTGTAAACCATGTGAACATAAAGACTAGTGGTTTAATATCATAAAATGTGCAACACTTTACCATCTCCGCGGTTACTTTCTTTGATGATACCACAAAGTATCTACCACACTATTAACATACTACACATCTAAAATAAAATCGCATTTAAAATACAATGAATAATAAAGCAAAAGTTGCATAAGCATTCTGCTTCGTGGTGGTTTGTCAACAAAATTAGTGGCATATATTGATTGTAAATCATAAATGAGGAAAAATGTTGCATTTATCCCTGAAAACACACATGCACTCACACACACCTGCTTTAACAGCCATAACCAAATCACACGTTTGCTTGGAAGTTGCTGCCATTGTTAATAATGTTGATGCTGAACCCATCAAAACTCCATATCTGTCTCATTATAGTCATCAATATTCAGAAAAGGCTGCTCAAAGGAATTCATTTCATCATCAGAAATATGTGAACCACCTTCTACAAAACTAGCAAACCTGAAAGCAAAACATCATTTGTATACTTGACAGATTCACAAATGTATGCATACACTGCCCTAGCTGTTATAAAAATATCCATGTCAGAAAAGGTGTGTGTGTGTGTGTGTGTGTCACAGCAACTATGTTCAACCTATGCTAGACATTGTCCATTACTGGGCACTGTAACCAAATGCTAGATATCAATCTGAGCCCAAAACCAATCTTACTTCTGCGGTGAGCTAAGCCTGCTCATCGTCTTCCAAGCATTACAGTCAGGACTCTGGCAGTATTCTCTCAGTGCCTCCAGTGCCTTTCTGGTCTCTTCACGTCCTTGTCGTTCATACTCCTCGTCAGTCAGCAGGCGAGGCTTCGGTGCAAAGCGAGGCATCCAACGCCACCTACACGAAAATAGCATATTATTTTGCCAGATGTTTAAGAGGTTCATCATCATTCAAGCAAACCACACATCAATCACTTCACAGGCTGATAAAAAAACTAAATACTTAATCCTTTCCAATCTGTCATTAGACAATTAAAGAGCAAGTCATTTACATGCAGCCAAAAGCATAATACATGTAAAAACAAAAGATAAATAACTAAATATTATATAACTGTATAAACATGTCAGAATTGTAGAACTAACTCAATATTTCCATCCAGTTACCAGACTATTTCGTGCTCAAACAATTATTCTGAACAAAAGTTGCACAGAATGATTTAACACTGGCAACCCAAACAAATCTATTAATCCATATTGATATTAATAATACCCCAGAACATCTGATCATTATACAAGAATGCTTTAACAAATATTTAAAGTGACAGTTTTATCTACTGGTCTGTTGTTTCCATAATTTACTATAAACTGATTGGATATAAATGTGAACAAAAACTGACTACGATAAAGTCAGAACTTAGCGGATAAAGTTTATCTGCTAAGTTCTGGTTAGCATATTAATCAAACAACCAAAAAATCAACAGGAATTCACAGCTATTGTATACTGGTTGTTGTTACTTTTAATTTGCTAAATGGTGACTGGCTAATAAAAAAAATGAAGGTTGGATTATTTTTTCTCTTATAATAATGATGTTTGATTTATAGCGTACCACATTCAGCTGTGCTGTTCTGGGGTACCTTTACATTATTATTATCCCCGACATATTCAATCCAGCAGCTCGTCAACTCATGAGGTGGCATACAATGCATGTGGCTATTATAACTGCATAGCATACTCAGACACATAGGCATCACGTCCTGTCATGTTCTCACTTCAGGCTGAGTGAATCAGTCACCAGATGAGAGCATTGCAGCTATGAAGCCTCAAACTCCCAACCCTCCGATTATGAGTACTAACTGCATGAACACAGCTTGACGAGTTACACACACATACACTGACCATGCTGGTGGTTTAATTAGTGGTGTTCACCGTCGTGTGCTATAATGCATTTTATTTCTCTGGGCAGTGGGTGAATTGGTAAATTGTGATAGACACTGTATTCATAACTGTAATCATAATTAGTTAAAATCTAATCCCAATCGATTACATTAATTATTAACGTAGTACTTAATAATCGTTGTACTCTGAAATAATTATAAACCTTGGTACTGTTATCATCCCATACCTGACATAAATACAGTTTATGTTTATAACATTAATCAGAAAGCTGAAACAACAGTTGAAAGTCACAGTTTTATTTACTTTATGTTGTAATGCTTAATTTGTTTCATATTATTAATGATTGAGTAGCAACTAAAATGTAGAAAGGCTGTGAGTCAAGTACTTACTGGTGAGCAGGTCAAAAAGTCACAGGTTTATATTCCAGTGTGTTTTTATAGGTAGATTCCCATGTATTTAAAGCATGGCATGAGCACATATCATGAAGGACTTCACTAAATCAATAACACTGGTCCGCATGCCCATTTGGATACACCTTGATGCATTAAGATTCCAAACGATAAGTGGATGTCCTCTCTTCACAATCCATCCAATCATGATAGTATATTTTATGCCGTCACTAAATACACACATCTGTATTCATTTGTCTTAGACAACGTCTTTGGTGGGAAATACTGTGATCTCAAATGTTCGAAGGAAAGCATGCGAACATAATTTTCACATATTAACTGCACTCCAGTTGCATACATAGTTTGATCAAGAGGTTGCATCTATGGTGCTTCATTTAAATGTGAATAAACCTACTGTTAGCTCATGTATTTTACTGAATAATATATGTTTTAATGTTTGTTAAAAAATCTGTATTAGTACTGTTTCAAGTGGTTTATATGACATAACCTGATACTACATCAGCTTGCATACAGACATAATAGTGCTATGCTTGAAATAGTTCAAGTCTGCCTCTTTATATAAACATATTTCAAGGTATAATTTACATTTACTAAATAAATATGTGTACTGTATTTGAAATTATCATACTTGTAGTCAAAAATGGAATCACTGAGTTTAATCAAACCTGGATGATTATTTATTAAAATAATCTGTAAGCCCCACTCTTTCTCAATTAAGCCAAACCTATGTTCAAGTCCTGCCTATTAACCAGTCACATACAACATGCAGATTTGTTTTATTGTCATATCATAGCCTACTCCTGACTTTGACCAAAGAGAAGTGACAAAACATATTCACACAATAATCAAAATATATTAAAATAACCATATTTTTCAATGTTCTATTTTATTTTTAATATATGCATGTATTTGTACAACAATTAGAAACTCATAAACATGGTTTGATCAACACTTACCATACTGTGTATTTAAATCCTACAGATGGAAAGCCAATATTCACTGAAGGTTTAGGTATGATGTGCACAAGTATGAGGATGGCTGCAATAGTACAAGACACTTCTGGTATTGTTGTTCCATTGTATATGAGGATCATAGCTATACCCTATAAAAGACATGACCTAGATATTTTGTTTTGCTGATGAACTGTATCAAATTGACACACACACACACACCTTAAATCATATTTAAATATGTTTCACATAAGAGTGGATATCAACTGCTAATGTGACACAAAATACTAATAGTGTGGTTAATTTATTAACTTGTAGAAACATCTGAATAGTTAAACAGTGAGTGACAAAAATGGCACTCTTACACAACCAAATGGACAGAAATCAACAGCATGTCAAAATGTTAGTCATTCATATTTGTCAAATCATAACAAGGAATTCTAACCAAACTTACTAAACAGTAAAATGTTACTTTAAAAAGCATCATTTTAATTTGCAGGGTTGAACAATGGTTCAAAACATTTGACAACCAAGTCAAAATTAAATAACCAAATTATAAGTTTTCCTGCTGATCTGTACCACACATCTAGTTGAACATTTTGTTAATTATATCTAAATGTTCACTTATGTAGCTTCTAATTTTTCAAAAATGAAGATGAGAACACAGGACAACAGTCAGTACAACTATGACATCAACCCACACTGTTTTGATAATACAGATACATTTTAACTACGACCAGTTTTGTTATGATTTATATAATGAATGACTTACAAACACACATTGAACACATATATTGCCAAATGTGTTTGACAAATTATGGCTAACTTCATTTTGAACACAGAATAAATATTTTCCAACATGAAATGTAAACTTGGGTAAAACGATAATAAAGGTATCTAGCCATTTAAAAGTGAGGATTGAGCGACATGAATAATTACAAAAATTAACAAAATGGCTGACTTAAAGACAACTGTTAATCCTCTAAATATATATTTATATTTTACCCAGTGATAAAAAAAACCCAGTTCTGTTCAATTCTTTCATACTAAATCCCACCTGTAACAGCCACTTAATAAGTGTAAGAAGTCTTGGATTACTGACTGGTCCCCTGTAGTAGAGTATGGCAAATGTAATTATTGATGTGATAACAAAATATCCTGCTACATATTCTATATACTGTTCCAATATCTTCTGAATATTTATCCACACATATTGCAGAAACCACAAAGTAACAGACCAGCCACCAATTAGGATAGCATATGCTCCATATTTCTGAAAAGAGAAAGAACAGACTCATATTATTGAAGAATTAACTTAATCTTGATACAAAATCTTACACACGGAACTAAAACAATTATAATAATCCTTATTGCCAATATAAATTAATAATTCAGATGGACCTTTTAATGTGCCCTCTGTTAACTAAAAAACATACCTGTGGCATCAGCCTGCTCAGTATAAAAACAAAAATGAGTGTTGAAGCCAGTAACCCAAATCCCATTCCTGACCCATAGTAAAAGAACACATTCCTGAAATCATAACATTATAGAATACAAATTTCACTAAACAAAGAGCATATCTGAAATATATAAACTCTCATATAGATCACAAATATGCAAGTTGTACTACATAAATAATATTGAGCATCAAAATTGAGAGTGTACACCCACCCACTTAGATAAATATAATTTCAGGGAAAATAAAGGAAATAAATCATCTAATTCTAATGCATTCACCTATAAATGTGCAAATATGTCTAATATTTAATGGTAACTGAAACCTATCACATTATGGTAACTCAACAAATAATATAAAATTGTGGTCTCAAATTGAACAGAATCATCCAAAACTGCAGTTAATGTATATAAAAATGCAGTTAATGTACATAAAGGCAGGATCTGACATGTTTCTTCCATGAGTGGTAATGACCATACCAAAAACTTTTTGTGTGAGCAAATGAAGACAGATAATAGTTAATGTCCTTATTGATTAATCTGCTTGGATCATTAGAAGCCACTTGTTGATTGGTTAATTGCACAAAGTAAGACCCTTTAAAAAGAGCATCAACTTTGGTATTCCTCAATGTCTGTGCCCAATAGATTATAGCCAGAGGTCTCTACCCAAATTCGAACCAGTGACAAGGTATTCCTCAGTTTTATCGAACATTAGTACATGATTTGTTATCTGTATGCTATTGTCATCAGTTATTGAATTGTTTATACTGTGGGTGAAGGTGGTTAATATCACATCAGTTTTGATTATCAAGTTACTCTATCCATTGGGAGTTTCTTCCCGGAAGAAAGGTTTTCTTCTCAGTAAAAACCTATTTGTTCCCACATCTTTTTACCAGGAAGAAACCCAACCCTGTATGACAGTATATGTATCCAGAGTAGGGAGCAAAATGTGGCATGGTTCAAAATTACGTGAAATGATTACAGCTACTTGATATAATATGGTTTGGTTATATTTAAAAGCAATATATATTTATTAAGTTTTACCAGATAATAAACAACAGGCAATAATGATATGCATGTTTCAAAATTCATGTCAATTACCCAAAATAGTGAGGACATTCATATGTGTGTGTGTGTATATATATATATATATATATATATATATATATATACTGAATAGATCTCACCCTACAGGGCTATCCCATGAGCAATAAACATCGTTTGTACATACAAGTTAAAGTACTTGTTCCATGTGAACGATAAAAGAAATCTTTTTGAAATGATTTTCTCACATTAATCATGGTCACAAAACTTCCACTGTGTTCAGAAAACGTATATAAAATATACTTTCTTCATGATAAAAAAAATTCTGATGCAGCCCACACTACTGTATTTGATGGCATATAACTGACAGTTTACATAACTGACCCGCAGAGGTGTTACAGCACGCATATACCTGTACTGACGTCATTATTTACAGAATTAGCATCACATTTTTCATACAATAATACAGTTATGAAACGATGACCCAGCTGTTAACATTACACAATGTTAGCGACAACGTACTGATAACAACAAGTTTTAAACACTAACCTACTAAGTCTGTCCGCAGCAAAAAACAAGATCAATCCAATAGCCAGATAACTGACAAGCCACGGATCAATAGCTGAAAGACAATAAAATAATTACTCTTTACATAACAACAAACTGTTGCTGACAAATAGAGACACTAACAGCCATAAGTCGGTAACAAAATATCCAACAAAATAACACAAATGACCATAAATAATGTTTCAAGTTTCTATAAGAGTTAATTTACCTAGACGGATAGATAGATACATTGATATATGTACATATACATTGAGGGAGGAAAGATATGTAGTATATTATAGGAAATTGTTGGGACCAATATAGACGTAGCTGTCTTTCCATTAGCCCCTAAGGATTAGTAATTTGACGGTAATACAGTACCTTTTTGTATCAAAATCACTGAATACGGCTCCATAGTGCTGACTCCTACACATGTACGATTAAATATGGCAAGTGGGACATTGTCTGTGCGCCATGGCATGAAGTTTGACAGCCATGAGGCTGTTGCCTCTTCATGCAGTCGGTAAACTTCGGAGGCATTGGAAGCTAAATACACTACATAGTACTCAGTGGGTACAACTAGCCGAAGCTGAAACAAGAAATGATCCCTGAGCATGAAGCTGTATTAAAATCAAGGAATTACAACAGCCTTACATTTGAATTTTTTGGGTCTTTTGTCTAAGTGATAAAATATAAAATAGTCAATAATCTGAGTGTCATTTATTAATAAACTATCTAAATTGAAATTATTTTAATCCTGAAATACATATTTTAAACCAAGTCGTTTATTTAATGCAATTCCCTAAGTCAAAACAATGCTTCATGTACATACAGTGTATGATGTCCATATACGCCAAAGATCGCGTTTAGCTGTACCAGGATAACAGTAAATATGTAATCTCCGATCAACATCAGCAGGGTGACTCTTCCGACCTCCATCAAGAAGGGATAAATCATATAAAATCACTGAAACAAATATAAGATTAGACCTGTAGTAAATTGTCATCTTAAAAATATTTAATAAAACATATTTTTATTCTTTGAGCTAAATTTCACTCATACTATCAGTCAACAACAGACATTTCTCTAAATAGCTTAAGAGTAGAAAACAGACCATATCCAAAATATTTCTAACAATGAAGAGTAAGTCATCCATTAATTCAGTTGGAATATGATTTTCATGTACCTGAATTTTATCCAAATATATGTAATTCATGAGTATTTTTTTTAATTAAATGATTTTTAAATCAGAAATATATTTCTTAGTATCCTATCACCTATATAATTATTGGGATGAATATTATCAATTATTAGGGAATTAAACATTATTTTATTTTATTAATATAATTATGTGCATTTTTCTCTCATTAAAAATTCACTGGTGAGCAAATGTCCACTATTTGCTTGGTGAGCAAGTGTCAGGATGAGCAACTGTCTGGGTGACGAACTGTCCTACACCCATTTTTTTTGGGTATACGTCTTTGTTAAAAATGTAGAAATTTGTAAAAGGAGTGAAGGAGCCTAGTGTAGAGAAGTTTAAATAATACATAAATTGGTTGTGTGGGTAGAAACGTCGCTATAAATTTGAGGTGGCAGCCATTTAGATAATTAATTATGTGATAGTATATACAAGCATGTGAATGCAAATGGGGAGAGTGATGACATCACAAACAACTTATGAATGACAGTATTTCACTGGGCAAAGGTACATCAGAGTTTACTAAGACACTAAGGATAGTACCAAATATTTATGATGATTCCATATAAAGTTATTGAATGCTGCCAGGAGACAAACTCTGCATACGTACGAATATGTACATGCCATTTTATTAAACCATTGTCAGTTACAATTATGATATTTAAAAGGTTTTTACATTTTTAAATCAATGTGTTTCACACAAAGAAAACAACTGAATATGTTGAAACTATGGGATAAATCTGAAAAGGATACTGACAACCAAAGGATTACTTTTACGTGTATTGGTGCATTGCAAATAGGCCTGCATAATTAACTCAGTGGTCAACTCATAATGTTTAATTTTCATGGAGGTCTGAAATATGTAACTTTTGCACTCACTCGGTCTAGTGTCAGCACATCAGGTCTAGACTTAAAATATTTTACTAAACCTGCAGGTCCAGTAAGGCTATAAGTTAGTTTCACACACTGATTATATGTTTGTGTTTTTATTGATCCACACTCTAACACAATACAATAATCAACAGTTCATAGTTCATCCAGTAATAAATTATCGGTGATGTCCACATTCTGGCCAGGAATTTTCTTCTTGTGGCCTGGAGCACAGGTGGTGGTGTGTAGACGTGCTGTGTGTTTTGACTGATTCAGTCCAAAAATTAGTAGATCCAACATCCAATACGCTGGACATATCTGGATGCAAAGGTAACTTTCTGCATGTTATGCAGAACATTTTTATTTCATCACTACTGTAGTCAACCCATGGAAATAAATCATGCCAATATGGGATGAATTTGTGTTTTCTCTCAGTACTGTCATAACTCTTGTCATCAAACTTTCGTTTGTTTACACCTGTTGGAGTACTGGATCTCTACACTGTTGTTTTGTAGATCCAGTATTCTGGTACACTACACAAGATTTGTCGACACAAACCTAAGTATTGCAAAAAAATAGTAATATTTGTAAACGTATGTCACTGGTATCACTAGTAAGTGGTAGCAGTAGATGAGAATGAATAATAGCAGAGGGTCATCTTTTATATCTAGATTCTAAGTTTCTGATTGATTGTTTAACTCTGGTTTGAGAACAGCATTGATTCCTATAACAAGTATAAGCTGTAACAATTTTCCAAAGCAAACCTAAAATAATATCAGAATATAATATCATCTACTTAAAATATTAACATAAAATTATTTACTTTTTTTACTGGGCATATTTTGTAAAATTATCAACATGCTTTCATAAATGATAGATCTTCTACAGTTCTTGGTGGGACTAAATCAAGCAAGCCAAGAACTCCAAAACAGTAGAAAATCATTCTATGGAAAAGGAACCTGAGACTACCGCATATTTTACCTCAAAATGGCAATAGCCTGGTCTGGCTAGTGTATTAGACTGCTCACTAACCTAAAGACAAAATTCACATGTCCCATGTCCGGCTACAGATTTTTCCAACCATGATAGACCCCCACATAATATATCACTACATGCTGAGGATTAACTGTTCTTTAACACCAACACAAGACTTTGACGTAATTAATCTTGGAAGTAAGACATGATAAGTAGAATACAAAATCACAATTGTGGTAATAATTCTTGTTTATCATAATCATCAGAAGCTGCAAAATTTTGGTGAGATGACTCTCCACTATTTTATGTAATACGAAGATGCAAATTTGTTTAAACGAAAAGCAGCAAGAGGTTTTTGTAGATATTTTGAATTAATGTGATCATAGTTTTGTTAAATGAGCATTACAAGAGTGATATACATATGCCACACCTATACTATTAATAAATAAGGCAAAAAGGGAACAAAATTTAAATGGGTCATTGAGTAAAGTAAAAATAAAATGTCTCTCAGCCATATGTTCAGCTGGTCTTCAACTCCAAGGATAAATAAACCATTCAACCGCCCAGTCCAAATAGCATTTCTCCCAATTGTGATTTAATATTGCACTTATTAGTAGCCAAATAGAGTATACAACTAGTACAAGACACATTAATTAAAAAATCATGCATGTCAAAGTCTCGTTCTGGTGGCAGGATGAACACTTGAAAATTGCTGGTTATGCCTGGTTTGGTTTAAATGATGTCACTTTTCATCTTTTGGGCACAAGGTGAAGGTAGGCTAAATGAATCATGCTGGTTTGGTGAAAAAGATCAAATTCTGAAATTGCTGAATAAAACATGTACAGGACAACCCTGATTTTACAGTCATTGGCACGTCTAAACCCAACAGACTTGTCAGAATTATACTGTCAGAAAGATTATAAGTACACACCATATAGATCTAACATGGTTAAATGAGCATCCTAAATTCTCCGCCGAAATCATGACGAGAATAACTTCAATAAGTTTGCTATAAGTTAAAGTTATAACTCAATAACTGTCGCAGTCAGTCAAACTTTAAAACCAAAGTATCCACTCATCAAGACATGTACTCATATGATTAAGATATATATGTGTCATGTATCTATGAAACTGATACATTTCCATTTCTGGTTTAGTATAATTTTAGATCTGGTCGTAGACTGGTTAGATTTTAAAAAGTGGGCGATAAAATAGCAAACTTTGTCTTGTGCACCCGTTTCACTTTCAAAAACAAAACAAAAATTAGCTTTTACATACATTTTTTCTCTTCTAAAGCAATACGTAAATTATATTCTGTTTTAGAAGCACATGTTGTTTCGTAAGTTAAAGAAATGATTATTAAACATATAAATACATGGTCCACATGCCGCCATACTGCTTGGCAAGTTATACTATATAGTACACTCTAGGTTTCGCGTTCTTCATTACGTAATCCCTATTCGGCGCGAGCTCTCTCTCTCTTTCTCTGTGTGTGTGTGTGTGTGTGTGTAACAAACTGAGATTCTAATGGACTGCCGAATTGTTTGAGAAGTTAAAAAATTAAATACTAACTGCTGTTAAACTATTTAACGAATTCAAACCAACTCAAACAAAACACCACCTGGACAAAAGTCCACTTATTATTCAGAATGTAGAGAAAATTCCACTCTGAATATTTTTTTCCCGAAAGAGTCAACATTATTTAAATTTAGCTAAAGGTTTAAATTGAAATTTTGATTATGTTGATTGCAATGAAGCTATTATATATACTGACACACTGTTCTTTGGGCAATGCTGCATGGATTGAAAACAGTGTTGAGTTTTCGAGTCTTAGAGCTTTTTGTTTCTGGATTAAAATGTCATGATCAACCGCGTCAAAGGCTATATATGTAGGTCGAGAAGAACCACATACCTATGCATAGTAACCTTTGTCTTATTCCTTCTTTATATAATCGGTTAGATGTACCAAACAGGTGTCAGTTGAAAAGGCGGATCGAAATTATTATGTGTAAGATTAATAAATTATCAATCAGGGTATATATTTTTGGTAATTTTCACCTATTAAATCTATATTTATAATTTGTTTTCTATGTTATTTTCTATGTCTATTTCATCCTCGAAACCATAACATTGTTATTACGTATAATTAATTATAATATTACTGAATTATCAATGAAGGTATATATATATATATATATATATATATATATATATATTCGGTAATTTTCGGCTGTTAAATAGATAGATTTATAATTAATTTAATGTTTTCGTACTTTTAATCATCATTCAGAAATATTTAAAAGCAAGATAATTAAACTTTACCTTGTAGGAGGTACGTGTGAGTGTGCTTGCGAGACGAGTTATGTTCACGTTGCCCGTATATTAAAGGGTTTGTAATACTGTTTTAGATTAAAACCTCTTCTGGACCGATATCTTAGATTGCACAAAAGCTTAACCATTAGATTCCTCACATTTCCCCGCAACCACTAATCTTTCTTGTAGAGTACCATGCATTCCTATTCTAACCAACAAATAACTGGTCTGATGTTAAGATGTCTTGATCGAGTAGTATCGATCTCTAAAGTAAACAAACGTCTGTTTCTTAATTCTCCATAAATCCACTGACTATTTCATCCCGGATAACTGTAATAATATAATTCACTGTAGTCTACACACACCGCGCGCGCACGCCACACACACACACACATGTCTATCAGCTAGCCGCACCTTTTTGTGTTCACCAATTTGCTCTAATTCTGTCGATTCAACTGCAAATTGGTCATCTACCAATTTAGTTGCTGATAGTCCAGCTACTAATTTAGTATCTTTATCCCCAATTTCGCTGACTTCACCGGACTCACCTTCAGTATTATTGAACATATCCCAAAGGCTTCAGCATTTTAATTTAAGCACCATTTTACATTTTCTTTTTCTTTCGATCACGCTCCTTCTCAGCATCTCCTTTTCTTCTTTTCTGGTTTGCTTTATCAATTATTGGCTACAGATGTAGATTCTGATGATTTTTATAGTTCAATGATTTATGTATATACACTCTTGGCCAGCTCTATAATTTAATTATGTGGTAAATTTAAGATATATGTATGTGGTACAAAATCATTTATTTCTTCATTATCTCTTAACCTTTCGACCCAACCCAGCCACCAGAAAAGCTAACAACTAAGAAATACCTAGATAACAACATATTCAGTGCAAATCGGTATGTTGTAACAATTTATAATCCTAGCATGGCTGCAGTTCGCCTACAAATGGCATGCTTTAAGCGTTATAGTTGAATCACATGCAACTGTTAGTAGAGGTTCCGCCACCTGTCTCACAACTGTTCAAAAATGATATATATAAATTAGTATTGTCAAAACCAGACTTTTCAACATTAATCTGTTAATATCTTCATCATGGTGCACCAATGTATAGTTCGCAATACAGATGTCCGGCCACGTCAGAAAGGGATGGAATGCGGTGGTTGTAACCGTTGGCAACACAGGACATGTGACGCAGGTATGTATCCTGAGAAATTAATATTAAAAAAAAATTGTAATAGACAATTTCCGCGACGCATCAGCAGTCCACATCTACTGTGGTTTGCAGGTCAATGAAGCCATATGTAGTAGCATGGAACAAAAAGTGTAATTCACTAATTGTTTGTAAATTTACGTTTTGGGGAATTCACATAACTAAATCGATCTATAAGTTCTTGTAGCATTTTCATTTTTATTAAATATAACGTAGAATTATTTTTACTAATAGATAAGATTATTTGTATGGGGAAAGTTGACAGTATATTTTTGTCTGAAAAATTACATGTTATTGAAAATAAATAATCAAGTTGGGAACTGTAATAGACATGTTATCAATATATGAAACATATTGTGATCTCCGTGATCTCACGATTGGTAAAAGAATGTTTTTATCATACGGTTCAGCGAGCCCGGTGAAACGCGACCCGCAAACGGACGTTCCCTAGATGGCGCAGTCGTCTCGAAAATTGCATATTGTAACAGACCTGGGTAAATTACTTTGTAATATATATTACCTTTTTTTCGAAACTTGCTAACGGGTGGAATGCTTAGTGGGCGAAGCCAGTATTCCACTCAAGGTTAACCAGTCTCCCCATCGTCTCTGTGCGGAGTGTACCGAAAGGTGTCGGGGGGATGCGCTGGAGACAGTAGCGCCACCATGCGGCCATATAGGACATTACACAGCGGGCGGGTGAGCTCAGTCGCCGGGTTGACTGGAGACCGTCGCGCCGCCATGCGACCACATTGGACATTACCCGGCTAGCGGGGGAGCTCGGCGGCCGGGTACACTGGTGACCTTCTGCCAATGAATATAAGACTGGGGTGACTGAACTAGTTTAATTTTGTACTTGAGTAGAAGTAAAAGTAGGCCTCTTCAAAGTTACTTGAGTGGAAGTAAAAGTAAACTTATAAAAATCTACTTCAATAAAAAGTAAATTACTTTATAAAAGTAATTGAAGTAAAAGTAGAAATATATTGTAACACGGAAATATGATAATCAAATACACTTATTGTAACACGAATTACGATAATCAAATCCACAGTCCACAAGAGTGAACAAAATTCACTGCGTCCAAAGATATTTGCTGCTACTTTAACTGAACAAAGCCCTTGTTCAACTTCAGCAAAAGCTGATTCTCAAAATTGGTTTCGCCAATGCGATTAAAAATTTAATTACGATGAATCTTAGAAAACAGTTGGCTTCAGCTGAAACATTATATAACAAAGTGAGTCTTCAAAACTAAGTTGGCAAAATTATGTCGAGTCTTGAATATCAGCTGAAACATACTTGAATATCAGTGAGTATCAGCTGAAACATATATACTGAATATGCTAGCATTATTACAAAACTAATTTTAATGCTACATGATCATAAAGTATATTTGTTTACCATAAATTCATCAAAGAAACACAAGCTGGCGACAACTTGTAATGATAATTTGCAGCAACTGTATCAATTGTCTCTTAAATCGTAGGCTATGAGCCTATGTTATAACTAAATAAGTAATGAAAATATCGCGAAGTAAATGAAAGTAATGTAGCTTTACAAGTGTTTAAAATGTTTTTTTTTAAATATAATTATTTTTCTAGATCTGCATTGACTCATATTTTATTATTATGTTTTTAGTCAGTGCATTAGTTTTTTTCCTAAACGTTTATTAGTAACTGCGATGGTTCGACAGTCATCTTTGGTGAACTTAGTCAGTTAGTGCAAGTAGACGCCTCAAATTTGGGGAACCGGCAGCTGGGTGAATAAAGGCTTCCAAATATTTTCCCCAATCCCTCAGGCTTAGTCTGCCTCGATATCCTTTGGTGGTGTCACCTGTTGTTCAAATCAGAGAACGTCTCAGTGTTCTCTACTCAAACCAGAGAAAGTTCAAACAGAGATCTCCCGTGGAACAGTCAATTTACCGGAAATGGCAACTTGGGCACATGATTTGAGAGAAGGGATGCTGT
This sequence comes from Paralvinella palmiformis, assembly GCA_025642065.1. NCBI lineage: Eukaryota > Metazoa > Annelida > Polychaeta > Terebellida > Alvinellidae > Paralvinella > Paralvinella palmiformis. Next base: position 306,584 of record JAODUP010000253.1, on the reverse strand, counting down.
TATAGTATTATTATTGGTGATTTGCCACAATGTCACAAGAACCAGCTGATATTAGCAAGCATTTAGATGCAATTGCCTTCGCGCCAGGTATTCAACTATATACATAGTTATATTCTTGGAGGAAACATTATCATGTAGAGTAACCCTAGTTCGTTTGACATGAGTTTGATTATTTTTAATTTAAATCTTTATTTAAGTTTAAACAACATAATTAGATTCTAATTATCACAGCTAGGCCTATACCTAGTATATCATGCACTTAAAGTTAAACTAGTGAAAATTAAAATGTAGTAAGCACAATGTTTATGTTGAAGACTAAATAAATATGGAACTAAATAAGACCAGACAATGATTGACTGAAAATAGATCTTAGACTAGCTTTTGACTTTTTGTGCAATCCCCGGCCCTGGCCTGAACGGCTGAAGTGAACTGTGAAGGCTTATTAATTGAAGTTAATTAGTTTTCTTTTAATTTACTATTATATAATTATGTTAGTTATACTTAATTTTTTTTGTAATGTACATAATGAAATGTCTAATAAAAGAAATGTTCAACCTTTGAGTAAGTGAAAATGTCGGGGAAAATTTTATTTCCAAAATGTCAGGAAATGAATAAAATGTTTATCACAGATGATTTTTAGTTAATCACCAGTAATTTCTTGTCAGCTTTAAATATTTTCTGTCGAATGTTAAGTAAATGCTGTCAGTAATTTCCTGTCAAATGTCCATAATATCCTTTCTTTATTTGGTAGATTTCTAATTGATTATGATGTCTGAAATGGCAGTTATTTTACGTGGCTTAGCTACCTGAAATGAGGGAGGGGCGCCTCCGTGGTCTAACGATAGCGTGTTTGACCACAGATCACTACCACCCGTGTCTGTATCTCGGTGTGGGCATATCTGAAGGTTGTTTCATCTTTGACCTCACTTCATTACCCTTGGAGGTCGCCCAGCCTATTTAGCCTACCATGTACACTGAGTGTCATCATCACCTGAAATGAGGGAGACACATATGGTCTGTAATTTACAGCTTCACCATGGGGACTAATTCTAAATACATTTAGAATTTACAATACATGTCATATTCGGTGGAGGAAACCTTGCCAGTTGTTTGGTTGGATGAAAAACTTCTACTATAGTGCCACAGCCGGGTTTTGAACCTCTGACCTCCTGCACAGCATGACTATGAGTAAGAAAGTCCCATACTCTTACCCACTAGACCATAGAGGCAGTTACATGGCACAGAAGCTGTTTAATGCACTAACATCATGTGCCTTTTTCTGTCTATTGGGAACTTTAGATTGCCGAATATAGTCAAATTTAACTATATAAAACTATATGTGTGATTTTATATACAATATTATACTGATAATTGTTAGGAAAGGATGCAGCCATATCAGAGAAATATCGCAATATTTTTTATCTTTCTGGTTAGAACCCTGTATAAATAAATAGTAAGGCCATTGTTTTTGGAATACTTGTTTTACAATCCTGCCAACCACAGCTAAAACTCGCCGCTGGGAAATAAAATTGACTTATTCTTTTTATTATTATTTTGACATTCAAAATACATCATTTTAATGAAAGCAAACGCACGCAGAATTTTGAAAAGAAAGATGCTTGAAGCATTGCTTATACCTCCCCTTAACATAAGACTAAAAACATTCATGACAAATTTAAAAATATGTGGAAGTTTAGCACTCAAAGCTTTTCCCCAGTAGCTACTAACTTAAAATAACTTGATTAATTTAGTGGAGAAATGGGGAGTTTCAACCACCTTAGTATGTGTGATTCAGCAAGAAGTACTTTTTTACTGGTCCCTCAATAAGGCATTGATCAGATGATTTGTGACCCAACAGACCTTGCCAACTAATTTCTGCTGGCTTTTACATTTCGGGTCACCTGAGAGCAGCGGAAGCAGAGTTTCAATATAGGCTTGATTCTTGTTCTGAACATCTCGGTTTGAACAACGATCTACTGCGTAATACAATTGGAATTCAGATAGGAAAATACTTCTAGTGATACTATCACTATCTGATACTAGTATTTCTGATAGATTAGTTTCTTGTTGTTCAGCATATTCCATTATTAAATGTTGTTATAGTCAACAAATGATAGTAAACATTTATTTAGTGAAGTCTGCCAGTATCGGTTATAATTTGAAAATTGAAATGGTGACAGACCGGGTTTGTTTACATTTTAAAATAAACTCATGATTCACATTAATTCACAAGAAATAGTACCCAAATGCAATATATCAATGCCAGATTATTGCTCTATTAATCAATACTTCTGTGTAACAGAATATGTCTCCGATTTGATGAGTATTTTTGAATAGCACACCCGTTTGTTTATTAGAATGATGCCATCTATGCCAGTGCATTATCACTGACGTGCACATGCACCATGAGTCTACTGCTAGACGATGGTGAACTTTTCTACATGGAAAATAACCACAAATAAAACAAACTGTTGAAGATATCTCTGAATTGTCCTGGTAAAATGATAGTAATGCAACTGCATTGTCCATCTTCGATATTATTATAAATGGCCAAAAATGTGTATTGAAGAAACACTATGGGAAAGCCACTGCCTATACATAAACTTTCATTGCAAATACAGCAATCTGCTTGTACACGGGAAATGCATTCTGCGAACTACTACATAGAACTTCCAATTTAATCTATTTTGTTTATTAAATCAGTCTTCTTTGAATAGAAATATAGCAAATATCACCTTATCTTTCATTTTCCTTTACTGACTGTTGGACTCGTGTAGTATTATCACCAGCAATGATCGTTAAAATATACAAACAATTCTCCCATACACACTGAAAAGGAATGGTGATCCAGACTCTGCGATTAACAGGTCGTATTTATGACCCGATTGTAGTAGTTCTAAATCCTGCCGCCAGATGTCACTACCTTAATTGGGAAGGTCTATTCAATGGTGTAAAGGTTATTTATATAAATGCAGGGGTTGGTGAAATTTGGGTTAGAAAACCCTGGCTATCACCTATTGGGCACAGCCAAACGTACTGTGGAGCGGATCGACCACACGTGTATATATACGTAGTGTAAACTTTTGAAATGTTGACACCTATCGACAAAAGTTCGAATTTTTATACGACGACTTTCAGTCGCTAATTGTTTTTGGTGGTGTATTGTTGCAAACTGCTTCAAAGTAAACACCAAACAATTATTCAATGATATATTATGTTCCAGCTTAAAACTATTAAGTGTAATAAATAACGAATAGGGTTTTAATGTTATGGTTGATTCTCCCCACCTGGTTGAACTTCTCCACTTCTTTTATATCTTCTTGAAACAACAACAAATTGAAATACTACCTTTAACTAGGTATTAGCACAATGGTTTTGCTTGTGGCATACACGAAAAAAGCTTTCTTTTTGCTTGGTGTATGTTTGAAAAGTCGCCTGCAACTCAAGTTTAGTCAATTATTTTGTCATAATTTTGAGGCCATCAGGCGTCGCTCAACAAGTGGACCATTTTGTCTTCTGTGACCCACGCACTAAACGCTCTTGTGGAGTGGAGCTGTGTTAAGTAACACCCCCACCTGCAGTATCCATGTGTTTCAGACACCCCTCTCACCTTCTGAGATATTTTTCTCGGGAAAGCCTGTCTGGATACTCGGATTGGACAGTTGAATCCAGAAGTTTGTGACCCAGAGACGTAATCTTCTGGATTCAACAGTCCGATCCACACCAATTGCTACATTGAACGAAAATCATACCCCGCCTGCCCCACAAGGCAGGTGATTTAAAAAGTTAATGTCTATGTCTGTCTTCCGTGCCATCTAAATTATTGCTGATAGAGCACTTCTTGAATGATTTGGTAATGATGGCGGGGCCAATTTAATCCCACGCCGTTTTCAGCCACTGTGTGACAATAGGTAACGATGGCCACTTCAGGTCACCTGCTGCCTTGGGTTCGTTTCTGTAATGCTGTTTGAAGTAGTTTATTTGTGGTTCACATGTGCCAGCTTTGGAATTAATTAACACATAGTTTGCTGTAATCGTTTTCCTTTGATGTGGCTTCTATGGTCATTCTTTGTGTGGCCTCATTTACCCTTCTGTTCAATTACACATGCTCGCATATCTCGATAGTCTTTGTGATCACATCCCTAATTTTTATTGTTCATATATTCGTTATTAATGTTGAAAAACAATAGTATTGTATTTCCCCCTAAATTATGCCAAATATTACTTTCCTTTTTATTTAGTATAACCCTCGTTTGAGATGCACTAAATTTTGGCATCGATTTCGGAGTATTAAAAGTGTCTTATACTCGAATATACACAGTACATGTATTTGTTTTGTTTCTTGAGCTTGCTTGTGTGTAAACAATTTCAGTTAAAAATTACCTCCTTTGTGCTTATTAGGGAGCAACACACAAAAGTGGAGTAAAATATTCCTGAGATTTACCACTGCTGGGGTATTTAATATGCTGATAAGGTTTTTGACATCCCACCTAATGGTATAACAGGTTTCCCACACATCCTTGAAAATAAGAAATTCATTGTCCTGTAAAATAATATTGCCTGTAAAAATATCCACTTAGAACAAGAGTACTGGTACATAGAGTAAAAGTTGGTTATAAATAATTAGGATATAACAAAATAGCAGCTTAACTCGGAAGTAGTTAGCTGGTCTGGCCAAACGTCCATTCACTTCCATAGTAAAGAAACTAGGATATAAAGAACTTTATACAATGAAAACTTGCTTAATTCGAAGTGATTTTTCGGTCCCAACAGCATTAAATTGATATAAATTGTGCTGGATATAACAAAATATGATGTTTAAAAATTCAGTTGTCAATCAGTCCATCAAATTTAATTGTATTGTTTTGAAAACAGAAACATGCAATTTTATTGTTACATTAAGGTTCAAGTAGATGGTGAATAGATATTGACACCTGTCAATTCAAAAGGTATTGTGGCGTATGATAAACGGCGAACTTTGGATTGGCTTGCCAACCTGTTTAATTGGAGACATTTTTCTATCAGTAAGTATTTTGGCTACATGGTTGAAGAACAAGGGTGCCTTGATAAAAGCTCATGGAAATTGCACCAGCCTGGAAACGCTTAACAATAGCTGCATTGTTTGTGTCAGTTTCTGGTTCTGTTCTCCAGGAAAAGAAATATGCCACTAATTTATTTTCACCAATTATCGCTCATATGTCGGGAACTAATATCTGATACATAAATGGCACCCAGATTTGAAAACTGGGATAACTCTTAAGTACCATTATAATGAAATGAATTCCGATTCCCCTTGAATTTCATTATAACCAACTTTAACTGTAGTCTTAATATCCCATGTTAGTTTAAATTTAAATAAACGTGGGTGGATCAAACAGCTGGAAGGGGTGAGGAAGAGGCTGTACCATATAAATGTCAATAATCGATCATGCATTGAATAAATATGATGTGCTTTTTCGCACGTATCTTGATTTATTCCCTTTAAATTTTGTATACTTTGTCCTGGATAACAGTAATTTTATCCTGGAAATGCCCAAGAAAATAATATTTCTTTGGCTGTGAGAACCGTATATAAACTGAAAGTCATTTCTGAATTTTCTAGAAGGTTGGAAGTTGCAACACCTTTTAAATGTCTTGTCATACAAGGATCAAATGGTCATCCCCATCTTGAAATCATTTACTGATGTATACTCTTTAACTACTGCCCAATCAGAATTTTAGATGAAATTATGTTTCACTGTTTTAGAATCTATTGATTTCTTTCAGATGGAGGTTTAGTGCTGTCTGCTTCTAGTCTGACAAATCGTTCATGGACTGGATCGCTCTGGTACTTCAATAATCCTGATGCCGCCCCAGATGTGGAGCAGGTAACATCAGGATCAGTAGCTGACTCTGGCATCAGCGATGTTGTTGTAATGTCAGATAACCGAGCCATCACAGCGTCTGATTCAGGTAGACAGTGTCTGATGTGGCCGATTCTCTTTTAAGTCATTTTGTAAAACTCTTCGTGCTTGTCACTTCAGGTAGATAGCACATCGCTTCCTCTTGATGTTGATATGCTGTATTTCTCTGATCAGGAGCGGTGTCTTTGTGGCAGTTGGAAGATCCCAATAAAACAGTATTATGTAAAGCGTACTCTGTCGGTCATGATGACATTGTGACCTCAGTTAGTGTGACAGCAGATACTGGCAAGGTTATATCATCCAGTCAGGACTATAGGTCTGTATTATAAACATTGTGTTATGTGGATATCATTTGTTATTCTGTTTGTGTTCATTTGGTCAGACGTTGTATTTTGAACCAGGAGGCATTTATTACTAAAATTGACATGCAATGTATTTAAACGTATTTAGTTTTAATCCGGAGTAGTTTGTGTCTTGATTAGAAATGATTGTCATTTGCTGCAGTGATAATTTACTTTCGGGTGTAATTTGGTGTGCAGATTACATTTGTTTAAAAGTGGTCTGATTTTAAAAAAAATTGGGTCTGGTATTGTTTTATAATCGTGGCATGTTTACCTTTTTCTGTTCCAGCGTACTTGTCTGGGATCTTGAAATATTTGTACCTACACAGACATATAGAGGCAAGTCTTGTTTATTTTTCTTCAGTTTATTCAGACCAAAGGCTTGGTTGCTAACGAAAGTTATGTTTAGGGTATGGAAATTAAAATTCATGGCATGTGGAGATTTTACTTAGAATAGGGTTCGCACAGGTCCGTGAAAACCTGGAAAGTCCTGAAATTTGAAACTTTGGATTCCAAGCCTGGAATTTTTGTAGAGGTCCTTGAAAGTCTTGGAAATTGGACATAGATCTATATTTCTAATCATAAGTGGTTACACTTCTTCCAAAATATGGATATTTTTGCGCACTAAAAGTTCGCAAATTGATTGAAACGGTCCTTGAATTTGACATTGGGAGGTCCTGGAAAGTCCTGGAATCTGAGATGTCAAAATGTGTATGAACCCTGTAGATGGCACGTTTAGTGTTATATGCTGGATTCTCCATCAGAACACATGCATAACTGGCTAAGCTTCTGTCAGTTACTAATGATATCATATATCAGATGTCGTTGTTGTTTTTTCTACGTTCTTTATTTCATGTGTATGCCACATTTTCTCAAAACTCTAAAATGAATCTGTACGCTCCTAATTGAAAATATTTAAATGAATAATCCTATGATATTAACTCTTGTTACAGCACACTATGACATAGTTAAATGTGTCTGCTGCCATCCAAACCACAGTAGTATGTTCATCTCTGCAGGACAGGTATAGTTCAATCTTCAGTCGTTATTTGCTTTGCCAAAATGTTACTCATTATTATTCCACTGAAACTAAGTGGTCATTAATACTATGTATAGCATAATATATAAAAGAAACATTTCATGCTCCAGTTAATCAACTGTTATATCAATGTTATTTAGGATGGAAGATTGTTATTATGGGACTTGCGACAAAGCAAACCAGCTACACTCTTAGGTAAATTTATCATATTGTTTGGTTGAGGGTTGAGCTATTTTATTTTTATCAACATTTATAGGATAATCTATAAGCATCACTACATTTACATTACAGCCTCACATGGTAACTGTGATAAGTAATTGTTAGAAATCTATTGAATAATTACATCAAATGTCGAACACATATGAGCTAAACTCTTTTGTACTTAATGGTGTTACTGAGTAGGGGTTTTGTTGTAGGTTTTTTTTAATATTTTGGTCAATATCCTGTTCTTTAGATTTAATTTCTTCCTATCTGTTGACAACAGTGTGATTTTAAAAAGATGTTTGTTTAGATAACTTTTATTAAATGAAACGTACAGTTTTCATTCTAATGTAGGTGATATAATCTCAACTGTATAGAGGTGTATTTCTGGTTACAGACACAGTGGAGCTGTCTTCAAATCCAACATGGGTTGCCTGGCAACCAGTGGAGGAACATTCAATAGTCACTGGCACAGAGACGGGAGAATTGGTGATGCAGGACTTGAGAAATTCTGCCAAGATGCCAATTTCTGTACATGTACACAGTCGCTCCATAACTAAGCTGAAATTTGCCTGCCACAAGTAAGCAAAATATATAAATACTTCAAAACTTTCTAACAATGTAGGTTAGCTATAGTATGTTACAAGAAAATAGTGTAGCGCGGTGTAGAAGCTGTAAACCAACTTTTATTTCTTATCTTCAGCAATGCATGGTTAGCATCATGTTCTGAAGACAGTAGAGTGGCTGTTACTGATGTTGCTGCTGGTCGTGTAATGTGAGTACCAATATCATTCTCTTTTCACCGTTATCATTGTTGTCAAGAGAGAGAGAGAGAGAGAGTAAATATGGCACCTAGAAATTTTTTCTTGCTCCCTTATTCATCTTCTGACTGATATTACAAAATATTGTTTGCATTACTTACAGCTTTCGTGACCGTCTTCATAATGACTTTGTTACTGGAATTGACTGGCAACCAAAGGACAATTGGCTCTTTTCTTGTGGTTGGGATTTCAAGGTTAACAGTCGAGAGGTGACAGAAATGGAAAATCTCTCCAGCCCACTGGCAACAATGGCAATTAATGAAACAGTCAAGAAGTCGCCCACAGTTTCTGAACCAATGGATGATGCACCACAGTGGAATGGTTACACAACCGAATTACAGGCAAATGGAAGCATGAACGAAACAGATAGTTGAGATGGTTGCTTAGCTATACAAGTGATAATTTCTAAAGGAATAGCTAAAGGAATTAGTTGTAATTGATGCATTCAACAAATGTTTATCTGTTCCTAAGAATATATTTGGCTAGCTAATTATGAGGAGCAGCATTCTCATGACACTGAAAACAGTCCTCACTTGTCAGATCACTTACAGCTCTCTCATCCATGAAACCAGTAACTTGTTGCAACTTCTTATTGATTTTCTGTTCAGTTATGTTAAGATCATTAGGTAAGTACATCATTGATTTGGTAATATTTTTATCTTTAAATGACTGCGTCTATTAATTGTGTACGTTCCCTTTGGATCCATTGCGTGGGAATTAATAGTCTATGTATTCTTTTTATTGGTTAAATTGTGATAGATTCCTGGAAAGTATTAATAAGAAATATATTTCGGAAAGATATTTAACTTGTACATTAATTCCAGCAATAGATTGCTTATGTATTAGTTTTCAAAGTTGTCCTGGTTGAGAACATATTGTGGAATATTATCTATCTTTGGCTTATATTTTGAGTGCAAAAATGCCAAGATAGTGTTAATTTTTTAGGAAGAAGAGTTTTCTGGTAAACTTATCAAGATCACATTCCAAGTTTTCCAACAATACTGCATTTAAGAGTTTACTTCCAGGAGTGACCCATCCTTAGGTTAGCTTGTTTATAAAGTGAATTATGTGGACTTTCAATTCACGGTTTGTTTGCCTTTATGAATTTAAAAAGTGTATTGCCTTAGTAGTGAACCTGCTATCCTGTGATATGCAGTTGGAGCCAAAACTTTCCAATGGTTGCAGCACCATTGTTCATGTGGAGAACTGAAAATGTGCCATCTTGATTGTGGAGAATACAGAAATAATCATGGTTACATATTTTGTAATAAAGATTGATTTGTATTGTGCCTGTGTGCTCATTTGATCAAGAAGGTTGCATTTTTCCAAACACTTAAGAAATAACTGTATGCATATTTGGAACATGCATTTAACAGCATACACATCATAAATGAACTTGTTAATAAATAGTGTTGCCTTTAATTCAGTTAATTTGCTAAACATCAACTGGATTCAATCATTTTATTTTCCTCTTGCCTGCAATATCTGTAAATGTTGAACACAAAACGTAATCATGTTCATGTTTAATATTATGAATTGCTTTAAGCTACCTGCATAAATATATTAGTACAGACAGGATTTATTTTGGATAAATTATCCACAGTAAAAACCTGTTACCTGGTGAGAACGTAAAGAAATACATTCTTTATTTCATTAAACTGCCTTCTGAGAAACAAACCTACATTTGGTCATAAATAGAAAATAATCCTAATTTGTACTATAAATTTGATTCAACTCAATTTCTGATTCCCCTAATTCTAGAAACAAAACAATTCATACGGTACCATAAATGCCCAAAACATGAAGTTGTGAACGTGATAAGAATTGGCCGCATCCACAAAAATACTGCTCTCTACAGCAAGGCTGCACCAAACTGAGGGAGGCACATTACGATCCCAACATGTAGCAGCATGATGCGACACCTTGCCATCTCATCTTTAGTGATATTGCTCTCACAACATTTTGAGCACGAATGTATTTGGATAACCTACAAATCTGACTGTCCAATAAGACGCATTCACGACAGTGAATGATGCAAGGATATACTGTAAACCACTGTACCACTAGCACACTATTGGAGCATCACAATTCTTAATACAAAGAAAGAAAACAAAAATAACACTCAAACATTAGCCAATAACAATGACCTATCCAAGAAAAGCTAATAAGAATACAGGAACATGAGAAATGTCAAAAGACTAGAGGATGCTAAACAAATTTTCAAAATAAGAATAAAGACATAGTAGAAGTGAAAATCTTAAATTTAAGTCTCAACAGTCCAGTTATTTGGTTTCGAAGCACACCGAGTACATTATGAATTGCAGTAAGAAAGACTTCGTTAATGGCACTGATATTACAATTTGCAGCTATGATACTACTAGGTGCTTAGACATTGCAACTACACGGACACACAGAGGACAAACAATTTCCAAAAATAGATTTAAATGTGTGTATACAACCTAACAGTCACTTGTTTTAGCTCTGCAAGTCTGGTGCATCCCGGTGAAGCCTACATACACACAAATACAGATATAATAGAAAAATAAATTGTTGATAAATTGCTTTGCGAGAACCTTCAAACATAATATTAAATTAAAGATGTAATCAACGATAAAATTATATGTCACAGGAACATTTAACTGGCAGAAAATTAAGGCATTCCAAAAATGTAGGCTCCACATGATTTAAAACTTAAGCAACCGCATGTGCACATAAATATCACCAGGATGCAACAGGCCGAATTGAATTATAAGTTTCTAGCTTCCACTTGTGTAATCATTTCCTCTACTGGTAGCCATGACAACCATGACCTAAGCCTGGTAGCCAAATTCCCTGGCATCATCTTCTGTAAAATCTCCATATCGCCACAGGTTTAACTATGAAGAAAAACAAAACATGTTTCTGATAAATTAATCTGCTGGGCTGGAAATTTACAGTTTCAGACTTTCTTTAATTTAAGGAAAACAGAGCAAAATATCCCCTTTTCTAATATTAATTCTACAAACTAGAAAAAAGATTCAATATATTTTTGTTGCCATAAGATGACCAAATGAACAACTATATTACGGAGCCTCCGCACTAGTCATACATATGACCTGTGTTATTCCTTAGAGAAATAAAATAATCTGATGGGGCATTCCACAGAAATAGGTAAAGCCAGGATTTGATCCCATAATCTAGACATTTGCAGTGCAGTACATGAACTGCAATCATGCCAATAATTCAAGATAGGATAATCTCAAATGTATAAATTATCTAACAGCTATCAGCAAAGAACAGGGTCAGACACACATCACAAACTTAAACACAACTATCACCATTTACAATTACTTCGGATATATCACATCAGACCGACTCATATCTACTCAAAATGGTTCACTAAAGCACTCACCCTGGCACTTTTTGCTTTGTCTTGTGCAGCCCTGTATGTTGATACAAGCTTGGCAAGTCGTTTCTCTTTTCTGTTTTCATACAGTAGCAAGCCTTCAGATATCAGAGACTGAGCTACATCCTCCTTGCTATCGGGATACAGAAATGTCACATGGTCTATTCCACTACTCTTATATTCAACATTTAACTGAAGCTGCTTGTTACAGATGTCATTATATAATGCATCAATGGCATTGGTTTTGTCATCCTCCTGCAAGATGAAGTGACAGTGTAGGAAACAGAATAGATAAATAAATGGTTATCATCTTTCATTAAGTCATCTTTATTTTACACACTGATAACAATTTTGAATATAACCAAACTAAGCCAAAGTCTGTGGTAGAAATTTCAAAATTATTTTCTAATTACACGTTTCACTGGCTATTACCTGAACAAAAGCATAATTTGTACTTACGTCTTTTGGAAGAGCAGTGCAAGCCAAGCCATACTCATGGGCTTGTGGTGACAGACTGTGATAGGCAGCAGGCAGTGGTGCCAACTTACCCACATCAGTAATCTCTCTCTAGAAAAACAGTACGTATTCAGATTACCACATACAAAATTATCTACTAATTGTTATCAAACTAGTAATTCACAAATTAGGCAATATCACTGCTTCATACAAATAAAAGAAGCATGGTCACTAAAGGGAAGATATATGTTCAAGTAATCATAGAGAATGATGCAGAACTATAGAAGAAAGCCATCACGAGAATCTGAAGTACAAACTTTACTTTATAGAATACTAAAAATTCTCTTTATTATTTATTCTAATAAAATATAAATTTGAGAAAACTATGTTATGAACACAGCTTACATTGCCATAGTCGATGTACAAAATTGATACCACATTGTTTCCCTCGACCTTCTCCACTCGAGCACGATACCACTCAGAATCAACAAATTTGGCAGCACAGAGTTCACCACGTTTAGGAACATAAGAACCTGGCAGTGGTGGACTGGATGCCAGCTCTGCTCTCATTTGCTCCATCAATTTGTCCAGTTGTGAGCCTTAATAAATTAAAATGATAACATTTCAGTGCACAGATTACCAAAAATATGGTTTTATTGCTAATAATAAAAATAAAGGCTATAAAATCAAAGCAAACTGATGCTAGAAAAGTATTAATCTGATGTGTCTAATCCACACATCTCAGATATTAAACTATACAGGTAATATTTAAATAACACTGTTTTAATTAAAATAAAATATTAATAATGCCTTATCAAAACAAAAATGATTTTTCATATCATGCCTTGCTTACAGTTTTAGACATCAAGGCTAAGCAACAGCTGCTATTTACATTGTGTAATTTGACACTAAGCACATTAAAATGTACCATTTTTAGAAGCAGTATGATAGCAAGATGATAATCAAGAACAAACCTGTGTCAACATGTTGGGCATATATTTTGAAATCTTTGGATACTTCAGTAACCACAACAGTGTTATAGTTAACCTTCCTTTCTTGGGGTTCATTCTCCAAGTTTATTTCTTCTTTTGGTTCTTCATAATTAGCCCAAATCTAAGTAAAATAAAGAATAAAACAAATCTATCCAATGCTTGAGGAGATAAAATGCAACATAGATTATATTATTGTTGAACATCACACTGGTATGCCCTATTTTGTGAATCAGAACTGATGTTCATACAAGAGAGCCCCAAAAGCTCCAACTTTAAGTCATAATATGAAATATTTTGAGCAGAAATGGTCTCTTATGGTGCACTTTAAAGAGATGGAACAGCTACGTAGAACTCACATTGAGTTTTTTAGATTTTGCAGGCTCTTCAGCCTCAAGCAGTGACTTATAATAGTTGCTCCTTTCTGCTGTAAAGTGTATCTTGGACAGCCCTTCTTGGACTAGAGCCACAGACAGGTTGACACCATCAATGTACATCCAGCCAATGAAGTTGCCTCCTTTGTCCATAGACTCTACCTCAACCTCTACCTGCATCACAAAGAACATGGTAAGATTAAAGCTGTGTACAAGAAGATGCCAGTCAGAAACTGACCTCTTATTATCTAACAGGATAATACCAAAATATGTTAAAATAGAATAACTATAAGAACAAAATGTTAAGATGAGAGCTATTATCACCTCATGTTGTAAGGCTAAATCCTTTGTAAATGCCAACGCTTCTTCTCCATATGGGTCAGATGGTGCTGTGCCACCACCAGGCAGTGGTCTTGCTCCACGTGGACATTCAATACCTGGAAACCCCACAAAAAATATATTTGAAAGTCCACCAGACACTATACATAAAGTTATTACCCTGACATACCAAAAAGCTTCAACAGTCACCATTATATGAGATACAATAACATTACATGACAAGCTGAAGCTCACCTGATACTTTATTAATCTACATTAAGAAATAATATTTGAAGAAACAAGGCAGTATCATCCAGAGTAAGTGCTTTCTTCAGGATCAGCACTAGTCATACCCAGGACATACATATAATAATAATATTTAGCCAACATATGGCTGAGGGATTACTCTATAATGAAATGACTATCTTATGTGCTCTACTGTTCTTTAGAAAGCCATCCAGAATCATCGTCAGCTATTATTCTATGTGCCTATGTCTCAGCTTAAGTGAGTAAGCGATTTATTTAGTTTCAGCACTGGTCACACCTGGGACATATGACAGAGTGGCAGCTACACAAGTTCAGCTACACGAGTCAGTTCAAACTCTAGCCTGTGGCTTTCCAATCCAGTGCTCTAACCACTATTCAGTTGTAGTACTCTGTCTTAGCAAAAGTGATATCAGTTTAGTTGATTTGACTTATTTAGCTGGTCATACTCGAGACATATGCCCAATGGGTAATTCCCCTAAAATCATATGACAACTGTTCATTTAGTACAGCAGTCCCCACTTTGTGGAACAGGTGGCCAGAGCAGATAAGAAGTGTAACATTTCTGATTTCTTCATTAAATACTACTGATCATTCAAGTTTTAGAGCATTTAGATTCACCATTTTAGAGGGGTTTTACAGTACACCATCTCTTTGAATGACTTCTGCTAGTAAGGCTACCTTACTAAATCTACATTATTAAGCTTCTTCAACCAATCAGCCTAATATCTATTTCATATTTATAGTGTGTTCAAGCAAAACAATAAATACCTGCATAATTCGCTAAAATCACTTATTACATGTCAGTCATTTAGCATTGATTCTCACCTGCTAACAAGAAAGTGATGAGACAGGTTTCTCGAGGGATGTATAACCTAAGACGAGATCCACTGGCAACAAATTCAACAATGCCCTCAGTCCGTCCAGCCCTCTGAAGGAATGGCAGGAACTGCTTTGCTTTATTTACATCCTGAAACACGAAGACTGAGTGTGAGAGTGCTTTGTTTAGCCCTGGCACTGATCACATCTGGGATCTACAACTAAATAATGAGATGATTAAATGACACAAACTCACAGACACAGGTAACATTGGGATTTGAACCCCATCCTGGAGGTCTGTAGCACATTAAACTACCAACTGTGCCATAGGTGTGGGTTGTGAAAACAAGAAGAAAGCACACACTCAAACATACTAAAAACAACAAGTATAACACACTACAACTGAAAACAAAAGTATAACACACTACAACTGAAAACAACAAGTATAACACACTACAACTAAAAATGACATGTATAATACAGTATAACTGAAAACAACAGGCATTATACAGTATAACTGAAAACAAAAGTTATAATACAGTATAAATGAAAACAATAAGTATAATACAGTAACAGTAGAAATGAAAACAACAGGCAGAAGAGAGTACAACTGAAAACAACACTGAACATAATAACTCATATCTTTTCATTATTTACTAGACCCATTAACAATTAAAGGATCATAGATTTTTTTTTATTCCTCTTCAAATGGAACAGACATATAATATAGCACACATCACAGCCAGCAAACTAGAAATTATTTACTCATCGATTCCATTCACTCAATCTGTAGCGGTGTTTTCTTGTTAGTTAAAAACGTACTTACCCCAGATATTTCGGCTACCCTTATCACTGGTGGTTCCTTCTTGCTGTGGATACCCACACCTTTATTCTGAGCTCTGAACTCTGCTTGCAGCAAGTCGTCATAGTGTGAAGAGCGTTTGTCATCATCTTGCCGATACCTGACCACTGTGGCAAGACCCTTGCTAACCAAAGCTTCAGCTACATTACTGGAAAGTTCAAAGACTATTAACCATCACAGACATAACATTAAATGGTAATTTTTTTTAATGTTTAAGTGATTATGATGGAAATAATTTTAAAAAATCAGAAGAAAACAAAACATACTTTTGTAAACCTCACATAATTTTCCCCCAGAAAGATCAGTTAACCATCAGTACTTACATATTTGATATTGTTACAGTGCAGCATGTTTTCTCAGGAAATTCATCAGTCTTAGGTTGAATATAGTCAACCTGAATATTTACCTAAAGAAAAATTACATTTAGCTGATGCAACAATCATTAAAGCATTCTTATCGACTGTCAGCAACTACTGCAATAATTACGGAAGATGTAATGGGCAATAAATCACAACTGACAACAACTGATCAGAAATGAAAGCCTACAATCTCCACTACAACACTTATTTAAAAACAAACTAATAATCTCTCACTTTCTTTCCAATAAGCTTCTTTCTCATAAATTCTCTGGCTTCAAACATGTATGGTACATCATACAGTGGACGAGGTCTCGTTTTAGGATCACGTTTCTTATCTTCTGACACAGTATCACCTGGTCTAGAAGAAAAAAGCAGGTTAAGTTAATCAACCAAAACAAGTGGAAAAAACACAGACAGATAAATGGTATTGTTGTTTATCTAGTCAAGTATAATGTTATCTAAGAATTCCAGTGAATAGCATGAAAAATGTTATACACACACACGAATAACACATCTCTTTATTATAATATCAAGCCATAACATATTATGTACGTAAATATGATGATATTTAGGATACTAGTAGTTTTATTTGAAAATCATGTTGCATTATTTAAAAAAATTAAAGATGTGAAGAATCCTGGTGTATAGAGTTTTTCCTGTTTAACACAGAAACTAAAACTTACCTTGGGGGTCTTATACTAGCCAAGAATATTTTTCTTGTTGAACCATCTGATTTCTTGACCACAAGACAATCACCATTAACGACCTCTACAACCTGAGGAAAAAAATCGTTTATGGAGAATTTAATAACTTCGCAATGCCAAATTAGGTAAGTACAATCATTTACTTATTTTTGTTTATAGTTCTCTCATATAGAGCCAGCTTTGCTATTCTACAGACTTTGAATTCTGATTAGTTCTGATAGCTTTCACTCACGTGTATTTTACCCCCTTGATAATTAATCCCCTTGAGAAAACTGATTTTATCTACCAGTTATAGGTTAATCCATCTCTGTCTAAAACCAGGTGCTCACTGTATAGCTGAGCATATAAAAGATAGCTGAATCAAATGGACAACCTCTCAAGTTTTGCCACCATGTCATTAAGACCTGGTTCTCAGAAAACTTAGCTCTTTATCAACAACATACTTTAGCTGTAAAATTCTCTTTTGTTTCAGAAGCAGACACTCCAGTGTAGTCTTTCCATCTTCTGATCTTCTTCTCTTTAGCAATCCTGAGTGAGAGAGAGAGAAAAAAACAATTATAGTTTTCCATTATTTGTTTTCACTTTCTGGTGGCTGTACCACTTTAAACATATTAATATCAGTTACATTATGTAAACAAACTCTTGAAAGAAAAGTAGAGAAATTACTTTTCTGCATCACGGAGCTTCTTTGGTCCTTCAGTCACATTTCCCATACTCCAATCTGCACAGTGTGCAAAGCCCTCCGATAACAAAAGCTCAGAGATATTACCATTCTGCAAAACACATCAAATAACCAAAGATCAAGATAAATCCTCTCAACAATAAGATCCACTTATTTTCCTCAATCACTTGAGAGTCTAGTTAAAAGTAAGTCCTCTAAACTTGTGAGAGAATGAAAAAGAACAAACAACGAAAAGGTATCAAACAGTTAGTTTACTTGATTAAGTTACTGGCAAGCAGATTACTTACTGGATGTAACACAGTGCCTAACAGGTTACTCTGGCCCGAGGTGCCCTCGAGGATAATCTTTACATCTCTCTGTAGCAAACGTGACTCAACAAAGAACTTGGCTTCTTCTGCATATGCTTCAGGAACATTTTCAGTGCCTTCCAATTTAAACATTGGTCCCTTAAAAACCAAACAAATTTCTTAGTCTGCATTGAAATTGTGTACGCTTACAAGGATAATAGTCAAGCTAGAAACTGAACTCCTAATGGCTCAGTTGCCAGATCCAGACAAACATTCGTGGGAAGCTGGTGTCCCAACTTCCAGGGAGGTCAATCACTGGTACTCCACCTCCCAGATATATCCAGACACCGGTAAGTACATGCAGAAAAAAACCCACCACTTTTCCGAAACTGACATCAACCTGACATGCATTACATTGTACCAACAGCAATTTTATAGTGAAAAATCTTAAAACATTGAAACAGTAAGTTAGAAAGTCATGTAAACAAGTCACTCGGACCAGCCGTCATTGGCTGTGATGAGTTGTGTGTAATAAATGGCACTGGCAGACATCCACATGTGTGTGGGATTATGTTTATCATCTTTGCTGCTCAATATTGACCAGCAGGGAAAACATACCAGTACAAATGCAAATAATATCTGAATATATCTTTATATGAGACCTTGCTAAACTGCCTCTGACAGCCCCCAGAGTAGCATGTGGTTTGATAGGCTGATGGATCAAAAACCCTGAAAACGCCTTCTAATAATCTGTCAGTTACTTGCAATTATCAAAACTTGTTTGCAATTGACTATTGTTTTTGGATGGAATACCATTTAAGCTAATAGAAAAGGTACTTCCTTTTCATTTTAAGTGCATGTCATTAAGAGGTGATTAATAATTGTAAACAAACATGGTTGTCTGCCATCTCCAGAATCTGCTGTATATAATTTCCATTATAAACAGGGCCGGGAGAATATTCTTAGTAAAACTCCGGTTTTCAGACTCATGTTATTCCCTATATCATGTATATGTGAGCCAGAAAAAAGTAGATATCTGCCTATATATTCCATACTATATCTAAATCATAGGATCTGTATGTTGTTTTCAAAGTCTCTCATTAGCCTGAAAATGGTGCTGCACTAAGCGAACAGTTGGGAAAACTACCTGACTGGCAACTGGTCCATTACTGGTCACAGATAATACTATTAAGCCACAACCAAAGCTACACCAAGTAAACTCATTTCTAGTTGTCTCACTGTAAGTTAGTATTAAAGTACTATTGAAAACTATAGCTTACACATACCATGACCAAGTCTAGATACATTTATAAATATCTGTTGCATGCATGTATTTTAACTAAACATCATAAGAAGTCCAGACTATATATGCATGAATGAAGGAATAAGTTTTATTACCTTGACACCCGTCAGCATGACAGTGACATACTGGAATGATGGCAGTAAGAAAGCTCGCACTGTACAACAGTCTCGGACATGCTCAATTACAGCTACAAACATGGCAGATAAGCAAAACAATATTAGTACAACATACATAAACTTACTGCAACAATATGCATTCCATGTCAAATGACTATGCAAGAAGCAGAATGTCTATGTGTAACTATGATATACATAAAACTCTTACCATCAACTGGTTTTTGATGTAGAGAACTCACAAAGTGCCTTGGATTCTCCAGTGTCCACGTAACGTTACGGACATGTTTACTGTGTTCCTCAGGTGGAGACCACTTCCCCTTCATAGCAGCTTTAGCAGTTTCCTCTAACTGAATGATCTTCTGCTGGTTCTCACTGTATCATAGAGAGAGAGAGGAAACACCAATTAACCCTCTTGTCTAACACACAAGAACTGTCAGAACTCTCCTAGCAGGAATTTGCCACATTATAGCGAAATACTTTATACAAGTCATTAATCTTTTGGGACACTTCAATTATGTATATATTTCTAAAAGTACTTGCAACAGTCCTAACTGGTTCATGACAGTTATTACACAAAAAGAGTCTGAATCAATCATTTAAAAAATATTTGATTAGAATTTTCCAGAAATGACAAGCAAAACATTTTAAGAAAGAATTTTGTCACAATCTAAATTCCTCATTGGGAGATGAGGAGATGGTTTACTTTTCTGTTACATCATATTCCTTAACAAGCTTTAAAATATACAGTTAATGGACATTTTTACACAGCAAATCTACATTAAATCAAAACTGTCTATATCCTATTTACCAATTTGTTGACTCTCAAATAAAAACGAAAATTTTGTCAATCTCATAAATGAAGTTCTGTAAATAGTGAACATACTCTGAAGGCTTCAAACCTCCTCTTCGCACCTCAACCAGACCTTCCGCCACAATGGTCTCTGTGATATTCTCTCCAGAATTATCTGTAAGAAAGAACCGGATACAAATACTGTGATTAGAAACAAAATCTTTAGAGAAAAAAGAAATATAGTTTTGTCTTGTATTAACATGTTTCTGAAGTATTAATCAGACCTGAACAGTGCAAAAATTAACTGTAAAGAACAACAGCTGGTGCTAAAGCAGAGAATTGCAACTCGGCAAGTAAACTTTGTTCATTTTCACAAACCACACAGATTTATAGATTTATTACCATTCAATACAGAGAGTAAATCAACCAATCTTCTCAAGGAAATTACCTAATACTTAAATTAAACTGCTACAACAACATACCTCTACCCAGAAAGACGAAGCCATATTCTCTACCACTTCCTGGTGCTTTATATTCAACAGTAAAACACACCTCTTTACCAATCAGTTTTTTCCTCAAGAACTCTCTTGCCTCCCAAGCATATGGCTGTAAATATGTTTGAATAAAATAAATCTCACTTTAAACCAAATCTTTATTTCACTAAAAAACTCTAAATACAAAAAAATAAGTTTTAAAATATTTTGGAGATTAAAATTTATTATGCTGCAATGGCCTAACCAATTTTGTGGTTACAGATGATGAATGAAGACACAAATGTGTTAATTAGTGAGAATCTTTGTGACAACAGTACATTGCTTTATGCTACACCACTTTACAAATATCAGTCTGGGAATAAGTAACCTGTACCCTTCCTCTTTACCATAGACATTAGAGGTAGTAACAGCTTACCTGATCTACAGTGTCACTGGAATTGCTTTCAACACCTGGTACAGGTCTTCTAGCCAATCTTGGAGCAGTAACATTTGATAGACAGATAGTCCTTTCTGGTGGTGGACCTCCCTTGGGTTTACCTCGAACTACAATTGCATCTCCAGACAAAATCTATACAACAGATACAATAAATTCTAATCATTATGAAATATATGTTCCATATTTCATGATCTGAATAACAGATCTATTATAATGTATGAGAGGTAGCAGGCTGATTCAGATATTACTCTTGGCTAATCTAGACATCCAAACAATAACTTTGACTTGTACTATACAATAAATTAACTATTCATTAAAATCAGGTAATAAAATTCCTATCTTTTCCACAAATGAAAATATTTTTATTCATATTTTTTCTATATTGTACACAATATAGTTTATACTATACACAAAGACCATGTTTCGATTTTGTCAAAATAAGAAGGGAAATGGAGATCCTGATAGGCCACTGTTATGTGTTATAATGCAGACCAATATAACATGGTCAGACCTCAATTCGTTGGACCCAGGACAGTGCATTTTCCACAAATTGGCATGAAATCTGCCACTGACTGATCAAATGTTCTCGAAATAATTTGAACGTGTTTTCACAGGAAATAATGAAACAATTACTGGGAACGTTTGTGAAATAAACAGTTGTGTGTAATCTTCAAGGATGGTGCAAAACAAGGTGAATACATGGACTCCCTATTTTCCCCCACCAGCAGTACTCAATCTTGCTTTGTGATCGACAGCTCATGGACCTCAACATCTGTGTTATAACGGGGCCTACTGTACTAAGTTGTACAGTAACACCTCGTTGAGTCCCATATTATTGACTCAGCCATGGAACCTAGAGAGATGTTATTTCAATGATTGTTGCTCTTCCTCTGGTTGGTATCTGGTAGTGTAATAGTACAAACAGAAGTGCATATAATAGAGGTGAAATAATGGAAGTTGGATCATGTCTGTAGCCGAAAAACACATGGACTGTTTATCAGTCTATCCGGAGCACTGGCTTGCTAATAAACCTCCTACGTATTGTGGCTGTAGATATGGAGTCAAGCATGCTATAAATATAATACAGGAAGTCCTCAGGTTATGGTGGCTGTGACTGATGACAACTTGCCATTATGAACAAACTGGTTTAAAGTTATTGTTTCGAGGTACAAACCGGCAAACTAGGTTGTGGCATGCCCAGAAGAATACGTCATCAAGCTGAGGAGGAACTCTATCAGTTCCCACCATCTCAGATTACCAGCCTTTTAGGATTGCTTGTTTTTTGTGTATACTTTACCCCCTCATTGTGTCTCCTGAATACCACCGATGCCAGTGTACTTTATTGTTATGAGTGTTAATAGAGTGTGATTCGACTTCCTTACAAATTCAGCTTACAAGTGTACGTAAAGATGGATCTTGTTCACAAGCCGAGGACCTCCTGTAGTGTCTAACCATGACAGAAGAGATCAACCACACGGTAAAGGACATAATCCATTAAGTGTCATCCATATGAACTGCCAATCAATTATTAACAAAAGGGATGAGATATGCATATTAACATTGTTGCTCTGACAGAGACTTGGCTCACTGTTACTGAATCTGACCAAGTGACTATCAGTGATATTATGTATGTAGAAATAAAGATTCTTTGTGAACACATGTCCAGACCAGCAATGTACAGTATGTTCCTGAAACCTCTGACACCAACTAACTCTGCTTATGGCAAGCAAATTGAAAAGTAAAATGAGGTATGATCATGATGGCACCACTTTTAAGATACTGAAAAATGACATTTCTATTATGATTGAACCTATTATAAATAGATCATTTAATATAGGCATTATGCACCAAGAAATGAAAACTGCCAAAGTCTTCCAATCCCAATCCAAAAATCAGCTGATTGAAGCCTATTAAAGAATTATAGGCCCATAGCTTTTGCCATATTAAGTTATAAAATTCTAAATAAGAAATTAAATTCTTATGGAAATATTAATTCATGGTTTACAAGTTTGCTTTTTGAACTATTGCA
The DNA here is from genome assembly GCA_025642065.1 of Paralvinella palmiformis. NCBI lineage: Eukaryota > Metazoa > Annelida > Polychaeta > Terebellida > Alvinellidae > Paralvinella > Paralvinella palmiformis. The sequence goes on along the minus strand of JAODUP010000253.1, from coordinate 283,612 downwards.
AAATTTAACAGTAATACCTAGAGCCCTTATTTAAAGCTAGTGGTATATTAAAACTGCATGACTTGTATAAAAATCAAGCTATTCTATTTATTTCTGACTATTTATCAAAACAACCGGACAAATTCAGTTTTGAATACTTTCATGTTCAATCACAACATATCCAACTTGAGACTGGCATAACTATTTCATTTATTATGTGGCTAGATTATATCCAGGACCAGTTGCCCATGCAGTGTTGATCACCAATCACTTGCCTATTCCAGCAAGTGACTTCTTGAGATTAAATGAAATTTTCTATCCAAACAGTATTCATGTTAGGGAAATATAGACTGCTGTTGAAGATCTGCACAACACTTAGTGTTAATTAGAATGCTGCCTTACAGTTACACATAGTCTGTCATTGTCATGAATCTTCTACAACAGTGTATGTCACTCACAATGGGAGCACTGACAGTAAATTTGGCAGGGTGAGCATCATCTGGAAGCTATCTGGTGGAGCTAGTACAGGGTATTTCAGAACATCTCAAGCAATGACAACTCAAACATACAGAGGTATTCGTATTTACAAAGATATGTGGGGGGGGGGGCTTCAACAAAATAATCTAGGGTGATCTACTCCACCAGAGTAGGTACAACATGTTTAGAACATGGAAGTAATCAATCAGGAAGAATTGAATTTATTTGAAGGAGTAAACTAAAGAACCACTTGTTTAAACTGATTATGATAACAGGAATGCTGAGTTTTACATTACTTAGAAAAAAGGTAATACAATTATTATTTTATATAAATGGTTTATTTACATAAAATTATTATTCTAGATCTATGACGTTTCAAATAATTCACTATGATAACGTCCATATGGCATATTTTATTAATTTTAACTCATTCGATACGACGGTCGACAAAACAGATGACAGATCTGGCCGTACTCTTTAGCGATCAAAGATCATTAGGCATTAAGTTTTTGGCATACAGTTTACTAAGTTTAGGATACTTCACACAAATGTCAATCGGTGAAACAGGAGAAAGTTAAAAAGGCTTCCGCAATCGAGTCTAAGGGTTTAAAGCACCGACAGCCACGGTAGTCGACGAACGCAAAACATATGGTAATGGTAAACATGGAACATCCAACAGGTGTAACTCACCGAATTACACCAACAGGTGGCGCTATTCTCCAAATATTCACGATCGAGATGGTATTAATACTCTCTAAGATAATTTTAAACATCCATGACTAACCTGTTTGACAATACCATGTTCTAGTTTAGGTTGTTGTACTGCCATCGTGCCGGCTTGTTTTCACACCGCGAGTAAAAGGGAAATACGTGTCACGTGACTGGACTACAACCTTCGAGATTTTCTATAAAAAAATTATCACCACTTCAGCATCAAATTTACATTCAACTGACTTATCCACGAGTGGAAGGTACTTAAAAATACTACGTGATGCTAGCTCAATATAAAAATAATACGTTTGCTAGTAAGACGTAAAACAATACACTTAGCGAAATCTCGTTTTATCTCGCCCTGCTGATGTGGCGATCGATGACCATTGTCACCGATAGATGGCAGCCTAGATGCAAACAGGGGGCGCTTTTAATTTAAAAATCAAGCTGTGTTTTCGAAATATGCGCTTTCTTTTGTCGAGTTTACAATGTCACCTAAGGTCCCATCCGATAATTTAATGTCTTGAGAGCCGGTTGTTTCGACAACCTGTTATTCGACAAATTTTTAAATTTCCACCAAAACACAAAAAATAGATATCTGTCGTGAGGCGTTCGTAACCGATTTGTTAGCATGAGACACTGATACTGAGTGATAGTATACACTGTACGTACCGTGAAATGTGCTTTCTTTTGTCGAGGTTACTATATCACCGTTTGATCTCAGTGACATCCTAACACCTTGACAGCCTTCTTGACGTTGTTTCGACAAACTGCTATGGTGTTCCGATAACTTTCAATATTTAACAATTTCAACCAACTCACATTAATGATGTAGATAACAAGCTCTCCATCAGTGAAAGATTGACTTAGCTGACAATGTGAATGTGTGTGTGTAACCAGGGTGTGAGGCAACCCACCTTAGGTGTGCTTTTTATACCCTGTATTTATTCATATTTGATGTATTCATGATGAGTAGGTTGGTGCGTCCTGTTTCTGGTTGTGAACGCCACATGGTTAGGGTTGCACTAAGAAGATTCTGCCACATAATGGGCTTAATTAAGCCAAAGACTATTTATAACTATTTATATTTAAGCTCTCTGATTAACCGTGTGTATCAGAAATAATTAATTGGTACCGATGTTTGTGCTGTCCTAAGTGTAGTTTTAATTTAATTGTTAGTTTTACTACCATTGATGTGTTCAATAATTAGATACGGATAGTTGGCTACATGAAACAATATTTTTGGTAGTATTGGAAATAATGAAATAGAATAAAATTTTTGGACACGCCAAAAACTGCACGTGTTTTCCAAAAGTCAAGTAGACGCCAAGAAATGTTCTCAATTAGCTCCGCATTGTAGGATCACTTTCTGTCAAATGGTGCAGCCCACAGTGTGGTGATCAGGTGTCCTGGATCCAGATACTTTAGGCAGTTTGTATGCCAGGGTTTTTTCTTTGATTTGTGTATTGTGCAAGTTTTCCATCGGTGATGTAGTGTAATAAACTAGGAAATACCAGCGCACATGTATGATCTATCTACCTGTGTGAAAGTGAAACCCAATCCCACACTGTGACGTTTATATATATATATATATATATATATATATATAATATATTATATATTTAACAGACGAAAGAGAATTAATAACTGTTTTCGTGACACATTACTTAAACCAATAAATAAATTAAGGTAAATTAAATTTGGATAACTTAATTATAATGTGGCGGCCTTTACTAATTACAGGGTTGCCCATGAATAAATACCTTGCCCTGCACAATCATCAGCGAGCATACGCGGCGTTTATGAGTACACGCCCTGAGTGTGTGTGTGTGTGTGTGTGTGTGTCGTAGCCACCACTTTGTCGAATAGGTTGCCGGGAGATATTAGAAATGTGTCGTCTCTTGAATTTTTTTAATCTGGTCTAAAACACATATGTTCAAACTTGCTTTCACAGATAAATAGGCCAAATGATTATCATTTAAATCTCTTTTACATACATATTATTTTGGGAATCATTCACTGTACAGCGCATTTGAATGGCTCCTGCTATAGTATGGGCGCTTTATTAAATATACATTATTATTATTGTGTGTGCGCGCGCGCGCACGCCCCCTTGTTAATATTTTAAGTTTTGCAAATCAAGTACATTAGATCGAATTAGTACTGTTAGTTTACTACAGAATATATTTATTTTAATTAATAAAATATCAGGATATGCTAGCTAGAATTAAAACAGTGACTGATTTATTTACCTCTCTGATGAGATTAGATAAACTGGTGAAAAGTTATTATGCCTTTACCAGTCTATTTATTTTTTAACTTTAAACTGAATGTAGGTAATTTTAAGAAATACATGCACTTTCATATAAGTTTTATATTTGAAATAATGTTTAAAACAAAGATGCCTTTTGGATGTATTTTGATACTTTTAAGACACAACGGCGTGTGTGTATAAGAATATGATTATAGTTATTAATAATTGGTCTATGTGAACGTGCAATTACAATTAAGTGTAGTAAAAGCCCAAAACCTTTTATTTAAAGAATATCTTATGCTAATAAACGAATGAAAATACCGAAATAAACATGCATAGCTTAAATTTCTTCTATAGATTTTTCACTCGATCCACGCGAAGAATAATTGCTAAAATAAATTATCAAATTCCCTCATGTTGTCTGTCATCCTAAATGGGACGCCACCCTCTCGTCTGCCACCAGCGGGCAGCTTATTTAATGTAGTAACTGACCTTTTTGGTCTCTCTATATAGCAAATCTTTCATCGCGTAACAAAACAATAATTTTAAAACAAGAGTGTATACAAACCTTCAACAGCGGCTGATATGGGTAAATGCGAGTCCATGAAGGTTTTCGCCAAAGATAACGATTTTTCCTCAGATTAGAAACGGTATCTATTTAGTCATGAGCGTGGATACGTTTTAATTATTAAAAAAAACAGTGCGTTGAAGTTATTAGACCGCCATTAATAGATTCTATGTTTGTGCATAATCAGATCTTGTAAACGTTTACCACTAACGGCTGTTTACAGAGGTTATTTATTTAGATTTAGGCAAGGCGTTTGATACCGTTTTCACAAGCTTCGTTCCAAATCACCTTTGTTGAAGTTGGAAGCATTATGTTAATAACATCTAAGATCTTAATAGTGTATAGTTATTAATTACGATCCTTGATAGCACCTCAATTGTTTCTTCTGCAGACAAAATGCTTGTCGGTGATAACTTACTATAGCATATACTATTCACAGTAAAGAGTGTCATCAATTCTAGCTAACTGATCACAGGTTTGGCAGCTGGGATTAATCTAAAGTAAACGATGAGTGTTGTATATTACACAAATGTTTTAATGTGTTTATTTTCCGAATAGTTATTCTATTCAATGAGTATTCCGTCATAAAGATCTTGATGTGTTAAATCGCGACAACCTACTTACCTATAGCCTCCAATAGCGGTGTACCGTTGATGTTATTTTATAGATTTATGTACAAAACAATATATATATATATATATATATATATATATATATATATATATATATGAGTGAGTGAGTGAGTGAGTGGGTGAGTGAGTGTGAATGAATGAGTCATTCAGCCAGTCAGTCAGTCAGTGGTTTGTTTAACCTCGTCGCTATTACACCTGGGGCATGTGGTCGAATGATATAACAAATATGATACGCTAAAGACAACACCAGTAGAATATTGTTTGCAGCAGGAGTTTCTATGACAAGCAGCCGACAGTTTTAAATTACCAGACACTTGTGTAACAGCGGAAACGCTGTCCCAAGAATATTATCCGACAAAGAACACAAAATACCCATTACTAATGTGACTATTAGTATTAATAGAGAATATAACTATTAATGGGACACAATCGAAAAATATTCCTATTCCTGTGTAAAAATAGTTAACACGATCAAGCAGTATTAATAAGGAAGTAGAATTTTCATAGAAAATAATAAAAGGGTGGTGCACACGAATCTTATTCTGCTTCATATCAATCCAATTATAAACAGACAGGTTGTGGTAGGTTATTAGAGAAGTTAGGGTTAGGGTTAGATCTAAACATCTTATGCTACAGATAATCGTAAATAGAGACTTCATTCCGGATTATATTTGCGCCTTGATTGTGTGATGCTTTGTGTTTTGATTATTAGAATAAGTGTTGTATTTACAGTTCAGTTTCCCCTAGGATGGGCATGTATTGACTTTGAGCTGATCAAATCGTTTTGGTGCCAATACAAAAAAGATCTCTATATGGATTTATTCCCTTATTCTATCAGTGGGGAGGATTTTATCCCGCTTTGATGAGACGAAGTGATAGACGAAACAACCTTCAGATATGCCCACGCCGGGATTCGAACATGGGTGGTAGTGATATGTGGTCCAGCACGCTACCGCTAGACCACTGAGGCGCCCCCGGACTTACAAGGACTTCGTTGAATAATAACGTTATTTAAATAATTTATTTACGACATCGATTGAAGATGGGTCTATCTTAGACGGCAAATACTTCATCTATAATACATCGGTATATAAAATAATGGTTATCAGTGAATATGTATGGATGAGTGCATGACGGAATGAGTGAGTGAAACACGAACCTGAATCTCTTGCGCAGGCTATGTTTTTAAAGCAATATGTGTTAATTAAAGAGACGCTGGAACGGAATAAAGATTTTTAAATATATTACACCTATCTATCCCTTAAAATATTTCATTTCATATTGTCTCATCTCAACCGTTTAATTATTAGCGGGGGTACTGCCAAAGTAAACACATAACGATACATTTAATGATAATTGAAATACTACACCAGGATAGGAAGTACAAACAGGAGTTTACATTCTTGGGGGAGGGGGGGGGATTTCTTAAGTGTATCATGTATACATCTATGTTCACCTTCATATTCATGCAGCAATTGAACTAAAATCAAATGTCGAATTTTTAAACAGAAGTAAATTGGACTACCTCCGCATATATGATGCTATAACGTCTTTTGGTGGATCCATATACCTGCCCGGGACAAAGATCTCCCATTTTGGGGACTGTTCAGAAAGAAAATATCGGATTATACAGCGTGGAGAGTATTTTGATTTGTAAGCAGCAAGGACACATGTACACCTAACTATTGATACAGTAATCTCTCCATCGAGGAAGAATTAACTGTAGATAAGAAGAAACTTTATCGTAAAAACTAGGTATAATTTCAAAATAAAATAAGTCTGTTTGGATTTAATTATATCCATCGTAAGTATTTTCTGGTGTCTTTCCCGACGATGCCAAATCAGCGGAGATAGCATCACTGTTCAACAAGAAAAATTATAATCTGAATATGAAATATTATCGTCCAGTAACCATATTACCATCATTCTCCAAGCTGTTCGAGAAAATACTCCTCCAACAACTTATATTCCCTTCTTGTACAATATACTAGATACTATGCTAGCAGCATATCGTAAAGGTTACAGTTATCAGTGTGTACTCTTGAAGATCGTCCAAAATATGGAAACAGACACTTATTATAATTGCTGAAAATAAACACTTTTTTGCCTTCTAAGAGATCTGAGCAAGGCGTTTGAATGCCTCCACCACCAGCTAATTGTGTCAAAATTTAAAGCTTATTTTGTATCAGATTGAGGATGTGCACTGTTATGGCCATATCTCTCCTCTCGGAAATAACGCGTGAAATCATCAGGTTGTGTTAGTTAGTTGCTAAAATTATTGAAGGGCATGCGTCAGGGTTCGATACTTGGACCAGACGTTTTCAATATTTTTATGAATATTATTTACGCTGTTATAAGACAGATCTTACTGTACAGCTCCGGTGGTCTAGCGATTAAGCACGTTAAGGATCACAGGTTTGATCCCATCGAGAGGTCGAAACTTTTCCACTGAATTAATTATAAAAAAGGGGACGTTAAAGACCCCCAGATGACGTAATACACTCGGCTCCATCTTTCCGTACTGCGTATATGTGTGTTGATGTATAAATATGTATCAGTATGTCTGTAGTGTTTGTATGTATATATATATATATATATATATATATATATATATATATATATCGTAATTTATGTGTTATGTATATTATATTTATGTTTTACTTTAAAATGTACAGTTTTAAAATGTTCTTTGATTTGATTCGATGTGTGAGCTGGCTTGACTACTGAATTTTTTATATCTCATTAATTCAGCATTATTTGTTAAAATATAGCTATTCTCTAATAATTATAACTGTCAATAAAAACATAATATATTTTGTATTTTGTTTCATCTGCACAAGTTATAGGGAACCATGAGTCTTTAAATACCGAGAGACAAGTACCGAAAACGCGAAACCTTTTACCGCGTCCTTCAATAAACGTTTCTTACTCATTTACCTGTTTGTCTCGATGTAAACATTCCTATGAAATCATGTCGGCGGGAGGTATGATTATTGATGTTTTAATTACATGTCAGCTTTTGGTTGTTTTTATCTTTATACAAAAGTCGTAGATATATTAGGTGACTTCTGTTTTATGAATTTTCTTATCTATGTTTACGATGAATTATGTTATGAAGTAAATGCCGGCTTATCTGAACCTCAACCTGCCGAAACACGTTCTCACCCGTTCTGTTACAAACTTACTGTTACTAGATGATAGATCTAACACTTACACTGTATTAAGTGTTAGATCTACCAGATATAGTGTTAAATTTACCCTTAGACTCTAGATAGACTGGATGATATATAATAATATAGCAGTGTTTCCAAACTTCAAACTTGTTCCGCATTCTACCTCCCCTGGCTCAGTGGCTGGTGGTACCAGAACCCCCCTTCCGGCCTTCGGTTTTGAAATTACTTAATCCAGGGTTGCCATGCGTCTTGGAAAATAATATTCCAGGTCCTAAAAATGTCCTAGAATTTTACAAAATCAGGAAATTTCGTGAAAAAAATTATCAGACACCAGGGCTGGCAAGGCTTAAAATTTGTCAGGCCTGATGAACAGTTGCCGGCCCAGGTGCCACAAGAGAATAGCAGCCCAGAAACCGCAAAGCTAGCTGGATGTGCACAAAAAACAGCTGGGGGAAATGTATAGGCTAAAATTTCTAATACAGCCTACAGGGTCAAGCCTCAAGGGGGCATAATAGTTGATCATTTATGCATGGTGGGGTGAATGATTGTCAATGGAAATGGGTTTCCAAATGTAGATGTGAGGTCAGGAAAAAATGAAATAGGTCTAAGCTTATTTTCACCATGTGATATACAAAGTAACTCATGATTTAGTTATTAAACATCCATTTTTATCTCAACATAAAATAAAATATTCTTTGAACAGTTTATTCACTGGGAGGATCAGATTCCTCTAGGTAAGAAAAGTCTGAATGACAGAGCCTGGAGTTGAGCTACTTGCAATCACTGCCTCATCTGCATTTTCTGCCTGACCTTCCACTGCTTCCTTCAAAGCATCTTCTACTTCCTGGGTCTCAGGCATAGCCCTTCACCTACATGCCTCCATGAAGTTCTGTTGTGGTGTAGGTTCTACTGGTGAATTGCCTGCTTAATATCAAAGCCAGAAATACTAGCGGAGTGCAGTTGAATCGTCATCAGCATCGTCATTGTGGTCGAAGTCAGTTTGTTGCGATACTGAGACTTAGTGATTTTCATCTGTGAAAATCCACATTTATTAGAGGCATTTCTGAAATGTGTTAGCCAGTTCCCAACGCCTAATCAGTTTTGTGCTATCTAAAAAATTCATGGGATCATTTCAGGTGTTGTTTAGTGGATTATATCTAATTTACAAAAGACTGAATGTTGTGCATTATGAATCAATAATATTGGTAGATTTGAAATATTTAGGCTTACCTCTTCAGTGTCATTGACCACAAGCCAGGAAAATTCCACTTTCCATGAAGGAACTATTTTTCTTTTCCTTTTGGTGGCATCATATTCTTTATTTGTTACTATGGAGTCAATTCTTTCCCTTTTTTGTGAGGTTCTATCCCCAAATAACGATATAACATGTTGTCAATAGATTGCCGTGCAAGAGTGTGAGTTTTAATTTCCTGGATAACTATCACAGCCATGTCTGTAAAAATATTGCTGGTTGGTTGAAAAAGGAGATGCCATTAATATATATATATATATATATATATATATATATATATATATATATAAAATGTTATCTTTATACAAAATGGAATTATATTATTCAATAAAGGATTTTGCAATATCTTATAGCTGTATTTGGTGATGTGGCAGCATAGCTGATAGTTCATGAAATGTCGCTGGATACTGCCATGGTTGGTGGGGGTCAGTTTTCTCGGATTGGTTGGAGGACTTGACCAAGTCACCAGACATAGCCAGCCCATGGTGGTGGTGTCGGCGATCTCATATAATTAGAAAGCATAAACATTTGTGTAAAATCATTCACTAACAAATATTTTTAGAGTTACACCACCTTGAGTGCCATGGGGTACCTCTAATTATGTGCTTTCGAAATTGCGATCAATTTTTAGCTCTGTTTCGCCTGCCTGAAATGGAAGGCACACCCCCTCAACTCCAAAGTTCGGAATGCCATGCAGGCTGCTCTCCACGTAGCATTGTCATAGTTGAGGACCATCCGCTGTATTTGGTGATGTGGCAGCATAGCCGATAGTTCATGAAATGTCGCTGGATACTGCCATGGTTAGTGGGGGTCAGTGTTCTCGGATTGGTTGGAGGACTTGACCAAGTCACCAAACACAGCTGGCCTGTGGTGGTGGTGTCGGTGATCTCATATAATTAGAAAGCATAAACATTTGTGTAACATTTTATTTCTGTACACAAACACATAATATTTAATTAGGCCAGCCATTTAATTATACATAGCAATATATAGGAGTAGCGCTTTAACAACCAAATAGGTGGGCTGAGATCGACATGGGCTGAGATCAACAAGTGTGAGACCGACTTGAGTCAAAGAAAATATTGATTGTAGAAGAAAAAGAGTACCAGTACTTAGTCTTGATAATCAAAATTTAAATAAAAGTGGGTGGATCAAACAGCTAGAAGGGGTGAGGAGGAAGCTATACCATTAAAAATTTAAATAATTGATCATACCTTGAATAAATATGATATGCTTTTTGCATATATCTTGATTTAGTGCCTTTAAATCTTGTATACGTTGTTCTGGAAATCGGTAATTTTTTCCTGGAAATGTCCTGGAAAATAATATTACCTTGGCTGTGGGAAATATGTTAATTAATTAATCATATATCTAGATCTAATACCAACACGAACTAAGTTGGTGGTTTAGCAGTTTCTTCTGGGAAGAAAGCTGTATGCATCATAATGCTATCTGTAACCTCAACAGGTAGGCCATCATCTCTAACATTACTGTCAAGAAGTTGATCCAATGAAAGAAAATTTGCTAAATTGTTTTTCATGATTCATCACTTCCAAAGAACTAATCTTTGCCGAAGAGCTTTGGTTTCTTCATAAGCATCTATGACATTTAATTCTGGTCCTTAGATTTTGAAGTAGTTGTGAAAGAATATTGACTAGATAGGCCAACAATAATATTAATTCTTGCAATTCATATTATTTGCATAATTTGTTGCTCTTTTCGTGAAGGAATATGGCTATTTCATTTTCATTTCAAAAGCATGAAGGAAACACATCTTTGGGAAAGCCACCAAACTTTTGTTTGATACAGAAGAATTTCCTTGCAGAATATCTCATAGCAATTTGGTGATTCAATGCATGCAATCTAACAAAATTGACTGGTTGAACTACCATATCCATAACCAGTTTAAAAATTCAGGGAAGGTTAACCCATGCAAGCAAATGATGGTGAAAGTAGCAATGTGTTTTCTTGACTTGAGGTGACTCTGCTTTTACCAATGCCCCAAATTCAGATTTCTTACCTAACATGGTTGGTGTTCCATCACAACAGATACATCCTAATTTTGTTTTCCAGTCAGCATAACTCATAAATAAGCTGGTAAACATCAGTAGCTTATGTGGTGGTATTTCAGGATTCAAAGAACATGAAATCTTCTTTAATACAATTTTCAGTTTCACAGACATATCTGCCCGGGTAACAAAAACTAAAAAGTGGACTCCACACAGATACTGCACAAAAGGAAATGACAATTTCTTGATTTCCTGGATTATTTTATCCAAGGCATCTACAGACATGTCTAGTTCTTCATGGAATTATATTATTCAATAAAGGATTTTGCGATATCTTATATTTTTCCTTTTTACCCAAAACTAGCTCAACCATTTCAATGGCACATGGTTTCATAAAATTTTCAGTGATTGGGTAGTGTTTCATTTTCTTTGCTATATATTAGAATACCCTCTACAAGACTTCAATCAATGGTAAGGATGAAACTTCCACAAATCCCATCTTCAATAGTGTACTAGAAGAAGCGAAGTGAGCTCTCCTCTGTTTCATCACATTTGTTGATATGATCAGGATGCACATTTTGTAGATGTTCTCTCAATTAATTTCACAGGTCTCATATTATCATTACAAACTATTTTATTACAGAACCAGACATGGGGTCAATTCGATTTTGTCAATTCCACTCAATTCGATTAGGTCAATTCCACATCAAATTTATCAATTCCAATTCAATTCTAATTGAAAATTGATCAATTCCATTTTTACCTACTCTTTTTTTACCTAGTACTTTTTACCATGAGTAGGTACTCTGAATACCTACCCCGAGTACCTACTTGGAACACCTACTCCGAGTAGTTTATATTCCAAGTAAAATTGTCATGGAAGAAATATATCTGAATTAAAAAATTAAATGGTAAATTAATTTGTTGATTTAATTTTTTGTAGCATTTTTAACTTCAATTCCAAATTTATCACTTCCAATTCCATTTTTTTCATTCCAGAATTGAATTGACCCCACCTATGTCTGTACAGAACACACATTGTTGTTTCTGGCTTCCATCTTTATTCACACTAGAAGTTAAAACATATTTAACATAATTATAAAAAAATGTTCTCTTCTTCGACATTCTGGATGAGGGTGTGGAATAAATCTTCATGTAATTTGCATACCCGAGAAAGAGAAAAAAGAAGAAGAATTAGGTATTGTTAGTTGAAGTGGACATAAGTCTTTATTTTGTAGACTTACACATTGTTAAATATCATCATATTTGCATTATCGCTCTACGCATCATTTTGTTTCTTATTTTTGTGTTCATCAGCTTTAAGTCAAACACCACACACTACAGTACAATAATTGTTGTTTTTTCTGAAATTTCCTAAATAATATAGCTAAAGTACTTAAATAACAAAATAGTACTGTAGTGGCAATACACTTTAGTTTGAATACCTACCATCAATATAAAGCTTAAGAAATGAAAAGAAAAAGCTGTACAGTACTATAGCTGTAAATTCGCTTCTGCCCAATTAATAGTTTTAGCAAAATTTCGGCAATATTGTATTTTGAATATTAACTGTCAAACGGTCGCATAGGTCATAAGTTAATGGCTAACTGTATATCAAAACAGTAATGTCTTTAAAACTTAGGGAAGAAAGCCAACAGTGAAGAAAAGAATGAAGTACTATAGTACAGGTGGTGTGAATGGGAGGAAAATGAGCAGAATGAACAAGGATGGATGACATCATGCTATTGTTGCATCTGGAAAACATCAAGCATTTTGTTCACTTGGCTCCTGAGTGAAATTAAGTCAGAAGATGTTTGATGATGACATCTCTACTAAACAGAGGAAAACAGTTTATTTTCCTTTGAAGACCTTTTCCCACCTCCCCATAAAACCAATTTTATCTGCCCTGGGAAACGCTGATTTAGAGTATAGCATAGATCTAAAATAAACATGACAAAGAGATTCATAGTTTAACAGTTTTATTCAAGATTTGGTCTTTATAGATAATTTTTTTAATTAAATAATGCAATATATTTATGAAACTGGAATAATTGTCATCCGTGCAATCCATCATTTGAGACGACACGTCTAATTCAGTAATACACCTACTAATTTAGTAATTCAGCTGGTCCGAGTAGTCGTCAACTTGGACAGGCTGCAGATTCTTATTAACTGCACTTCAGTCTCATTTATTTAAATGACTTATCTTTTTAAATGATATTTGGCATTATGATATTTTGAGCCTTATTCAGTTATTTATAATGAAACCATTAAGGCCTTTATGTATATAGAGTCTCATGTGATATGACTAATGAGGGATAATTATGCTGATGAAGAATTTAAGGTTAAATTGGGATTCTCTGTCAAGTCATTTAAAATAGTCTGGTAATACTTCTCTGACAGCCAGAGAAGTATGTTTACAATTGTTGTTAATTATTAAACTGACAGCGAACTATGATTATATTTGTGTTTGCTTGTTGATATTCAGAAAACAAACAATAAATTTGATTACTAGGTCTGAATTGAACAGGCAGTTCGGATTAGGTTTACTTTTCCCATTTCCACAACTTGTGATGATCAAAACACTATACTCTAAATTGAGGATGGTATGGTGGTTTGTGGGTAACCAGTTTAGTTTGCCTGGAAAATTTGTACAACCACTTTTGGTTATGTGACAAACATATATTCCCTAAATTTCCAGCACTGGCCATTTAAGAACACCTTTAACTACTTTTCTCTGGGAAAGTATTATTTTAAAACTTGTAGCTCTGTGCCATTAATTTTATTGGGAACCAATGAGTGTCCCAGTAAACATTATGCAACTGGTCCAGTATCAAAACCTCATGGCTACATACTGATACCACCACATAACATCATCTGATACCAGGCCATTACTGGACCATTTGAGTAATGGTAAACATAAAGATTGGTATATATTGGGTTAGCAGTATGTTGCTGTGCAAACTGTTACCAGGCTGTTATTGCAGGTGTCTTTTCTGGCCAGGTATTGCGATGATTACTGAGATGATAAAATCAGTTGACTTTAGGGACAGTCTCATAGAATTGAAATGGCATAAGCATTTCAATTCATCCAAACTAAATTATATATGTGTATATATATATATATATATATATATATATATATAGATGTATGTGTGTGTGTGTGTGTGAGCGTTTTGTAACTCAGTCACAACTTATTTCATATTCACTGACAACCTATCCCATTTCCTATTCATTAGTGTGTCATTTGATCATGTTGACTTGTATATTTTTACAAGCTAACTAATCACATTTCTTTAGATTTAGAGTTTGTATTTCATAATAATAATAATAATAATAATAATAACCTGTTTACAGCTTCTCTTGTATACATTGTTTTAGTATTATGTTAGGTGGTAGGGCTACCTCTCAGAGTATCCACATTTACTAATACTATTAGTTTAGCTTGTTTGTGATGATCATTTTAACACCCTTTCTAACAGGATAAGTACATTTTAGGCAATATAAAAAATTGTATTTGTACTACAGGACAAATGTCAGTCAACATACAGCTCTGAGCAAACAATGGATGCTGTGATTATATTAATAATTTACTCAATTTTGATTGTTTATCTAATGCTGATAGCTCGGTCTCATTTGATTTTGTGTTTAAATTTTAATATGAAGGAGCCCTACTTCATGATCTAGGTCAGGTTTTATTATCAACAAGATGATATGATTACCCTCAGTTCAACTGTCATAAGTTTTTTCTCCATTTGTACAGAATCAGACCATTTTAACAGATCTGTATCTTGTAATAGATAAATGAAGTGATGTTTCTTTATTGTAATTAAGGATCGTTACTGCAGATTGTTTTCATAGTCAGCTATCTTTCAGATGGTGTTCCTCAAAGAATACAAATATGAAATATGGTATGAAATATAATGCTTATGATGAATGTTTTTTTGTGATATCTGATTGAGGATCAAGTTGCCTTAGAGACATATTATAATTCTGGGGAAAAAATGACATATCTTTCATATGAAATCTAAATTTGTATTTAACAGAAAAAACTTAGAAAAAATAAAATGGAAAAACTCAGTGTCAGACCTATAGAGTAATTTACAGTGTGTGTGGTTATTTATACATGTGTCCAAAGGCAGTGATACTGCGCTGAAATTCTTTATGCAACATTGAGTCAGACATCAATAAACTAGATAATTTCTTATCAGGATCTAGGCCCATATTCCAAATATTACCACTACAACCTTATCAGTTATACTGAGGAAATTGCTTCCTCATGACATATTGATCTGATGTTTGACACTCACTGGTTAGGTGACTAAATCATTGTATGGCATGGTTTTTGGACATTTATATTTTGAATAAATTTAAACTGTAATATAGACTGGACATGAGTTGCTCTTATTATCTTCAAACTTTGTAGGTATTCTATTCTCACAAGTGCTACTTTGTGAGTCACTGTAGAGTCATAAGAAAATATTAAACAACCATATAAACAGAACACTTCTGGAATACATTAGGTTGTGCTACTTTGTGAGTCACTGTAGAGTCATAAGAAAATATTAAACAACTATATAAATAGAACACTTCTGGAATACATTAGGTTCTAGGTAAGAAACTAATTGTGAGGGGGAAAGTTTGCTGGGGGAGATATAGACTCTGGAGTGATATTGTCATGATGGTATTTAGTTAACTGGACATATGACCCTCTTAATGTGTTGACGCAGTGACAGTTGTTTTCACTGATTCCTATGTGACGCTGTGGTTGCTAGTTTATTCCTTCCAGGATCACAGCCACCTCAGTACTGGTTTCTAGAATCTTGTTTCAGTGACCTCCTCTTGGATAGCAACTAGGTTTTGAAAATATTATTTGATCATTCATTTCCTTGACATCACATTCCCGGTCAGATGTAGACCTCATTGCTTCATGATTGTGGGAGTCTATGGCAAGAAGCCATATACTTCCTCATTGGTAATGTGATTACACCATAATACATTGCATCACAGATCAAGTAGCAGTGACAGTCTTGTATAAAAGTATTGTTTTCTCTAAATATGTGTCTTGGCATTTGTGATTCACTCACATAGATGAAAATTGGATCTATAGTCCTGACACTATATATAATAAAACTTGACTGAAATTGGTACTACTTGTAAGAATTAGCATTTTAAAATCTATTATTGTATATCTGGTTGGTTATATACCACCTATATAGGAATGTTTGTATCAAAGTTAATTTATTAATATATATATATATATATATATATATATATATATATATATATATATATATATTTTTGAGCTATATCGTATTGGATTGTTATATTATAAATACAAGTGTAAATTCGTCACTCATTATGTTTGTAAACTTCCATGAACACTTTCAACACTTTTCAATTAAGGATTCTGGAAAACTCTACTGCATGATTATTCATATGTTTAAAAAATATACAAAGCTAAATTAAAACTTTTCTAAGCAGTACTTACTGATTTCAACTAATTTATTTGTGTAGTGGTTCAGTGATATTTTGTATCTGTCTATACAGATGCTGCATATTTTGATTACTGGTACTGCACCAGTTATTTTAACAGAAACACAGTTACTGTACAATAGCGCATTTATCGGTTTTTTAATGCTACCAAAGAATTTTTTCATGTATTTTGTTAAGTGTTATATTAAATTTTATTTTATTTTCCACTACAGCCAAAGTACAGCCAGTTGTATCCTTTGAAACTATTAGAGTGAAGCTTGAAGTGATAGATTGTAATGATATATTATCAGTAATGATAAATGTTATAGATATGTGGACTGTATGTGTGTGTGTGTGTGTGTGTGTGTGTGATACCAAGATTTACATTCAATATGATCCTTAACCATATCACAGAGGTCATCGCTGCCTTATGAAATACTGTTATATTTAAATGCTTGGTATTTTGGTCTTTTCATCTTGTTGGAGCTTGCCATATTCATCTACAAAAGTAAGTTGATCTTTATTATATATGATTTGTATTACTTCTTTGTGTATATATAATGCATTCATTTATGGAGCTTAGATAATTTATTAGTTATTGTATGTAATGGCTACCAAATGTTTTGATTGTGCAGTAATAATAATGTTTCATATAAATGAACCAATGTTTAAAATATATATTCTATTCTATATTAAGATTATTTGCTTAGATCTCTATGTTAGAAATTATACTCCCGAATTATCTATAAACATAAGGGTGTTTCCTGTTATCAGCATCATACTTGTAGCAACTGAAAGTGCAATAAATCTGCACTTTTCTATTTTTTACTTTGGCTATGTATCCTTTAAAGAACACTTTTATATGTTTCACTAAAACCCACTTTCAAGTGCCACTAATTATTCCCTTTTAAAAATTGCGCTTAATTTGTAGTCCTGTTTGAACCTTGATAAGATTTTAATTAATTGGCCTAGAGACATGAAATTTTCAGGGCTGAAACCTGTCATAGATCTATCTAAAATTGCAATAAAATGAAGCTAATGGATGAAACTATGATTGACAGGTTAAATCTTTTTGGGGGGTTCATTATCAGCATGTGGGATAGGTGGTAGGTGAAATCTAATTGTGCCATGTGAACTCAGTTTTCTCTAAAATGTGATACAAGACTCAACTTCTAGCCATCTTTCCTTCCATACATAAGTTATTTTTCAAAATATACACATGAGACAGAATTTGCTAAATGTTACAATGTTACGTTTTGAAGGTATCTGTTATATTTTGATATGCTATAATATTATTTATTCTGAATATGTTGAATATAAGTTAATTTGTATTTTCGTCAATATTTCACCTAATTTAGTGATGTATATACTAAATAATTGTACAAAATCAATAGTTTAAATGTCCCCTAAAATTGTTTGAATTTTTATCAGAATTTTTATTATTGTTACACCATAAATATGGACCCATTTCACAGTTTACAAAGCCTACAAGTATGCAAATATTCATTTAATATAATGAATCTGTCATTTTGATGTAATGGAACTTATATAGACTGAAATATGATCAAATATGTGTCACAATTAAAAGTTTTATAAATGTTTTTTATCAAATTTGTGCTGACTATCACCTAACATGGACGGGTCCCGATATGAATGATGTAACGAGGACATTTCAGCAGCATCAAAACTTGTGTGCATACTCTTTGTGTTGCATTATCCTGAAAAAATTAAATAAATTGTGTTTTTTTCACCCTACTCTGACAATACATTTCACCCAAATACGTTTGGTGCAAATTTGCAGGTACTGAAAGAAAAATACATGCTTGATGTAACCAGGATTGTTCGGATACATCAACAGTCTTACGTTGACATTCTGTGTTCCATTAAAATTAATTTATATTATTAATAATTATTGAGAAAGTAGTGGAAAAAGTTAAAGATATGCTTATTCTGGACCATATGTAAAAATATTAATGCTATTTGAGGCTAATATGATTGGGATTGAGTGTTTAAAAAAAAAATATGCGTCTTGTTACATCATTGTGACATTTAGCAAATTCTGTCTTCATAAAAATTGATAAAATAATTTGTATATATATACATGGTGTAATTGTACTTATTTATTAGTAACAAGTATATTGACATGACACATCAATATTGCCTGAATAACTAATGATATAAAAATGTTTAATCCACATTTTCAAGTCAAGGTATTTAAGAATTTTTCAAAACAATTTATGCTTTGTCAAGTTCATTGTCACACAGCTTAAAAATATTTTTTTAAAGAGGTAAAAAGACTGCAATGGGGGAAAACTATTTAGAAAATGGAAAAAACCTTTTAATATTTTTCGGTATTCACTTAAGGTTTTTTCTTTAAGTCTGATGTCTGAACATGATTTGACATAAACCAAAAAAGTGTCAGTGTTTTTATATGTAACTAGATGACAAGAGAACAAAATTTAAATATTCATATAAGATTATGTGCTTTTTTAAAGCCTGATTCAGTATTCTCCAGTTAATTGTTATGAATTGTTCCTTACATAGATGGTGTTGTTCACAATGGACAGATTTCTTTAGAGACGTTTACAATAACTTCTAGAAATCATCAAAGGGGGGGGGGAGGTGTGATTCATTCAAGTCCGCCATTGTTGTATATATAACTTTAGATAATTAAGCAGTGTGATGTCCTGTTGTTTATTTATGGTCTCTTTAGGTAAATGGTCATAGTCACAGTGCTGTGGTTTATTGTAGTTTAGCAATAATTGCTATAGTTGCTATATGTCAATATCAAGTAATAATAGTAGTGGCAGTAGTAGTAGTAGTAATAGTAATAGTATAATATTCATCTGATTTAATTAAGATGCTATGGTCGACACTTGCCCAGTTTAACATCACTTCCATTGAGATTGTTTATTTATTGGAGTACCTTTTAATTGCCTTTCTAGCATCATTTTTCATGTTGAATGGATCCAGTATGCGTTATGCCCTTTTCCGGGCATTTTTATAGAAACTCTTAGTGGCATTTCTGATTCACAGTACTGATTATTTAGTCCTTGGCTATAAATAGATCCGCTCTCTCTCTCGCTCTCTGTTTCTCTCTCTCTGTATGTGTGTGCGTGCGTGGGTGCGCGCGTCATTGTAGCTGTGAAATATAGACTAATATTGTTAGAATAAATCCAGAACTGTTTTCTGACTATCCCCATCTGACTGCCGTAATATTTCTTATATCATAATTTAGCATAGCTCGTCATTGCTGGGATAGACAGATATAGAGGAGTCTCTGGAGTCTTCACTCTTAGGATATGTGTGTGTGTGTGTGTGAGCTCGCACCAGTGCTCACTTATGCATTTGCAATATAACTATTTTATACTTGAATTATCAAAAATACCCTCTACAAGAATAACAAAATGGAAGGTTAACAATTGGAGGGGACTAATGTTTCATTCTTACTTTTAACATTTATTGAGGAAATTGTCCAAAGTAGCATTAGTCCATTCTTCTGATAATCCATAGACATATGAAGATTTACAGCCACTTAAGATAGTACACAGAATGTATGCATTACACATCTTACTTGGGTTAATTTTCTGTGGTATCTAAATTCTGAGCGAGTGCTGAAATACTTTTTTTTATTAATATCACTTATATATTTTTTTTATAGGTTTGATATTACCTTATGCTAGTGGGATCCTAGCAGCTGAGATCATTTTGCTATTTCTGCTTCTTGGCCTGGAGGTACTGAGGATCTTCTTTGGTAAGTAACTGGATTTTGGTCAGTCCCGGATCACCTCATTTTATGTTATACTGCAATGGTTCATGCTAATGTCGGCACACAACACAATCATATGATTGTGTAACACCCAAACTGTTATCTCATTGATAAATGTGTTTTTTTAACATTTATGTGCATGTTCAGTTTCACTGGTGGAAAGTGTACTCTTACGAACAACTATAGCCGGTGGTTTAATAAGATGTTGTGATGTTCTGCATTGTGTCAGAAATCATTTGATATTGATAGCTCATGATGTCCTCACCGTGCACTTCTTTGGTATTGTTGGCGTTAATGCACTTCCACTGCTCATATGAAGCTTAGTAAACTTGACACTTGCTACGTTTTTCTTGTCTTTCCTGTTTTCCACATATCTGTTTACAGCTGAGAGACATGTGTCCATTAATGGTCACCGTCTTGAATCTTCTATCAAGAGACGTGAGAGTTAATGAACTGCTACCATGCTTCAGGGCGGTAGCTTGTAAAATCTGAATTACTTAACACGATCATTACACTGCTTGCTAAATCTGACGGTTTGAGGGCAATTTATTGTTCTCAAATGATTCATAAAACTAGAATAAATCTTTGCTGCTATAAATAGCACAACAACAAAATTTGATGCAATCCTTCTAATGGTCTGTGACAGCTGTATATCTAGTCTTATTAAATCTCTATTGCAAAGAATATATCACTAAGTAACATACAAGTACCAGAAAGGTGCTAAATTAAATTAACCTTAATTAGATGCTTGTTTTATAATTCCGCAGAAACTTTTTTTGTTTCGTGTTCAAAAACTAATTTAAATTTGATCAGTACAAATAATGAACCTTGTAAAACAAGTCCGAGTGATGTTGAGTTGATTGACTTTGGCACTGGTTACACCTGGAACATAAGGTCGAGGGGTAATCTGTTGAGGGAAACAAATGCCAAAAATACAGGATCAAACTTACAGCTTGGAAGTTTGTAGTGCAGTGATTTAACCAATGTGCCACCAGAATGCCGAAGTGTATGCGATGAAGAGATAAACCAGAATTTATTAATTTATAAGGATTTCTAATCTGCAAAATAAACCGTCTATAGACAGATGGCTATTTGTGATAAATGTATGTTTAAATCTTTTATTTGATTTTGTTGACATTTACATTTCCTTTCATTGGCCATTCATATTATCATTAGAAATTCGAACAATTATCAATGAGAATGATGGAAATTGCAATAGTTGTCTTATCACTGGGCGTTTTCATATTGATAAATACTAAATATCTTTCTTTGTGGTTTTGGGCGGACGTTTGACCATATTTTTGGTTACGGTGTAAATATCAGTGTGGAGTGAGAACCCAACAAATCTGTATGCTGAATGCTGTTCCATTTCCACCTCTGAACGAAGGGAACAGATCCTCGATGTCAGTAACCAGGCTGGAAAGAAAGATACACCTGTACCTTTCTCTTTTTAGTGTATTATCTATATTGTTTGTGTCAGAGGTTGATGACGTACATCAGCCAAATTAGGCGTTGACCTGTCTACACTGGCCTGTCTTTTCTGTTGCTGGGGACTGGCAGCTTGATAATGAACAAGTTGGACATAGACAGTGTAGGAAAAGATATATATGGAATTATAGGAACTACTTTAATATCATGCTGTCACCAATGACAGCTGATTGGCATTTTGAAAGTACTGTATAATAGCTGTGTCCAAATGTAAACAAAGTTCGTTCTCTCTTAGATAACTGAATCTATGTTAAAACTTGGATTGTTTGCTTGTTCTGTAGTTCAGTGATAGAATGTATGATATGTTATAGATCGGGATAGTATTCTGCTATCTGTGGTAATACATAAGAGTGTTGATAAATAGGCTACCAAGATATCAACAGTGAATATTGATGATCTTCATGTCATGTTATGATTTTTAATAAGCTAAAATTTATTTATTGCCTAGAAAAGCATTTATTAAACCAATATTTTACACACTCACGCACACACATACAAGTTCAGTTGCAAGGTAAGGTGGCCTTGTCAAGTAAAATGCACAGATATAGTATATTTATTGTCTTTGTGTCCATACATCAGTTAAATGAATAATACCTGTCATATATTCCAGCATATTAGCATACCTCAGATGTCTGTATCTTAGTTAAGAATGTCCAAATTAATTTTTGTCTATATTGTATATTAGCATTTGTTTATTTCAGTTAAATTTTTTTTTAGCCTAATACAAGAAATATCTTGACTGCATCTTTATATTTTAGCTATGACTATCTGCAATATTATTTAGTGTGTCTTCTATTTTAGTTCAGGTAAAATCAAGGGACACAAAAATTCTTCTATATTATTATGGATATATATGTCTGTGCATCTTCATCAGCCTATTTCTGCAGACATTGTTTCTACTGGGTGATCGTGTTTATAAATAGGCATCTGATTGTACTATAGAGATAACACCACCAAATGATGACTAATTGTTTTGAATTATTAATAAATCCCTATGAAATCACTGTTCTTTATGTGATATAGTTTGTAACATCTCATCAATACATAATATTGATGAATACAATAATAAGCTCATATCATTGTAATTTTGGCCTTCTTAATGACAGTTTTGTTTTAGGGCTAATCTATAAACTGATGCTTTCACCCAGTCTTCCATTAAAATGTGCTATTAATATATTTCTTGACAGGTTGTTGTTATTGTTAGTATTGTTTTTTTGTTTAAATTTTTTGTTTACTCCCATTTGTTATTCGTTGAAATACTGCAATTAAATTTTCCATAAAACTACAAAGTCAAATCTACAAAAGCCACACTGTCAAATGCCATATAATTCCTCTGAATTTCTATATTTGCCTGTTATATCATTATGGAGTTTTTTTAATGCTAACAGGTAGAAAAGGTAACTTGACTGAGCGGGTAATATCTGTAGTGGTATCGTTGGTGCTGACCATTCCATCTGTATTTGGATCCATCTATATCCTGATCTGGCAGACTTATGTACTCAGAGCAGAAGTGATCCTCGTTGCTATAGAGCTGACATTCCTTGCTCTAGAGCTCATCTTTGCCATTGTCTCCATTATCACATTTGCCAGGTTAGTGTGTGTGTGTGTGTGTTTTGTTTTGTTTGATTGACACCGATTAATTATTTCATGTCCATAAAAGTAGTAAGCTCTGTTGCAAGAATAATAATAATAATAATAATGTATATTTAATGAAGTACCCTTACTAGCAGTAGCCATTCAAAGGCGCTGTACAAATAATATGTAATATAATAAAACACCAAATAATATGTCTGTAAAAACCCTATACTGCTCACATTTATTACAACTTATATATAGATCACTTTATGATTTCCACACAATTAGTTGGCATGATATTCATTAGTGTGTGTGTGTGTGTATGTGTGTGTGTATGTGCGCGCGTGTGTGTGTGTGTGATTGTCATCTTTTGTGAAATTACTCACAGCTACATGTTGCCATGTATTTTTCCTTCATGATCTGTTCAAGTATTAGCGGTGTCATCTGGTAATCACTGGTGTTAATTATCTTTCAGAGCCGCACCATACTGAAATAGCAGACATCGCCTTAATGTGTGGTCAGTGACCACCACAACATCTGCATTGTAATAAACAACGTCATGTATTGTACACTATTTATAAATAGAATGTTGGAACCTTGAGCTGGGCGGGTGTTAAGTATTATTACATTGTACATTGTAAGTGGCTTTAGCCTTATGGCCGCATATACCGGTCCAGCTGTCAACAGTTTAACTGGCGGGGTATCTTTAGTGTTTCTACAGAATGGCGAAGATGAAGCTTATGTAAATTAAATGGATTTCTGACATAGTTATTTGATTAAACAGAGTGCTATGCCATTTGGATTAAGATGAAATTATTAATATACCCAATCTATTTTTGGTATCCTCCTGGAGGTGGTTTACGTGGTCAAAGTAAATTAGTATCTTTTATCTAAAAACCATAATGATGAAAACATGTTTATGTCCGTTAATATATATATATATATATATATATATAGTCGTATCTGATCTTAAGGATATTTATGTAAATGAACTAGTTTTACTTAATAAAAGTCAGTATGCTTATTGTTTGTTCAAAGTGTATTCAATCTAATATTCAGTTCTGGCAAATACATAAGTGCAGAGAGAACATTCTCTTTGATTAACAACTGACATTTCAATGTCTTAGATAAGAAATGTTGTATAGATATTAAACAATTATGCTCTAGCTGTAATTAATTGATTAAGGACACTTCATTAGCAGTTTAAAAACACTAAGATATTTCTTTGATATATGACAAACCTGGATAAATGACAGTTGTGTAATTCTGCAGTAAATTATAAACAAGCATATACTGTTAATGCTGAATGATTTTGTATTTTTGGCAATTAGTTAATACAAATTCAGTCAAATACAAATTATGTAACCCACTAAATGAAATTTATGTTCATAAATCAGCTGATTACTCTTTATTTGGGCTAAAATGTGCATCTTTCTTTGATAGGATCTTTATAGTTATTAGTTGCATCACATAATGATGTACATTAGTTGTTATGAGCATTATCAATACTAATATGTCATGAAATATTGGAAAGATAATTAAAAACAATAGTAAATTCTCCCTCCCACAAGATAAACGCCTTTACCTACCCCCCCCCCCAAGAAGAAAGATACCTGTGACAAGATTTTATATTCACATAACATTTAAAAGGTATACGCTTCTTCTGTTTCGAGGAAAATTTCTTTGTGATGCTTTTGTCATGAGACCTTAATCCACATGAGGTGTTATCTTAAATAATGAATTAGCATTTAAAACAAGTTTTCTGAGACGCCATAACTATATAAGAATGTGTTAGAAAGAAAACGCAAAACTGTGTTTCTGGGATGCTGTCCTACGTGTTATGACCAGAGCCAACCAGACAGACCACTCGCCCACTCTGAGCAGTTTGATGAGTGTCGCACTCGATGTAGGCCATGTGAGCCATACTCCTATTCATATACAAGTACCATTAACTATTACCTATATGGAGCTGTTTCTAAGTATCAGATCTAATGATTGGTTTCTAGCCCGGATACACCAGGAGTCCCCCAAACCGGGAACTGTCTGATGTCAAGAGGTTTACGTAGAAACTCCCACTTCCTAATTGTCCAACAAAGCAAACTATTACCCTTGAATACCTGAACATGATGTAGTGCCCATGTTTGCGATATGTTTACCTGCCTCCTACTAGCATTATTGATGCCTTTCGTGCAATCAATTACTGTGAGTTTTGAGTATTGTGTGTCATTACCATTAACGACTATTGGGTGTGTTGGGTTTTTCTTTCCAAGGGGGAGGTGTGTGGGGGGCGAGCTGGGTTGTTATCGAACAATTATCACCAGAAGATTTTTCTGCCTACTATTGTCTGATTTAGCCAGCCGAAGTTAGGACAATGCACAATGTGGTAATACGAATTCGGCTTGTGACTTGTAACACGAGAACAGACCTGAAACCCTACACCCACTGGTCTGTACTACGCTAATGACGGGCCATTCAATATAGAACGAGTCAGATTTACCTGGGAAGATAAAACTTGAGTGATGGATGTATTTATTGTTGATCATCAGACGATGACAATTGATTTATTTATTCATCGACAAATGACACTGATCCATCGTTAGATGTTACGACCGTTTCATATTTGCGTTTCTATGTTAACGTTGGCGGACGGTTACAAACGTCTTTGGAGTATGTTCCCATCTCGTGTTGACATTATACGCCTCCTTGATCGTCAACTATAGGATTATTGTCAACAACACCGGGGACCTTATGAGCATGAGACCGGATGTGTACCTAACGCTCTCCAGTAACCCAGTTGATAGTACACTGCGCTGTAAACATCCAAGTGGTGGAATTGAGTATAGGTATTATATATATATATATATATATATATATATCAGGGTTGGCAAGCTTATGACACAATGTCAAAAACCATGGATTAATCCAGGGTGTGTGACGTCATGTCATAAATAGGTTTATGACGGGTTTTTACATGATAGCGTCATAAACTGTTAAAAGCTTATTTTTAAATATAAATATCGGCATAGCCAACAAATTTGTGGCATCTTATTCCCAAGATATACTTGAAAAGTAGTTTTTAGAATGGCTTAAATTATTAATATGTTAATACTGTAATATTAAAAGTAAAATTATTATACAATAAGTTAGGGCCTGATTATTAGACTATGGTAATAATCATACACTGATGTTGTTTGTAGCCAAAATCAATTGGCTTGATTACTCTGCCATTTCTTTCCAGAGCTTAGGAGCCAGTATTAATTCAATTGAACTATTCATTAATTGGATGACAAGCAAGACACTGCCGTCGATCTTGGGTTGGTGCTGGTGTTTATCTGTGGCTGATCATGCATTGATATTGACAAGTGGCCTCACTTAATGATCCTTCACGTGGCAAGAGCGAAAGATATCTGCTACCAGACATGGGTTCAATTCAATTCCGGAATTGCTTTATTTTAAATGGAATTGGAATTGATAAATTTAGAATTGAAGTTTGCTACAGAAAAAAGTATCCACAAATTAGTTTACCTTTTAATTTTATGATTCAGAAATATTCCTTCCACGACATTCCTACTTGGAATATAAACTACTCGGACTAGGTATTCCAAGTAGGTACTCGAAGTACCTACTCATTGCAAAAAGGGGTGGGCAAAAATAGTATGTAAAAATGGAATTGGAATTGATAAATTTGGAATTGAAGTTTGCTTAAACATATTTATCCACAAATTAATTTACCATTTAATTTTTTTATTCAGAAATATTCCTTCCGTGACAATCCTACTTGGAATATAAACTACTCAGAGTAGGTATTCCAAGTAGGTACCTACTCATTGTAAAAAGTAGTCGGTAAAAATGGAATTGGAATTGATAAATTTGATGCGGAATTGATCAAACGGAATTGACCTCACGTCTGTCTGCTACTTTGTTTCCATTAATTCATCTTACAGCTTTCACATTAAATAATAGTTACACATGGTTAGTTTCATGAGGAAACAACCAAGGTGTTGTCACAGGATCCTGCAAGGATTTTGTGATTTGGATTATTGATGATTGACGCGTCAAAAGGACTGATTCAAGTGTACGTGTGTGAAAGATGTGAGAGTCTGTTATGGTTACTGAATAAAATATACCTCCAAAATATTTCGGTTACTACTGAATAGGGGAAAAAATGTAAGAGCGACCAATATAACATATTATTTTACATTCATGTTTGTAATATATAAATATACTAATTCTGATATAATGATGATCCACAACTAGTTCTAACCAAAATAGATCAAAAGTGAAAGCTTTTAATTTTTTTTACAAGACATAGTGACTAAAAAGGTTTACGACTTTCATAAATCCAACCCTGATATATTTATATGTATATATGGGATGTGTCATCCTCTAAATAAAAGGCTTCAAGCTGGATGTCTCAAATCTCTAGTGAATCGATATTCGCCCATATGTCCCAAGTGAACCCATTATACCCAGCAGCTACTTATTTGCACCTGAGTGGACTTGGAGGTAGGCACGCAAAGACTGAAATAAATGCATACATTTTCATCATGAACATACGGTTTTGGTTTGGTTTTGTTGTTCGGGGAGAATCCCCAGGCTGTCGCTTAATCAGCACAGCCTCTATGTTGGAGTGGTTGAGAAACCTCCTCCCCACCACTCACAGGGGAGCAGTACGGAAAGATGGAGCCGAAATACCATGAGGGTGGTCACTGCCAGAGTGTTTTACGTCCTCATGGGGTTTTTAACGTCCCCCTTTATTTTAAATAATTCAGTGGAGACGGCAGCGCCATTTAACGTGGTCAGCCACCCACGATGTAGTGAGCCGAGAAATTAATCCCTGGAAAAGTTTCGACCTCTTACGGGGTTCGAACCTGCAACCGTTGGCACCAAGTGCCGACTGCTTAACCGCTAGGCCACCGGAGCTCACTTAAATACGGAATCAAAGCCACGATCTTTGACCCAGTGTCAAAAGTTCAGATAGGCTAACTCATAATTTATATATTTATTAACACATTTTATTGTTATTGATAGAAAATGCATTACAAACAGCACTCATAACAGCACAGCCTGCCTTTTATTGGTGACTCCGTACTGAAAGACGCCATAAAACGTTCCCACCCTTGCTATGGGCCAGTGGTGCACATCCGTGGCGCAGCAGAGATTTCGTTTGAAATTTCTCTTCTGGAAAGCTATTCCGAACAGTAATCCTAGAACAGTCAGGGAGCGGTCCAGGCTTCTCGGCGTCCGGTACAACCCAATGATCGAGCTCTGTCCGCTCGCACTCGGGTCATTTTCCGTTGGCTTTTGCCCGAGGCCAAAAGTTTGCGTTCTATGGACCGGAGCAGTTCCCGGTAGGCGGCGTTCAGTACAATAGTGGCGTCAGCCTGGAGCACCAGATCCAGGGCGCTACTGTAGCTGTGCTCGTGGTAGTTCATCAGATACTGGATGGCAGCGAGAACGCTTAGTGCGTCGCCCCTCGCGCAGCAGATCATCACGTGCTTGCCATTCTGGCGAGCTCCCTCGATGAACTTGTTGATGGCGGCAAAATGCGCCTTGATGTCGACCAAGTCCGACTCGCGCACGCGGATCCGTAACGTGACCGGACAGTGTCTGGTCGCCGACGAGCAGCTGCATGGGATCTCGTTACTTCGGTGCTGCAGCAGGTCGGCCTGGCCGACGTTCGTCAGATCGATGATGCTGGCGATCTTACAGCGACAGAGCATCTGTTGATGACGCATGGCCTCCAGATTGCCGATGTACATATAGTCGGTCAGGCGGGCCAACTTCGGCTCGTTAGCGTGACTTCTCGATCCGGGTTGGTAGTCGGAGAGACTCTTTTTCAGCGCTCTTTTCGTAATCAGTTCGTCCTTCAGCGCCGTATTGGCCAGATCGGGCTCGCTGTATCGCTGTTGACGAATCGGGCGTTCCTTGGCGCGCTGTTCCGCTTCAACACCGTTGGATCTCGGCCGTACGGGCGACATCGTCTCTGAGTGCGTGTACGACGTGATAAATATATCAGGGACGGTGAGAAGGCTTGATTTGCTCCCGGAAGGCATCAACGTTCCAGTAGAGCGCCGTTCTGCTAAACTATCCGGATGTTGATGCGGCGATTTCGAGAGCCGTTGGCCGTTGGTGAAGTCTGGACAGGATTTGTGTGACGCCATGGATCTGTGTTCAGAATCGGCTCGATTACGAGGCCCAGGTGCGGAACCCGGCGGTCTGTCGAGCCCCGTTCTAGATAGCGGCTTGTGTGATGCTACTGGCACGTTAGCGAGATCCATGTTCAGGGCCCTAGCGGGCGGAATTCGCTCTCTTGAAGTGGATGTAGATTGAACATTAGCTACGATAGAAGGATTTCTTGCCCCTTTGCCAGTTGCGGCTGTTGCCCCCTTTCCTCTGTCCTTGCATTGCACTCTTTCTAGGGACTTCAGGATTTGGCAGGTGGCGATAGAGTCTATCGACCGTGACCGGGTAGTCCTCTGACAGGACATCTTATCAAATACGGATGAATCTGTCATATTAAGAGGCACACTCGAGATAAATATTGGCATTGAGATCTGCAGGGAAAAAAACACATTTACAGTTAGAAAAGTCCGGTATTTAATGCCATTGTTTCTTGCAGACTATAACTTGTGCTATACGACAGAGTGTTGTTCCTTGAAATATTTCTTCGTATATGCAAGCCAGTACGATTAACTTAATGAATTATAAATCATTGTGAGTAATAAAATTAGCAATTTATATAGCACTTTTTCCACGTGAAATATTTAATTGTGTTATTTACAGAATCAGTTTTACAAATATCCTCTCATGTCCCAGAATAAAATATTACACACACACACACACACACACACATGCCATGAAACTCGCGGTGATGTTTGATTGAAGTGGTTTTGACGAGTTAATCAAATCTTACTTGAGGAAAGCGAATTTCATATCACTACACGATTGTGAAAATATCTTTCAAAAACAAATAAAAAATGCTGCTGCTCATGCCATCTCTCCATTTGATCGTTTCCATGCTATGACCTAAATGTCGATCCTTGTTAGACACTCCTGGCAGGGATCCCCCCTCCATTCCGTCAATCTGTGTTCATGGATCTTGTTTCGTCCTTTGCCTGCAGGTAATACCGAAATAGGGAACTCTTCCTGTGCGCTTTATTACCACTAATATGGCAAGCCCTTTGATCTGTTGCCTCTTGGAAATCAGTAAATAATTGGTGACTGACGTTAATTCATCTCATGCTGATAGGTCACCCGAAGACCTTTGGCTTGGGGATGGCCCACCGTGTGAGGCCCTCTGGCGACAATTTTCTGATGTTATAACCTGTCGTCGTCAGGTGAACCATAGGTAGAATTCACAGTCAGTTGCCATTCATAATTGCGTAAAGGGCATGTCCAATATTAGACGTTAATGGCTGGGTTGTATGGAAAGAGAGGGAGTGGGAGAGAGAGAGGGGGGGGGAGAGAAACTGACTCACAGACTGACTGAATGCCAGTTTGACTGACTGATTGACTGACTGAAATATAAATCCAGACAGATGTGAAGTATGTTCGGGGAAATGGGTATGAGAGGTGTGTCTGTGTGTGTGTGTGTGGGGGGGGGCCAACGCAATCTGTGTGCATCGGTGCATTCAGGTGTGTGTGTGTGTGTGTGTGTGTGTGTTGTGAGATAGGCACATTTCATAACAATATGGCTGAACTAAATTTGGCGCGTATCACGAATGCCAACAAAACGGGATCAATTTGAGCAATCTGCCGGTTTCATGACAACAGAAGATCGGAAACAAAGCCTTGTTCGATCCACAATAATTCACACCTTTTACTATATTTCTCGGTACAGCCTTGCTCTAATAGAAGCTACATCGTATCAAGCATTTCGCATTCCAAGCTTGTTCACAGACATGTAAACTAGACTTTAAGTGCTTTAGGAGAACTACTCTTATTCGCCTTAATCTACACTAAATTAATATGGAAATGCATCCTTCGAATAAACCATGGAGAGATTTTTAAAATTACTATTAATGTCGCATGATCAAGAGGATTTCCTAGAAAGTGGCTAACAATGTCGACTATCATACCAGTCTGGGAATTATGCCGATGTGTCGTTAAACAACATTCATCCTTCATCCATACCAGTCTGGGCACAAAGTAACTGGTAACATCCGTAATATGTTGAAATATAGGATCTTCTAGTTTGATATTTTCCTCCCGAAAGCATCATACAATAGGCACAAAAGTTTATCAAATGAAAAGCGGTTAAATCTATAATAACGTACACACGGCATTAATGCAGAGGAATACGAGTTTGCATACATACAATGGCGCGTACGAATGCACACACTATTATATATATATATATATATATATATATATATATATTACATATAATGGTGTGTACTAACATTTTCCACCTTATGCCTCAATTACGAAGTGTCGCATTTCTCACACAAAGACATTCACCCTGCATTTGTCTCTTACGTGCACACAACATTTTAGCCTTAGATGGAGGCCATCCTATGTGTATTATAGTCTTGTTTGTATCCGAGCGCGCCCAAACAAACAAACAAGCAAACAAATAATTAATCTGTTTACCTTGTTGGCATGCCATTCCCCATTTCTGACATGTACACCGTTGAAGATTTATAGCAATATAGAGATATTCACGATGTCACCCAAAACGTTTGTTATATATTATTTCAAAGAATGCCCGTCCTAAGATACCTTGACCTCCAGATGTCGCTATGGTCTTTTGTCAATGTCGTACATAGATTACTTGATGTACAGCGTAAACAATTGCTGAATATTGTGTAGCCATGGTAACCTATATTTTATAACAACAATTCGTTTGTTTTCAATTTCAACAAACACTGTTTCTATGTACCTCCCCAATAACAGTGTTACACACACCCCCAGGCACGGACACACAGACACAAGGCCAAGACGCTGTTCGTATTTTATACATCTCATTGTATAGAGTAATAGTGGAAAGGTCATTTAGTCAAGGTAAGATTTGACTGAGGGGAAGCTGGGAGAGTGGCAAAGGGACAGCAAAGGATGAAGGCATGCAAGGGAACACTGCAGAAGATATTATCATTTAACCTGGTATTCCACAACACAATGGCTAAATATAACAGAAGCTCCATATGCTGCAATAAAACGGGCTACCTGTTAAAAGAATACCCCCCCCCGGCATGCATCATGTACAATGCTTACCTTTTATGATGAATGACAAATGTGTTCCAAATGCTCTACCCACTTTAGAGAGCCTCATCCACGTCTGTTAGCTAAATCATCCACTTGTTAGCTCTCTCTCTCTCTCTCTCTCTCTCTCTCTCTCTCTCTCTCCCTCCTCTGTAGTAACTTAGAACATCATTGACTTCTGCTCGGACATCATATCACGGCGACACATATCTATTGACTGATTGGTCGGCAAATGAATAAGGAGACACGCCTCTGTTCTCACGGATGCGCGTTTGTGCGTGTGTGACATTTGAGTTCCAGAGACGAACCGCTTGATGCACCTGTCATTTATTAGTGAGATAGCTCTTGTGGTAATGCTTTGTCCTTACCCTGGCCATTCCATTGTGTTGCCTTCGTTTGTCACAGCTTAGGTGTATACACTGGGCGATGACCACTGGCTAAGGAATGCGTGACAGGGAGATGAACACGGGATGGCTTAGATTTGTGGTTCTATAGCGTGTGTCAGGAACACACGTTGGATTCACGGCGAACACATGTCGACGATCGGACGACGTTGATGACACAGAAAAGTAGCACATCTCAGCTTTCCATCCACCTGACTGGACTGGTGAACCCCCTCCTCTTCCTCAAGGGTTCCTGCGTTCAGTGGTCGCTGATTGGCTGTCGGCGAGTGATAATCGTTTCTATGGCGACAATAACAAACAAAACAACGCGATAATGCGACGTCCACTTGAACTGGGAGCAAAGGTGATTTATTAATTTCCCATCAAGATGTTGGCTTTATTTCAACGACACTATAATACTACCCACCTGTCATGGTGGGAGGACCCTGCCGCTAACGAACTCGGAAGCGCTCTTACTATTGCACCCCTTCGGGTACCGAATCCACTTACTGAATATGAGTAATTAAATTCACCGAAAGCCTTCCTTAATATTCGGTGGCCGTGTTTGCTCGCAAAGCCACCAATGGAATCGTCATAGGGACATATGCTACCGACTTCATCGACGAACAAACAATATCAAACCAGACGCTGAAAGATACTATAGTCAGAATTAGGTAAAACTTCTGCTAAATATAACGATCCCATAGGCTATATATAGCAACGATGGAGCTCGAGGTACCGGAATCGTTCTCAACCGATGACGCGAGTCTCCCAGACGACAGGCGCCGGAGATAGGGCGATAATTGGCCGATTTCGTAGTGAGATTTGCTCATTAATCAGCTAACGTGTAGGCAGCGGAAGATCCTTCCCCTAGGCTGGTTCGATGACGCAACAAGAGTCCACGGTACCGTCGACCTGTGATAGAATTGGCCACATTAGAGACTCCGTTGTGACTGTTGTAAGGAAGGAGCTAACCGGTGCTCACGTGTCTGAGCATTGATTAATGGCATGGTTCCTCGTATCGGGTACACACTACTTAAGGTGAGTGAGAAACTTCACCAGAAGGCCGGTGTCAGACAGATGACGAGCCCTTACTTAAAAATACAAAGATGGCAGTATGTCGATAAGGTAGGATTTAATTTAGTTGTACATGTTAGATCCAGTAATGCGCTGCCTTCTCGGGAAAAGAAACCACTATGCGAGGACCACCGTTGTCATAACGTTAGCGTACACGTTCGGTATCCCAATTAATTTCGCATTCGGTGATGATTTAACATTGAGGACCAGAAGGGAAAAAAAGGTCAAAATGCTTCTCATCGGCATAAAAACATGTTCAAAGGGCCCAAAACACAGGACCAATGAACATTACTCACAAACTTCACAAAATACATTCCCAATTGATGTACACACAAAATATGTTCAAGGAATACATAAATTGTTACATCATCAACAGCATTGAATTCAATCTTCGTGCGTCTATGATAATGACGCAGATGAAACTACTACTACTACTAACTAATAATAATTCAGATATTAAATAATAATAATAATAATGTAGATTATAGGCTTTGTACATTGAAATTCGATACATCGAAGGTTGGATGTTACTTATCTGAAACAGATTGAATCAGTTAATATCAAGATCACATTTACGCTTTGAAAGAAGGTTATACTCTGTCAACAATTTCTCATATATTAAATGTTAGACTAGATGGGAAATCACAATATGGATCAAGTCAGGACACAGATACCTGTAATAATATCCGACAGGCTGACTTGACATTTCCTGACCACTTACTGGCGAACAATCGATCATGTAGATATTCATGATGTGAAATATGTGGTACTTGGCTGATGTTCCCATGATTCTAACAGTTGAGATTAACTTGGAACCGATCAACTCTGATTTACGATCAAGCGCCCCAACACCTGAGCTACTGGGCCTCCTTACCTCAAATTTTTACACTAGTTATTTTGTATAATTAAAGAGACACACTATCAGTTATGGATCTTCTTGTCTCGGCAGTCAGCCTTCATGTGTGTAAAGAATTCAGTGTTAGAAACATGTCATTCCTGGATTCAGTGTTCTATAAATTTATCTGATGATGATGATGATACTTTTTAAAACCCTCTCTCACCAGTATTTTAATACACTAGCAACGTGCATCCAACGAGTCTAATTGGTAGCGCGTTGTTCTACAGATCACTACTACCCGAGTTCGAATCTCGGCATGGGCATGTTTTTACTTGTGTTTTCGTCGGTATCTGCGTCACAAAGAAAAATTAACAGCCAGTACCCGAGAGGATAAAAATGTCCTATTAATTAATCACAACCACCCACCGGGGGGTGGGGTGGGGGTGGTATCCGAGAGTAGCCACTTTTCATGTTAACACGTAAACGATATGCGTCCTATAGCTCTATCCATAAGCCAACATCTAAGAAGCTGATTTAATCACATCGGCGTCTATAGTTCGCATAAACAACAACACACACCATCCTAAAATAGCAACGTTCGGGAAGGCCAATAACCATCTGGACATTGTTCTAACACGACGCATCATTAACATGAAGACATCGGACGACAGACTACATCAGCTGATATGGAAACAAACGCAAATACGACCCAATCATTCTATTGGTCTGCAGCATCACGAAGTCAGATGCGAGTAGCATTAATTAATCAACTCCACCCCACCCTCTCCTTGTGTCCTATCTTATGCTAAGAACACCATCCAAATTAAAATAATGAACTGATTGACATGAAGAAGATATGCGCCTTGATGAGGTATATTATAATTGTTTCGGGGGAGTGAATTTTAAATTTTTAAGCGGGCGTGTGTAACATTTAATTACTTGTTTTGTTTACTGGTAATTTCCCGAAGCCGAGCCGGGAAATGGGCGACCTTAACATTGCTGGATGACGTAAGTAGACTAATTCCATTTGACCAGACAGTCTAGCCTACCATGTGGTTTAGTATGATATAACATGTCGTCGGTGGTATAGTGTTGACGTTTGTAGATACTGTTGTTGTTGTTGTTTCTGTTATCGCTTTCAATACTGATAAGGGAAATGGTCGCACTCTACTAATATCATTAATAATAAATATTGTTGTCATAATCGGCCATTACCGTTGTTGACACCGCTGGTATTATATCACAGCTACTTACTCTACCGGCCATTACCGTTGTTCACACCGCTGGTATTATACCACCGCTGCTTACTCTACCGACCATTACCGTTGTTGACCCCGCTGGTATTATATCGCCGCTGCTTCCACTATCGCCCATTACCGTTGTTGACCCCGCTGGTATTATATCACCGCTACTTACTCTACCGGCCATTACCGTTGTTGACCCCGCTGGTATTATATCACCGCTACTTACTCTACCAGCCATTACCGTTGTTGACCCCGCTGGTATTATATCACCGCTACTTACTCTAGCGGCCATTACCGTTGTTGACCCCGCTGGTATTATATCACCGCTACTTACTCTACCGGTCATTACCGTTGTTGACCCCGCTGGTATTATATCACCGCTACTTACTCTAGCGGCCATTACCGTTGTTGACCCTGCTGGTATTATATCACCGCTACTTACTCTAGCGGCCATTACCGTTGTTGACCCCGCTGGTATTATATCACCGCTACTTACTCTAGCGGCCATTACCGTTGTTGACCCCGCTGGTATTATATCACCGCTACTTACTCTACCAGCCATTACCGTTGTTGACCCCGCTGGTATTATATCACCGCTACTTACTCTACCAGCCATTACCGTTGTTGACCCCGCTGGTATTATATCACCGCTACTTACTCTAGCGGCCATTACCGTTGTTGACCCCGCTGGTATTATATCACCGCTACTTACTCTACCGGTCATTACCGTTGTTGACCCTGCTGGTATTATATCACCGCTACTTACTCTACCAGCCATTACCGTTGTTGACCCCGCTGGTAATATATCACCGCTACTTACTCTACCGGCCATTACCGTTGTTGACAGCGCTGGTATTATATCACCGCTGCTTACTCTACCATTAAACGATCGATTCGGCCATTATCACTGCCATTATCAGTATAAACAAAACTACCATTATTATCACAGCTACTGATATCGCTAACACTACCACAACTACCAATATCACTACCGCTATCGTTTCCACCGTAACTACCATTAACAACCACTTCCATTATCATCACTACTACCATTATATATCATTACCATTATACCAAACAACTATTATTATTACTTCAACTGCTACTCTTACTACCACTACCACTACCATATTACCACCGATGCTAAACTATTATTACAACAGCTACTATTATCACCACATTTAACTTGATCATCACAACTACTATTATTACCACCACTACAACTATAAACCAATACCATTATCATTATAACTATATACCATCATATCAGATGCTTTATTAATTCATAAAAGGTAATTGTTTTGTAGACTACATATTTATAGACGCTTTCTTTTACACAACAATGAAGTTTATGATATTACATTATAATAAATGGTTAAATATGTGGATTGAGTTAGTATACAAAAGATGATCGATAACGTATTGTTCTGGTTGATATTGTTCGAAGCTTATGAGATCCGTTGATGAGATATAATTATTGTGGAAGATCGTCCATGGTGGATATCACTATCTCAATAACATATTTACTTAATAGTTCGTTTATGTGAGGCACACCATTGTCATATCTAAACAGTTTGATTGCCTTCTTTCTTATCCGATTAAAAGTTACTTGGTGAGACCCACCAGGTGATGATATTAAATGATACAACACCATGATTAAAAGAAGAATAGAACGTGTTTAAAATGGTGTTGTCTTTACCTAAAAGATCTTAATAGACTCAGGAACTACGATCTCTGTTGACATTTGGAATATATTCCAACCGTACGTGTTCATTGACCATGAGAGTTTATCATCTTTGATGGTTCCTAAATGATAATAGGAGTTCTCTGTATCCACATCAGATCCTGCGATGATGAATTGTTTATCATCGACTCGATTATTACCTTCATCACCACTAATACAATTATAATAGTCGTTAAGGATTATAAATCGGTTAATAAACCACCAAATACAGAATGATTGATGATTGATGTTTTACGGCCACTTTTGTGCACAAAATACCGAAGGTTAGCTTTATGTTCACAATATAGACGATTATCATATGTGGCACTCATCATGAAGGGGCGAAGCGTACTCCATTATTTCCGAATCTACGCCCCTGAAGAAGAAAAAAAGCCATCTAAAACAAGAAATGTTA
Organism: Paralvinella palmiformis; assembly: GCA_025642065.1. Taxonomy (NCBI): domain Eukaryota; kingdom Metazoa; phylum Annelida; class Polychaeta; order Terebellida; family Alvinellidae; genus Paralvinella; species Paralvinella palmiformis. The sequence continues at coordinate 245,366 of JAODUP010000253.1, read as the reverse complement.
TTATCCCCGCCTCCAGCAGCACGTACCTACGGACACAGCCACGTTAATTAACGTTGATGCTAACTCGATTAGCATCGCGACAGTAACACTAAACATTAGCACCCGTGCTGCCAACGCGAGCATCATGATCATCATTATCATCATCGTCACCATCACCGACATTGCCAGCTGCATCATTACCGCCAACGTCAACACCATCCCCTTCATTTCAGTAACAACCAGCATTTCCAGCTCCACATATAGATCACGATATGGAGGCTATCTAGTTACCGTGCCATAATCACATCTCTATTATTATCTGTAGGCTTCCGTCCGTTAGTGGCGCAGGAAGAGCTTTAATCAAGACCCCCATTGTTGTGTTATACCGCGGACATAGTTACTGGAGAAACCAAAACATTGGGACCAGTATTCCAGGGAATTTATAAAGGGGATCTCACCTGAGGCTACGACGGTAACCAGCTTACATGTGTTACTTGGGATTTAAGTAGCTTGTTTTATAGAGATCTAACAGCCAGTGATTGTGTGCGAATACTAGCATTGAATTAAATATATTCTTGATAGCCAGATATACAAATGATATCACACACACACACACACACACACACACACACACACATCACACACACACACAACACACACAAACACGTTGGATCACAGATCACTACCACCTGATTTCGAATATCGGCGTGGGCATATCTGAAGGGTGTTTCATCTTTGACTTCGCTTCATTACCTTTGGAGGTCGCTCGACCATGTACACAAACGTGACCGTAAAACGTCAATCACACACACACACACACACACACACACACACACACACACACACACACAAATGTATATTTAATAAAGCGCCCTTACTACAGCAGGAGCGCGACAAAGATATACAGACACACTAATATATACTCAATCATAACCGGGCCTTCTGATGGCACAGTAACTAGAACACTGCGCTGCAATTCTCCAGGTTGTGGGTCTGAAACTGGCTTCCTGTATCTGTAGGATTTGTTTCCCTGGGGAGTGGTTTATTACCCATATTATGTTCTAGGTGTAACCAGCATCGAAGCTAAACAAATTGGCTGAAGTATACAGTATACAACACGACGAATTAACAACTTGGACTAATTTTATTTCGTGACCAGTTTATTCTTGCTTTAATTATTCGAGATTGTAGCCGCTTAAATATGAAACAGGATCTGTATTGTATTCAAAGTCTGTTAGCTGTGCCCGAAATGTTACATCTCCGAGGAAAGATCTGATTAACTGTAATTTACAACGATTCGTAATTTGCCTTGTGTTGATTGGCATATAACTAAACAAAACAAAACAGCCTGACACTGCTTGTAGAATTCTACCACACACTGGTGGTTCGTCTATCTCTCGCCAGATGGCGAGCGTGTTTTGATATAGGTCTATATCTGTTCTTGCTATAACTACTATTACAACAACAACTACTACTATTACTTCTTCCACCAGTACAAAAGCCCAAAGTTCAGATTACGAGTTTTTTATGTATACATTACATAAAATCTTATTTAATAGTTTGCAAACAAAGTTATTATTCAATATTTGATAATTGAATGCCGTTTGTATCTTTATATTAGCTATCTTTAATATTCATATAGTTTATATTCAATATAATTTTTTAAGTTATATGAATTAGATTCAGTTAATATAATAAGATATTCACCTGAACATGCGGTTCTGGTGTTAAGTTCCATGTTTACATATGAACATATTAACTGTCTCAGAAGCCCTATCCATTACACACACAAGGAGTAAAACTGGCACTGAAACTTGTCTGTTGACATTTAGATGCGCTGCAGATACGCCCATCATATATTAGGGATCCGATTGGTCTGGAATATGTCTTCCTAGACATTTTAAATTGGACTATGCTCGAGGAGTTTATCGTAAAGTAGTAGTGTTTTGTCCAACAATTAATTATACAATAACAATATGGCTTGGGTATAGCTGTAGGTTTATGTTCCCTTTCAATTTAATTTCTAAACAATACGGTGTCTGTGTGTGTTACGAAAGTCTGCACACTCGTTGACTACGGCAGTAGGAGTCCAATCGCCCCCATTTCAAGAAAAAGAAGTGTTCGTGTTTTTGTTCTGTTATTTTTGTATGTCCGATTGGAGTTTCGTCCGTTGGGAGAGCGGGTTTTGACCCGAAGTATATGCAAGATGCATCCTAACTTTTACAGTTAGATATGTGAACATGATTGTTATATTTTGAAGTATATATATATATATATATATATATATATAGATAGATATCCAAGAACATAATTCGGCCTTGTTGGCGTAAAGATTAGACTGAGTGTCATTAAACTGCCCTATATTTATTCTGATCACTGATACTGATATTCACTTAGCGCTATGCACTTAACCAGATGTGTCAACGATGTTGTTGGTCAAGGCGAGGGTTTTGTTTATTGTACTCTGGTGGCCTGCCAACCAGTGATAATCACGCCCTCCATATTAACCAATCAGAACACCGATATGGTGGGCGTATCCCGCAGTGCATTTAAACGTCAGCAAACGAGTTTTAGTGCCAGCTGTCTTTAGAACCGAGTCCATATCTGAGTATAATGTATAGTGCTATTGAAACAGATAATGTGGTAATAAACATGGAACGTAACCTCAGAACAACAACATTAATTGTCAGGTTTATTAAATTGAATACAATATTGGTAATATAATGATACAAATAACATGTTCATTTATAATAATTAATAGCTTTCTTTACCTGTTGGTCTTTCTCTTTATGTGTTCTCTTTATTACTATGAGCGTTCTCGCTCGTAGTAGCAAGAGCGCTGCGCCAAAAAATCGCCAGATTGCAGTTCGAAATCATTTAAGGTATAGATATATTATGATATTTTCCGAGGCAGCTGACACTCAGCTATATATTCTGGGTGTAACCAGCTGAGGCTAAACAAAATAACTCATTTAGTTCATTACTAAGTACTAGTTATAATATGGACAATTTGATCAACTGTATCAGCTTAATATGGATAGTTTTTCTAATTTTCAAAGGATTATGTAATAATATTCTCAAAATATTTTAATAATAGACAAAACAAAATACTTTCATGCTATACCGAAGCAATTATATATATATATATATATATATATATATATCCACATACATGAATACACACAAAATGTATTTCCTCTGAAAGTGGGTTCCATATAACTTCATGCCTTTTTAACATGATAAAATGTTGAATAAATAATGAACTAAATAACCTTTTATTATGCGATAGGTTCGTGATATAGCACAGTATTACACCAGATAATCACAAACTCTGATTACAGCATTTAGAAATTGATCATGCGACATAGCAACTTTTCACGCCATGTAATGCGTTACCAATCACTAAGTCGCATTAAAAACAACTCAAAAAGTAAATCAAGATCACCAACACACACACACACCATGTTGAGATTAATTCGGTTGATAAGACTTCAGTCGGTATATTGTGACACATATTTTGTTGACCTAATTTTATTTGTTAACAACATAGGGTTATATGAGAGTGTTAACGCAGGTGTGTTCTGTTAATGAAATAAAACAGCTGACTATAAGCCATGGTGTTTAAATTCGGTAAGCAAATATTTGAGCAAATATTGTTTCTATGACGAAATCTAAGAAACTAAAACCAATAAGTAAAAAATATGTAAAGAATTAATTAAGTTATTAATACCTCACTGAATTAGAATTCAAATAATATTATACATAAACATTATGTAAATATTCATAGATAATTAAATTATATTCTTAAATATATAAAGGAGCTAAATATGATGATAAACCACCATTTGGATATATATGTTTAGTGTCACACACACACACACACACTGATTGATGGACGAAATCACGTTACTAATAAAGTATAAGACTTAAGTAATATAGGTCTGGATCCAGGGTCGTCTAGTCGACTGTTAGGACTTGTTAGTAAATCTCTTCCGGTGGTGGGCTGTAATGACGAAGCTTAACCGACGTAGACTAATTACAATAACTGAATAAACATATTAATTAATTTAAAACAACAAGTAAATTTGTGAATGACTGATGCTATCAAAATTATATGTTAGAACATAATACGTTGTATTTTTTCGCTATTGGGTATCAGATGACGTAGTTGTTATGGCACTACGCTACAAACCGTGGGTTCGAAACCGGTTCACACTTATGTTTGTGAGATTTATTTCACTGGGAGGAGGGTCGCCCCTCGCCATATGTCCGACGTGTGGCTAGCACTGATGCTAAACAACTCAATTTAAATATTGGATGGGTCGGATGACGGGTACCTATCACCTGACTTACTGGATAGCCTGGTCTGAGTAGCTATAGGGACCTTGTTGTTTTCCTTCCAGCTCGACTGCGCTTGCTAAATAATGCATCACGACGTCGAATTATCCCAATTACTGTAGCAGGGGACATATATAGAAATTGTCTCACCAGCAACTAGCACACGTTGACTATGATTAATTCCCTGGGCCCGATTCATCCGATGAGGACAATTAGTAGCCAGTTTGTTGCATAATTTAGAGTCGGTGAGAGAACAGATTAACACAACATATATACTACTGTAACTACAGGTGTTACATTTTTTGTTATCTATCTCCAAGACAACGTTATTTTAATATCCGAGTATAGCGTCTATACTACCATGTCCTTCAGTTAGTCTTTCACTTTGTCGTGTGTGTGTATATATATATATTGTACCATAAGTACTTTATAGCATACATTAGTTAGTTTTATTATCTATAATTGATATATATATATGTGTGTGTTTTATAGCCATTTCATAGACAAACAAGAGTTTTATGTTAAATAAGAAAAGAGTGGCACAGATATATATATACACAGTCCCGGATTATGTGATCTAACTCTTGTTCTCTTGATCAGTTTCTTGATTAAATCCTTCTTAATAAAAAAAAATTATATCTTGGAATATTTAGTCTATCCATTTATTAATTTTAATATTAAGGAACATGTGGGGCCGAAGTGGTAGCACGGTTGACCACAGATATGTAGCACCGGGACTCGAATCCGGACAGAGATGTCAGATATTACCCATCGCCTCATTCATTTAGCTTACGATGTGCACAGAACAACAATGTTTACATGTGGGTAGAGTACGTAAGTTGGCTAGTAGACATTTGCTTCATTCGATGTTTGTGTAATGTCATTGTGTACACTTATTTTTATGCAGGTGTAGGTACTTAATTATTAATCATCTGATTGCTATCTAATTGTAACTAGTCTTCATTATATAGATATAATGGTGTCTCGGTTTAGGTTTGGTAGCGTTACCTTTACATTGTCAACACTGTGTTTAGTTAATGATCAGAGATGTCTGGGTCACCGGGTTGGGTCATCCATCGTAAATGGTTGTATACGGAGACAAGTCACCATATAACGAGGCTTGATGACGTTTATACTGATAACAACCGTCTTTAACTTGCCTTCCTAGCCTAGATAATCTAATTTTAACCTATATATTTTTCCGTACCCTGGGCTTCTTTATCTGAAGCATTCACCTGTCTCGTAATTCTGGTAGCGATTAATTAACACTTGAAAGGTGACAATAGCTGTGTGTCTATATATATATTTTTGTGTATTATTATGTAGAGTACTGATAATAATGATAAATCAATGTGTTTATTGTGGTGTAACGAGACACTGAGGGTTAGGGAAGTTCTTTTTACTTGAACCGAAAAGTTCAATCGCAATTCCAAAATCACTCCTAGTCTCCCAGGACTGGGTTTTGTTTGTAATAAAATCACGATCTAACACAATATTTTCTGTACTCAGTCCAACACCCAAACTCCAATTTTCTTAAAACTGTTTGATATTAACTGATAATGAGACTACTTGTTACAGCCGAGGACAATGTCGTTCATTAATGGTAGGTTATTGATTAAACAGAAGTGATCATACAATGTCAAGTATGTACTCGGGACAGACAACTAACCACCTAAACCTACGTTGATTATTCTTATGACAAGGAGTCTTCGTCGACTTATCATGTGTTGAGAGAGAAGAATGCAGGATTACCGAAACTGGCGTAAACCGGTTTGAGTCATCAATAGAGTTCAAGCAAGCAGAGTAGTGAATATTGGACTTTTTTGTATTGCGTATTCCCCAAGCAACAATCCAACGGAATCAGCTCTTGGCCAAATATATGCTTTCCAGCATCCAATTATGAGCTTACATGACAACAATTCAAATGCTTTTTCTTTGCAGTTTCAGGTTTGGTTCGATTCGCCACTGGACAATATATATCCGAAAAGTTACCCAACACTGTGGCTAAACTAAGCACCAACTAAACACAGACAAGTGTCGGCCGAATAAATGAGAACCTATGGCCAATACAAAGCGAGTGGACTTTTTAGCCTCTGCTTTGGGAACAACTGGGACCGCTAATGACACATCACACAAATGCAGATAACTCCATTGTGTTAGAACTTAGCAAGGGACGGCTACTCAGTTTAAAATTTAAGGCATTTTACCATGTCAATCCCCTTAGATTTACATACTGTTGTAACAAGCGAAGATCACAACCACACCATTTACAAAGCATACCAAGATAGATATACATATATATTAGTATTTAATTTGCCAGTCACTTGGTAAATGTCATTCAAATATCACATACTTAACAATGACCAACAGAATCAAACTTGATACAAGCTAATATAATATGAACTGATGACGCAGTCAGTCCTTAGTCTCAAATAAATGTCATCCTTTCACTTACTATAACAAACACGAGCAAATAATCTTTTAGCTAATGGACATCTTTCTCTATGAAGAATGATCAATATATACAGGCGAGCTGCATTAACCAGAATGAAAAACTGTATCATACCCACCAATGACAGCCACTTCCATTACCCTGACAGCAGTAATTAGGTAATACACATTAACAATCAGACAAACGCACACACACACACAACCCCAAAAATTGGACCCACCCACCATGCAAAAACCATACACGAGTCATGGAGACAACCTGTGTTGAGAAGTGGCCACAAATGAAGCTTCATCTGTTTTTAAATGCCTTCAGAAAATAACCTTGACCAGAAAGTATAAACCAAATATCACTGATCACAGGAAAAGCATCCACCGAGAAAGACGGAACAGCACATACACAACCAAATAGCAATCATAATTCTTATATCTTAATTACACTATCACACAGACAACCCAATTTAAGGCAGTAAACGACAATGCCACTTAAATACATCTCTAAATCATGGAATGCTAAACTATTTGTTAACTACTGTAATGCATTTATATCAACTTTTTCTGTTGCAGACCAACATCTGACAGTGATGCAGCTGTAGCTAGGGTGTCCGATTTTTGCAGGCCAACAAAGAATCTTTTGAGTTGTTCAAATGTGACAAACATGATAACGTTCCATGAGCCGAGCCGCATATAAGATGGCATGAACCTAGAAGGAGAACAAATAACACATTTAACCGACATGTTTAGAGACTATTTGTGAATGATAATTGATTAATGAATATTTAGATCTTCCCACAGATGGAGTAACAAAATTCTCTTATGAAGTTCCAAAGATTATATAAACTACAAGCTAGTCAACAACTTAATCCTTTTTATCTCTCATCTCTGTGCCAAGTGTGAAGTTAGTACTAACCCTTTGTAGAATGAGAAGAGACCACCTTCTCTGAACATGCGCACAGCACAGTCCATAGCTCCATTATAGGTGCCAGCACCAGAGTTCATGAATCGTGTTTTCACAACATCAACAGGTGAAGCGACAACAGTTGCAAAGAAACCAGCGCCAAAGGCAGACAGAAAATGACACGGCATAGTGTCAGAAAGAAGTCCGCGCCTGATGATGCTTTCCTTTATCAAATCATACGAGACGAGTTCAGCAGCATTAACAATAGCATTACGGGTTATGTTGGGCATAACACCTGGAAAAAATTACCAAAATATCTCAGAAGATTTGCTAAAAACTTTGAAATACATGTAAACAACAGACCAGATAGTAATATGATTCATCATTATCAAAATCACACTCCAACAGAGTCTAGTTCTTCACATACTACAGTTGCTCACCTCTCCAGAGTCCTCGAACACCTTCCTCAACAGCAATCATGCGATAAGCATCAACACAGCCCTTATATTTCTTGGGACCCTTGCCAGCTGCCTGCATCCTCACCTTCACCACATCAGTTGGCTGTGCACAACTGACAGCCAATGCTCCTGTGGTTATGCCGGCCAAGATGCGCAAACCTACATTGTTGCTTCCTACCGTACCTTCCGCTACAACCACAAAACAAGATTTCCTGACTAAGTGCACGGAATCATGCAGTGATAATATAGCATCAAATGCTTGAGTGAATATTATAAATAAAAAAATGTAGGTTCTCACTCACCTTTAAATAAACGTAGATAAAAATGTTTTACAGAATCATAAAGTCCAATTCTTATGGAAGCAAAGGCCATCTGCCTCTGGAGTCCAGGTACCAAGCCATTGTACAGTGCCCGTACGCCCTCTTCACGAGAAATCGTAGCCAGCGTACCAAACATACCACGATATTTATGACCAGCAGATGCCACAGCTGCAGCCGCTGTGCGACTGGCAGACACAACACCCATGCCCTCACCCTGTATCTGTAACAAACAAGTCGGATAAACATACCAGAATGGACACTCATACAAAGAGAATTACATGGTGAAGCCGACTGATCCTTTCTGTACCTGAAAAGTTAACAAATTTCATCCAACATATCGCATACATTACATTTGGCAGCAATGGTATGCTCATAAAGATTAGAGTATAACAAGCTAATAACATATTCATCCCTTGCCCATGTTATGTGCATTTATGCTATGTCCCCAACCCATCCAACTAATCTGCAGCCCTAGACGCCCACCTTCCCAGCCCATAACCCTCTCAATTTCAAGGGAGACATTAATAAAATGGTGCACCACACCATTCCCCGTTATCTTCATCTGTTAGTTTCTTCATCTGTACCTAGCAGGTTATCTTGTGGTGCACACAACTATGACATCTTCTAAAACGTCGTTTGTTTCCATCAGCTCAGGACCTGTATGGTCTGCAAGGCAAGAGGGAGAGGTGTTGCATGATTAATCACGATCTCTGTAAAAATTAATCAATGTTACGAAAAGCTTGTGCAACAACTAACATATCTAAAGGGGAAAGGAAGCAAAGATGTGCTTGCCAGTGTGGTCACTCATGTGGTTCAGTGCCCGCTGGCAAATCATTGCAGTCATGAGCCATGGTTGCACTGTTTGAGCCCACCAGCCACATAATATTACTTAGTTGTGTACTATGGCACTTCCAGTCCTCTCAAAGTGCTGCATGATCCAAACATGTCTTCCTAGTAAATGATATCCTATGGGAGACCATTCAGCCAGAGCAAAACAAGATAAAACAGGTTCCAGTGTCATAGGAGAAAACACCATCACCATGGAAACTGTTTTGAGTATCATACTTGTGACTAAGCAACATTTTGTGTAATTGTTTCAGAACTTGCAATATAAAACAATAATCATTAGCAATGTTCATTCTAGGCATGCATAGTACAAAGAATATATTCGTATGGTGTGCAGACTGTGTTGGGACCATCCACCCACGAAAGGGTCATCTTGAAGACTTGGCAAAAAATGCCTAAAATGAACAAAGTTATCCACTGATATATCAAATCATTATTATATTATAGAAATTGATATACACCTACTGATGCAAAGCCACATAGTATGAGTCAATTACTAGAACTTAAAAACACCTTTTTAAAGGAAAATTTACAGGACTGGCTGCCACCAGAATACATACGACTTAACCACATTGAGAGTTATAAGATCTGAAATGAGGCCAATAACAGTTTAGTGTTAGGTACAGTGAATGACCTGCACAATACATTATTGCTTAGGCAGCTTCAAAGTACACCAACAAACACACCATTGTGCAGCTTATTTTAAATGAATAGCAAAGTTGATTCATGACTGCTGAGAAGTCCAACTAACACTAGAAGTTGGAAGAAAGAAAAAATAAATTTTTAAAATCTGATAAAGGCTGTGCAAAAATCTATTAGAAATAAAATAACTGACCACACTGGTGTAGCACAGACAGGATATAATTAGGCAAAGGAAATCTTCGGTTCACATTTGCCATCTAAACCTAAATGTTTGCAGTATATACATATATATCATGACAAGCAAAACTAAATGAAGCATTAATAAGTGCTAAGCATCAGCAATTTGGAAGTGTGTGATTTAGCCAAATAGATATTATTGATTAAACATATCCTTTCATCACACCACTCATGCCTTTCTAAAATATAAAAGCAACAGCAAAGCAGTCTTACTTTGTAAATGGCTAAGAATTGTATGTGCGCAATTTTATTAATTTAAAAAATCTCCAAACAAAATCTCCAGGACACGGTGCTTTAGAGCAACAATATATTTAACTAATATTCATGCAAAGGAAGCAGCAACTGAAAACTAAAATGCTCTGCTGGAGGAACACAACAGCTAGTGAAGTAGACTGATCAATACCTGCAGCCTAACTTTGGCCGTGTCCAGCGGAAAAGTCATCAGGTCACTATAACAAGCTGCCAGACCAGCGCTGATGAACTTCACACCTATGCCAGGCTGAACACTGGCAGTATCTTGCTTTGTCACGCTTGGGCTATTTTTTGTTGACGGTCGACAACGAGTGGACTCATCCTGTTTAGATGGCGATGGAGCCACTTGGCAGTCTTCTGAAGCACTGTTCTGTGATGTAGTATGATTCTGGGGGAATTTTATTGTCACTAAGGCAATATTCTCCATGATTTCTGTGAATTAAGGAGAAACAGATACCCAGAATTTATTAAGTATTTTGTGCTAAATGGCACTTCGAAAACAATGAGCTAGCTCTACTTCCAAAAATAACTTTTTAGCACACATAAACTGGCCGAAGATTGTATGTAATCCTTATAAATTAATCAATTGGTCAATAAATCGTATTTATAAGATATCTACTTCATTTCAAATGAAAACATGATTTCACAATCGGATAATACTACACAATGAGAAACACAATTAACCCCACAAACTGATAAAAAAAAAGATATCTTACTGTTGGTGATGAAGACAAGAGTGGCAAGATGATTCTGTCGAGCAGAAAATGATGACAGCTCATAAATCTCTTATAACACGGATGCTGAGCAAATGCGAACTTCTATGACATACGACTAGGAGAAGCGACTTTTACTACTTGTAAGATTGGCATCAATAAAAGTTTTTTCCCGATTGTGGACAATCCTATTCTCATGTAGCGTCCGTGAATGTCGTTGGTCCAAATTCAGTAACCACGTGATAACCATCGAATTGCTTTAGCTGAAAACACAGTAATACGTTTTAATTTTACAACTAGCTTGGTCAACACCAAGCTACCACTCACCGGCAGGTTAAATAGTAAGAAATTTTTTCGGGAAACCACCATGACGACGAAAACCATGGTAACAAATCATAAACTTATCATAACGTCCACCACTCCGTATTAAATTGAACTTGATCGACTTACCTTGTTATTTAAAAAAAGGGGTGGTACAACATTTTCAAGGTAAAGTAACATATAATTACATCGTCATTGCATATGTTTTATTGTTATATCTTAATAAACTGTAGATCTACTGAAACAAAACAAACGAATTGTGAAAATCCATTTGTAATTCCTCTTTCAATCTCTGCCATGATTAGGGTAAACACAAGAGTCAAGAAAGATTACTCGATACAAGTGTAGTCTACTCTAAGACTAAGTCTGAATCATGTAAGAGTAATGCAGATGAGCATATTTTCACATAATCAAAAGGTAATCCTGCACAAGAATAACAAATACGGTTGTTGTCGACTGTTACAGTGTACTTAAGTTGATATCAAAACCAGTGCATAATTACTAAAACATACATTAACATGAAGATTCGGGAAATGATGGAATTCAAGATGGACGTCCGTTAATAAGGAAACAACACTGTAATACCACAGCCCAGGACACTCAAGCCTATCGATAATAATGGACTAGAAATATACTATGATTGTCTTTAAAAATATGTCAAATCTCGACTTACCAGAAATCACACACAATCAGTAAATGATGTTTGTTCGTCTAGAGATCTAGATCTAGTTGTCGTTCCCTGTAACGTAGAAACATCCGCAGCATCCAAAATTGTTACGAGAATGCTAATGAGATGCGCAACCATGGCCTATATAAAACCACAGACCACGTGACTTAACCACCAATGACCACTTGGTATAGAGGTGTGGCGGAGATTTGTTATTCTGATTGGTTAATAAAAATACACTAGACTCCTTTTGTTTACTATTTGCATACGGCCTTGACAGTGAATATCGCATCAGCTGATACATCACCACAGTGGTGCATGTAATTAATAATTGTTGGAAGCTGGTCGAGTAAAACAGGACTCTGTGTTGTTGGGTGATCAACACACGTGTGACACAAAGCAAAAATCATAAAACTGCACCCAGAATCGACTGACAACGCCTGTAAAACTGTTGTTTGGCACGAAGCCATGGCAGATACTATTTAGTTTAATAAAAACCACAGAACTGAGAAGTTGATTGGATGGATGGAAATTGGAGGTTTAGCGGCACTCTGTCTCTGCCACTGGTGCATAGATCTATCACATTGAGCGTCATAGATTGTTTACTGCAGAATCTGGAGAAGAAACCTTGAATGTTTTATAATTTATGCGCTTTTTAGCACTGCTAATGTAAACAGTAAAGGCTAGAACATTTAATTCCAGTAGTCAGTAGAAGATTATGAAATATCAGACCACAGTATCGACAATCAGTTGAATCATGTTTCATTTCTTGTTTGAAGCTTAAAATAATTCAAGCCAGAACGGTGAATATCGGATCACATCGTCACAAACGTGAATGATAGGTGTGACCAAGTAAAATTATAACTATATAAATTTAATATTAATTGTCTAATGCATTAATTTCAAATATATAGTCATATAGAACACCCTAATTTAGAATCAAGTTCTACGTATAATAATTATAGACTCTAGATCTAATATTAAACCGTTCACATCAGTATAACAACCATCACCATCTCACGAGTTTGAGGTTTATTAGGTTAGTCGCTAATTACACCTAGCTACCTATATCGGTATATTTGGCCGAGCGACTAGCTATTATGGAGTCTTGGCGATCAGATGATTGGCGAGTCAAGCTAGCTTAATTGTGGTAGGCAACACATCAACCCCAAAATAGGTTATTTAGTGTCATCTGCTTTTTAACGCCATGTAAAATGACACAAAGTTCATCGAACCACTTAATTCTAAACTCCGGATTCACAGTGGATGAAATAATCAGTTGTAACTGCTCAAATATTTATTATAGCTAATAACATCCTACGATATTATAGATCTACATGGAAGACAAGTTTGCAGCCATAAACAATATCAGGCCGCGTCGAAGATAGAGATGTTAGCTGTGAGCGTTAATCGCAATAATTAGCGAGCTCAGAAACAAATACGAAGCACAAGGCAGGAAAACAACAATGTGAAATGATGCTGTTTTACAGCCACTCGTGTTATCCTAAATGAACCAAACTACCTATAATGGTCATGAGCCGGAGTGAAAGATGAACTACCCTTCACACATGATCCGACTGGGGTTTGAACTTGGGTGCTAGAGGCATGTGACCATCTGCACTTAACAGCTAGGTCATGGAAACACCACAAGAAGAAAACGGGATAGTTCAGTGCACTGAATATCCGAACCTAAGATCATAATGGAAAATCGACATTAATTGCTAATATTTGGATGCTATATAGTTATATAGAGATAGGCACGTGTTATTTATCTCCGCCTGCAATTCATAATTTATTTGAATATATAGATATCTAGTAAAAAGTAATCTATACCCTAAAAATGTCATCCCATTGCTGCCATTAAAAAAGTAACAAATGTAGTGTTGTTTGTGTGTTATTTTGTAAAGCTAGATATTTTACAGGTGTGTGTGTCAAAATATTTATGCGGTTGTAGCATAGAATCTATGGCCTCGTCCCAATTTCTAACAAGGCGTCGGTGCACATAGTCAACCTAATGTGCCCTGTATCTCATAAGTATACACAGTTAACAGCCTTCAATAAACAATGAACAAGGACAAATAGACTACAGAGCACGGTTTGTGTTCTAGGCTATCTTGTTACATATCTGGCCATTAGCTGTATTTACCTACCAGTATATTATAATTTAGATCAACTTTATGTTCTATGGAATCCAGTTACATATGAAATTGTATTACAAGATAGGTTATTGATAAATAGTAATACTCTGGCTTTATTCAAGGAAATTAATTGCAGTTGTACAATTACGGCTCACATGTGTTAATTTGTCATATTCTTTAAGGCTATTTTTTATATGTCATACTGTAAGATATTTTGATTCCAGTTTTGTATAGTTGATATTCCATGGTCTAGTAAGTAGGCATAAATTAATCACTTCACATAGAATGTATTATCTCACACACACACACACACACCACTGCTGTGACTACGCTGTTTACAGAAACACTGACCAAATCTCTAGCATTATTTTACTATTAAAAAGTCTTACAAAGGCAGCATTGGTATTTAGCCCAAACGTTTAATGATCTTGCTTGAAAAAAAGCACAGAGGAGGGATTTGCATATGCATGTTACCAAAACTTGACCCGTTGCGAAATCATAAAACTAAAATATACCCGGTCAAGTTTAGACAAACAGCAGTCACTATACAATGTGTATGGAATAAAACACACAATTACAGACACTTTTTATTTCAACTTCCACAACTTGGAAGTGAAGATGTGTGGTCGCATAACAGACAATACACTGTAATTAAAATATTAAAATGTCTAGATGATTGATTGGCGAAAGTGGAACATAACAGCATCCTCCGGACACTGCTGATGACCAAACCAGAATCAACTACACTGAGTCAAGATTTGTAATGGTGGATAATATCCCAAATTACAGCTATCTGGATCAAATCTCATAAACTGATGATCTAAAGGCAGATCTGAAATACAACAGAAGCAATATATTTACAACATTCACAAAATTTTGATATCAGGTCAATCAAAAAATAATGAATCATTAACAAAATTTGAATAAGTGTAACATTGTTGCAGATAGGCAATGGATGTGTTTGTATAAGATATAGTTCTATATCACATGACCAAGTCAACTGATAAAGCCATTTAAAAGATTAAATATCTAAAACTCCAGAGGGATGACACAATGGCAGGCAGCAGCCAAATTAGTAGCTTTACTTTGTAAATATACACGTGAGAATGCCACAGTTACATGTTTAGTTATAAGCTCTATCAAGTGTGTTAATGCTTTTTATCCACACATGCCAGGGCTGGATTTGGCATATTAAAAATAACCAAAAAGTGTTTAATAATTAAAAAGTGTGGCTTGGTTTCCAAATGTTCCATTCTTCATATTGTGCATCATCACTTCACCACAAACATTGTCAATAAAACAAGACTATTATCCGCATTTAATCGGGAACAGAGACTTGCCTGAGATATAATCAAGCCAAGGTATAGCTACGTCACTGGCCTCTTTAACCACACGAGCAAAGAGGGTGTCCTTGCCATTATTCAAGAAAAATGATCCCCACACTGGATTGCTGCCGACATACAGAGCATCTTCATCATCTACAATCTAAGTGATAGAGGAATGTGTGAAGTTGATAAAAAGGAGCTCATTCATGGCAAGTAATGCAAAGGAATATCTAGGTTGAGAACCATTTTATATCATAATAAATAGTGATGCATTCAAATTTCAATGAAATGTTTCTGTATTTGAATTATAAATCTTTGATGATACAGATTTGCTGCATAATAAAGAACTGTATGGTAAATGATCTGATTTTATAATTACATTCTAGATTTGCTATAACATGGTCAAATATATCATAGTTCTGAATATAATGCCAACATGTCATGGACCAGATTTTACCAATTCCATAAAGGAGAATATATACTTAAATTGACAAAATAATTGTGCTTAATATGTACAAAAACTTGTCAATTAATGTTGATTACAGTTATATCATGCTGATGTAATTGAGCAGATTTCATATTTAGATGCACAGCTGGAAGTCTAGGAAAAATCCAGAGACTACAAAACCCAGCTAATAATCGCCCATTACTGACTATATTTTGCATCAAACTTCTTAAAGCACACACACACACACACACAGCTCTCATTCCTACAACAGAATCACTTTAATGGACACATGAACAGTGGATTAAAAGTAACTAGATTAATATAATGGGTGAAGTTAGATCATCAGAGATTACTACTATTAACCTATTTGCACTTGTATTTA
Source organism: Paralvinella palmiformis (assembly GCA_025642065.1). Taxonomy (NCBI): domain Eukaryota; kingdom Metazoa; phylum Annelida; class Polychaeta; order Terebellida; family Alvinellidae; genus Paralvinella; species Paralvinella palmiformis. The sequence continues at coordinate 228,954 of JAODUP010000253.1, read as the reverse complement.
AAATTTATTAGAAAACAATGATTTGCTTCCAGATCAGCTATACATCACTAAAGTGAGATCACGGAGATAATGAGTTATGATACAATTAGACTGTGCACGTTAACAATAAAACCAGCAAAATATCTCAACTGATCTATGAATGCATGCATGTGTATTAGTACTTCCATAATGATAATAATCAAGTAGATTTAATAAAATGCCCTTACTAACAGAAGCCACCCAAAGGCAGTAATACTTCAGTAAGATGTATATAAGACATACAAAGAAATGTAAGCGATTAAAATTATTTACTGGTGAAAGCGACATTAAACAGGTGAATGTTTGGAACAAATTAAAATTTTAACAGATGAAACGCTTCTAAACTCCACCAGAAACTGTTCCACAAAGTTCAATGAATTGAAATATTAAACGAATTAATTTTTCTACGCAGAATGGAAATGACAGACAAAATAGCATTATCAGTAATTAGTAACACAATTTAATTTAGTCCTACAGTAGCTGTAACATGGTTACTGTTAGAGACATTGTTGATCATCTTATAATAGGGTTGGAGTGTGTACTGAGTATACTGAAAAAGGTACCAAAATCTCTCTCAAGCACAAATGCATGTTCACTCTCAGTACCTTGCAATGACAGTTATTCTTCTCAGGATCTGGTGACTCGCAACCTTCTACTTCCATCGCTTCCAGAATGAGTAATGCTCCCCAATGAGCAACTCGACTAGCAGGAAATGCATCGTTCTTTATGCTATCTCCAATGTACAGCACCTTACCAGTATGAATATGGCACAACCAAGAAGTCTTAGATCAACAATAATTCACAATCAAAAGGTAATTTTGTCACCTTTACTGATAAGTTGATGAATGAAAGAAAACTAAATAAACATTATGACACGATATAAACCATAATAAAAAATAAATGAATGGAATTTTTCCCCCTCAGAATAAAATCCTAAAACCATACAGAATAAAATTACAAATATATTGGTAGACTTTTGTTCCTAAAAAATTCATTCGTATGATAGATTTATTGGCATGCAATGATTTGTGTCTAAAAATAATAACATACCAACATTAATGAATATGTGCAGTCTGGATTTTGAAAACTGGCAAATATATCATGTTTAGTAAATATATTATTTACTTAATTATCTATAACAAATTAACAAAAAAAACAAACATTTAGTTACCTTAGGTTTAGTCATTCCAGTGAATGTGCCTAAAAGACCAGTGAAAATGCCAAAACAGCCAAACTCGTACCATTTCTTGGCTTCAATCTTTGTCACAACTGCTTGTCTGTCATCTGCATTATTAGTGGGTTGTATTGGGAAATAATAATATGTTGAGGATGTCAATAATATGTATTAACATCAAATTGACAGCCAATGTCACTGTAATTATAATAACATTCTAACAAGCTCTTTACCTGTTTTCACAATAAAGTTTAAATAAATTTTTATCAAATTTGCATAAACCATTAAAAACTCTAAAGATGTAAATAGTTTGAGATGCTGGAATATCATAAATAATAATAAAAATCTACATTTTCAATGATACAAATTTCACGAACTATTCATTTGCCACTTATCCCTGCCCCTTGTTATATTATTACATAATTCTTTTAGAATTCATGAACTCAACATTTAAATTCCACAAATCTTTCTGATAAACTAAGGAGAAGTCATGTAAAGTATGTCTTCCTTCTGGATTTTAAATTAAAGAACATCTAGTTTAATAATTTTTGCACAATGAGTGAAACACATTGACAAGTCTGTATATCAAGATGGTTTATCACCCGAGATAATGCTGACAGGAAACTTGTCTATGAGGTTTGTGTGTATGTTAAGATGAAGACACTTCTATAATTGTTTATAACTGAGTGATGATGATGAGATTATTCAGGGAGATATTGTTTTGTGGATTTCATGACCTGATAGACACATATTCCAAGATACATGTTTTATGAAACACAGAATATTGTGTTTTTTCCTATATGAAACACAGAATATTATGTTTTTTCCTCTTTCTAATGGGATCCTACCCATTGACAAAGTACCAGAAAACTTATATTTTGAATGATTATAATAGTTCTGTTGTCTTAAAACATATTCAAATGTCCACACCTCTCACAGGATAATTTTGAACATTTCAAGAAATGAACCCCCACTAAAATTGAAAAACGCAAAGTTTATCATTTTTCCTTACCGACATCAACAAATTTTCTGTAACAGCTGAAGAATGAAGGCTTTCCTGCTCGACCTATGCCAAAATCAAAATAGTCATTGTAGTCTTCCCTGGAAATGATAAAAAAAAGTATTTCTAAAAATGTTTGTTTCAACACCATATCAAACAATCTGAATAATAAGACACTAATTATCAAAGTCACTATACATGATCTAAATCAGAGTGCCTCACCCCAAAATGTAGTGAAGTATTCCTTTGGCAAAAGTCACAGTTGAAGATGTCATTAGGAAAACACATTTGTTGGCTGCTTTAAGACATTTCAACCAGTTTTTCAGATGTCTGCTGCAGGGTATTCCATATGGGGCAGGATTTACACTGATTTCAATGAATCTGGAAGCCATATCTGTGCCAAATAATATAACAGCTAAGTAGGTACTGTTTTTGGATATGCTGTTCTGTAAGGAGCGTTTTTCTGATTAATAGCACATCATTTTCATTAACCAACAGCCGGAACAGATGCACAGCCTTTGGTTCTTTCATATATATTCTGTTTGAACCATGGATATAAAAAGGATTTCTTCGAGTTTGCAATCCTATGAAGCCCATCTCTAACCAGCTTAGAATAAATATATTTTATAATTAAACTTTAATAACAATACTAAATACAATGTAGAGAATAAACTTCCATCATTTTAAATTCTAAGTACATTTACCTGTAGGTTCTGGATCAAAGAAATCCAGATAACCACTGAATATATCATCCCATACTTTCTGATAGGTAATACCAGTGTCCAGTGACTGTAGTAATTGAAAAGGAAAACGGCTGATATTTAATGAAGTAAATGGTTCTTTATGCAGGACTGAAATGATAAAAATGAGAGGCGTTCATTACATAATGATAAAGCACAAATAACATGAGTTGTTTAGCCTTGGTGCTCATCACACCTCGGACATATGGCCAATAGGTGATGATTGCCTAGGGAAACATCGCACAAACACAATTATGAGTAGGATTAGAATCCACAACCTTGAGGTTTATGGTGCAAAGCTCTAACTGCTGCACCATCAGACTGCTGCACCATCAAAATGAATAATCCAACTGTGTGCCAGTAATGAGAGACCTTTATCATAATTCTGACTGCCTTACATCACACTGTATCACATATGACTATACAGCTTCTTATTTAGAAAATACTGCACTCTATGCTTCCAGCTTATCACTGAGTGAGATAGTGAGTGTAAATAAATGCACTGATTAACACTCTAAATTTGTGCAATATCTATTCTAGTAAGGATTCATCTTTATTATCACTATACCTTCATAACAGATAATTGAGCCTGTTGTTTACATACTTTGTTATCTATGGTCGTAATGAGGTCTGTAAAGATCATCACTAGTGGTCCCTCAAAATAGTTGTCAATCATGTGATACTCTGAAAAAAAATTAAATAAAAATGAATAAAATACGCTACCATAATAATACATAAACAGATCTGTGATAAGTTTGCTGAAACATTGATCTGCTGCAGAAATAAACATTTGTCATTGCAAAGCTATTCAGCCTGAGAGCTGTTTCAGTATTAATTTTTCATAAATTTTTCATAATACATAACTTTAATGAAAGCAAACACATATAAAATGTTTAAAAGGAGGATGCTTGAAGCATTGCTTATACAATGCATCCACTCTTAACATAACATTAAAAATATTCATGATAAATTTAAAAATAAAAAGATGTGGAAGTTTAGTACTCTGAGTTTTTTCCCAGTAGCTACTAACCTAAAATATACTTGATTAATTTAGGGGAGAAGTTCGACCACCTTACACTTCAAAGGTTTGATCTTAGTATATGTGATACAGCAATCAGCAAGAAGTACTTTTCTACTAGTCCCTCAATGTTTACTGTTCCCAATAAGGCATTGATCACATGATTTGTGACCCAATTCAATGTTAGAAAGGTTATTTATATGAGCAAAGTGGCAAAATGTAAATTATTTCAAAGTAAACACAAAACATTTATTCAGTGATATATTATGTTCCAGCTTAAAACTATTAAGTATAATAAATAACGAATAGGGTTTTAATGTTGTGGTCTATTCTCCCTGCCTGGTCGAACCTCCCCACTTCTCCTATATTTTGAAACAACAACAAATCGAAATACTACAAAATACTACCTATACTAGGTATTAGCACAATGGTTTTGCTTGTGGCATACACTAAAAAAGCTTTCTTTGTGCGTCACTCAACAAGTCGCCCATTTTGTCTTCCTTGACCCATGCACTAAACGGCCCTGTGGAGTGGGGATGTGCAGAATAAGAACCCAGCTTGGCAAATTCAACTTCCCAATTAGAATGGCCATCTGTTAAATTTCATCAAGGCAATTTACGAGACTTTAATGCAAACTGCACTTTTCCAATGGGTAGCATTAATCAAATGCCTTTACTTCATAGATGGCAATTAACACAATCATGGTAAAACAATGTAAGATTTTCCAATAATTAATCAGCTAATAAATTGAAAGATATGAACTGTTCCTTGTTATGACAAAGTCAGTTAGCTATGGACCCACTTAATTATACTGCAGGATAGCACTGATGGAAAACAGATCCATGCACATCCTCACAGTTCTATGATATAGTAAAATCAATAATTAAAGTACTAAATATGAAATGTAATTCTAGTACATGTACTAGGGTTAAAAAATAGAGGTTGGCTTCTTACCAACATTACAAGATTAATATTTGTTTACAAGCACCGTACTAAGAGAATCATGATTTTTGCAGTAGTTGATCAGTTTTATCCACTGACATATTGTTGTAAAGAGCAATGGTAAGTGAAACAAATACTGAGTGGTGTATGAATAGATCTTACCACAGTGGTGCTATAATAATTACTTTATAGATGCAAATTAGGTCATATATTTTTATTGTAGATATGTTGGTTAGGTCATGCCATTTAATCAGTTATTAAAGACTGCATTGTAAATTGGGTTATAAGCCAGGTCAAGCCCATGTATAAATATTGGCCTGAGATAAACTTATTGTGATTACATGTGTTGGCTCCGTGAACTCAGAAAGGTATCACCTCCAAATTATTATTTTGATAAGGGCAGCAAAAACACATGAATATTGTGTATTTTACACTGGAATAATAAATGTAACCTATTTGCATCATCCATAGCACAGTGTAGTCATCACCAGAATCATACAAGTCTATAACCAGATCTTTATGGATGGATGAAAAAGGTACATTATAAAAATTAAATCCTGAATATAGGTAAAATTCATCCAGCTAAATAAAGCAAATGAAACGGTCAAAGCATGAGGAGATCAAAGTGGAAATAGTCCAGAATTTGTAGCATGTCAAGAATAAATTGATCAAGTTCAAGCTGGAATGGATTTTAAAGTTTTGTTAAATGTATGCAACAGTGACATACAGTCCAAATCAACCCACCTGTTATATTATTATACATTATTTATTTCCTTCCGACGATTTACACCTACCATCAGCGCTGACAAAGTTTTTCAGAATCTGTTCAAAAACTGGTAGCTTTGCATCTGGATAGATGCTGGTGATGCGATCACACGACAAGCTCACTTTACCATGGAATGCTCTGAAACAGGGTGATAGTATTACAAACAGTTACTGTTGAAATCTTGTTTTATAAATCGAATAACAAAATAAGAAAAAACAACATGAAGATGCCTTTCCATATTAAACCTGTTCTAGATACATTAATTTGACTGCTGATTCTTTGTGTAAAAGGTGAAGTAAAAACAAAAATGGATAAACCATAATTATAAATCGAAGTTCTATACACATTTGTAACAAATACTAGAACAAGCTTAATCAATGATACAATGCAAAATTACACTGTTTATGTAGAAGCATGCATTCCCACAAGCCTGTACCTTGTCATTAAGGATTAAAATTCAAATTATTAAATGATATCACTGCAATCATGAAGGTCTACCTTTCTATTGTTCCGTCTCCAAGAACCAACAACAGATTTCCCCTCTTTGTGTCAACAAAGAAACCACGGAACCTAAATCAGACAGAAATCAGGACATGACGCCCAAAGAGCAGTACAACAGTCAACGCATTTAAACAAAATTTAAGACTAATTCACTGATGGGTTTAAGCTGTATGGCTTACATCACCTCCTTCCATCCATCATTGAATGGTTGTATATGAGATGGGTCATAGTGTTTTACCTTAGTCAGGTAAGTGGTAAGGTAATGGTGTAGCAACTAGAAAGAAAAAAAGCAAACACAAAATTCAGTTAATATTAGTCTGAATCATCATTAGTCATGTATTTTAACCCCATTCGACTGTACAGTTTTGACAGCTGTTGAGGGACAGTCATGTCTATGGTGAGTGGGTTACGCTCTGAGTGAGTTGATTTTTTTACCCCCCATGTATTGGTCACATCTGAGACACATGGCCAAAGCACAGTTAGGGAAACATCTCACAAACACGGGTTCAAACACTGATTTGGAGATCTGCAGTGCATTGGTTTAGCCACTGCACTGTTGGGGGTGTATTTTTAGTCATGTAAATATTAACAAAGCTGTTAAATCACAAGGCAACAACAGCGAGAGACTGATGATGAACATGATGATTGATGTTTTACAGCCACTTTTGTGCGTATGGTGGGCTAAATGGGCCGAGCGACCTCCGAAGGTAATGAAGCGAAGTCAAAGATGAAACAAATTTCAGATATGCCCATGTCGAGATTCAAACATGGGTGATAGTGATCTATGGTTCAACATGCTACAGCTAGACCACGGAGGTGCCCCACGAGAGACTGACAATGTGATCTAATTATCACTGGAAAGGTAAAGAGTAATACATTTTCTAGCAATAATGTAGGAGTCATGCCATTCTAAAATCTAAAGGTAATTCAAAATCATCCCTAAATATTTTCTATTGTATGTATATTCTATATATATTTGTTTATCTGTAGACAAACAAGCAAACAAACACACACACACAATTTTTATTTCCCAATTCAAAATGTTTAGATATATTTTGCTTTCCTGTCATGTGTCCATACGTGTAAATAAATCATCATGTTCATAATGATAGAAACAATATATTTAACATTATTTTCCCCATGAAAATATTTGAAATACTTAATTTAAAATTATTTAAATTAAGATAGGGAAAACTAATCTGTAAATTGTGTTGACTTGAAATCATTATTATCATTCAGTATATATACTGGTATGAACTGAATGATAATAATGATCTCAACACAATTTACAGATTAGTTTTCCCTATCTTCATTTAAATTTTATATATAAATATAATATACATAGGATATATAAAACTGTGGACAGCTACCGGTAAATGTAACCATGGCTCATTTATAATGAAAAATACTAACTGGATCCACAAAATATTTAAAAGTTTCTTTACTGCACTTACCAGTAGTCCTTAATCAGAAAAAGTCAGCAATCAAGATTTACCAAACCTTATAAATTATATGGTGCAACAACCAGAATTACAAAGTACATTTATGAATAGGTTCTGATACAAAATCTGATACATTGTTAATATCAATAATTATTTTTTATAGTGTAGTCACCTTTAACGATAATAATTAGTTTTTTATTCTAGTGATGATGAAACAGGGGTCCACTGAAGAAATCACAGACTTAGATATGATGTATCTTACAAAACATCATATTTATGAGCAACCAACTCATACACAGATAGTCATTACTGGTTATCCATTATCACTAGAAATTACCTTATTAACTATTGAGATAAAACAAATGGAAAGAATGAGTCAATGACCCAAAATAAACTTATTATAAGTTTGGAAATGTTAACTGAAGCACACATACACACACACAACTGATATGAAGAGGTCTGCCATATTTGGAACTCGCCAAGTTGAGCAACAGAATTGAAATCCAGTCAACAGTTCAGTGACTAATTGAGTTGATTAACTTCAGTACTGGTCACACCTGGGAATATGACTGAGAGCAGACTCTCCAAGGAAACATATCCCACAAACACAGGTACGAGTCAGATTTGAAGCTGGTGGTTTGCAGCGTAGTGCTCTAATCACTGCACCATTGGAATGCCCTAGATTAGTGGTTAGGTTGTAACTCTTAATGTCTGGTATGGAGGCTGATTTCATGCGAAAGGTGTGGATTCTATAACTTAGTAGATTTAGATAGGAAGCTAATGCCTTTTCATATTCCATCAAACTTCCAAAAATAAACTTGCCTGAATACTGTGAAGTTGATATACTTTAGAAGTGTACTTCTTCAAAAATGGCTTGTAAAAACTGTACTGTGATTTGTGAAACTGAATTACAAGTACATTATTAGGCCTACCTTCCTTCATTGTAATGAACCACACTGTTTGGATGACTTTAGATATTCAAAACTCTGTCCTGATCTATCAACATCAGCACATCGCTATATGCTGCAGGAAGTGAACTTAATTGATTTGCAAAAACATGTAAACAAAATGTAGGGTATGCAAGATGTCACCATAATAAGAGGTGTAGTTTTGTATAAGCAAGAAAGTCATTCATTTTATTTTAAGAGTTGTCATCATGTATTGTAAAAAAAGTTACACAAATTCAATAATACAGAGAGATCTGGACTTAATCTTAATGTGAGTGAAAGAAAAGTACTTATATTGTTCTCTTCAACTTTAAATCAAGGTGTATGGTTTTGTTTATTGATATTGACAAGATTAACCAAAAAGTTTGTTAGAAGTACATGGTTACATTAACATTATTCTTGTAGGTATGTCAGTTTTGTACTTCCAGCCATTATAGGATCATACTCATAGTACAATCTGGTTCCATTATGGCAATATAGCACAGAAAGCATGGAAGTGTTTGACTCTCAATTACTTGGTTTGAATATCTTAAATCTTCAGTGATTTTCAGCATAAATCTGTGAATATTCTTGCATATCACAAGCCCTTCACCATTCATGAAAATTAAAACGAAGTGTTAGCACTCTGGATTTGTTAGAGTCTAAAGCATTTTGAACAGTCACCAATTACGCTGTTTGTAAGTAAATGATGTAAGCTAGAAAAGAATAATATAACTGGAATTCAACTGCATATAGATTAGATCAATGTGGATGGTTTCATCTGTTATTGTTAATGAGGCAATTGATAAAACCAGTCATGGTTGTCCATGGTACCAGTATATAAGATCCAGCCTTTTCAGTATGCAATAGAGTAGAAGTTCTAGTAGAAGACCCCTTACAAAAAGTAGGCACCTGTGGTGGCATGTAAAAACGCCATTGCTGTGGCATTGCTAGGAGGTATGAATGCGGGAGGGGGTAGTGATCCATTGGAAGCGAGGAAAAATGGAGTGTTTGGTGTATTCTATTTCTAGGCCACTTTTTGGCCAAAACCAAAGTAGCTGACAGATTTTCTGCCAATAAGATAGACGATGTATAGTGTTGGACATGACTGAAAAGGCTGAGATCATAGCCGGGTTGATCATGTTGACCCAGAGCTATTTTTCCACAGATCAGGGACATTCATAGACAAGAGGCCATAGTCAGAAGCTGACGAAGCAGCACCCCAGACTTGAGCTGACAATTTTTTTTCAGCCAAACGGTTGTCAATCACTACTAGAAAAAGCAGTCATAAGCAGCACCCTGAACAGATTCAAATCAAGTCTTGACCAATTTTGGCATACAGAGCAATACAGGACACCATGATTTTAGTTTAGATTATAAAACAAAATCGGCCTATAATATGCAACAAACCATGTTAAGCATGAATGTATTTATTGCATTGATTTATCACCAGGTCTGAATGACTGAACACTAAAATAATAACTGTGTAATAAATTGTATTTACCAAATATTAAATTAAAAGTGTCCAATTTTTGTGGTGCGTGATAATAAATTACTCTACCATGAAATGCTATGCTTAATGTAAACAACTAATTAATGTTCCTTCTATCTGCTGATGATAATACATCCAGGAAATGCTTTTTTGATGTGATTTTATGATCATACACACACACTCACATATATATATATATATATATCTCTATCTGGCATACTGAATTTGTCCCCTTACTGAGAGAGTCACATGACGACATGTCACAGTAAATGAGCGACTTATCAAGTACATAGTTTGTATTCTTGCATTTTCCCAAATGATCTTTTTTTAGTTTTTATCTCTTGTCTAATTAGCACAAATAATGTAATGAGACTAAATCATTGTTTTAGAGATTAATGAAGATATCCTGATAATCAAAATCATTGTGAATGATTGTGTGGATAGTGCTATATACTTTATAGTCATTATAGACTCTAGAGTCTAGATATAGATCTACCTACTAGACTAGAGGTCTAGATCTAGACCTAGATTCAACCTAGCCTCCTAGACCTAGGCCTAGGGCTAGGCCTAACCTATGACTTAGCCTTGGGCTTGGCTGTGTAACAATTACAATAGCATAAATGTTGATGTTACCAAATATCATTGAGTAAGTATACCAGTATCTGTTCATGTTATTATAAATACATCATATCTAGATAGTATACAGACCAAAGTACGTTTTGGTGACTAGACTACACTATATTGGAAACAATCTTATATTATCGTCCATCAAAGAAAAAGTACGCCAACCTCGAAAAATGCATTCCATTTGTATTTGAGAAGACAGCCATCTAAATCGAACCCCACAGCATCGTATTCATTAATGCAAAAATTTTCTGACTGCCTTTTACTATTCATCTTGTAATATTCCACAAATTAAAATACTCCAAACTGGAGGTCACTTCTGTGACATAATGTAAAGTTCAAATATGGACGAAATTCAGAGTGTGTCCGGTTTGTTCTTGGTACGATTGATGTTGAGCTGTCTGTGATACAAATCAGCATCCTGCCACCTGCTACGACAGTTGATAGGTTTATTCTGCACCACTGGCTTTACTTATGGGCGCAATTACACCGCATTTGATTACATTTTAAAACCAACAGACAAATATTTACTATGATAAATATGATGACATATCCACACATATGACACATCACTTTTAGGATAATTATTCCCTGGTTATTCGTCCTGGCGGATGAAGAAATCAGGATTTTAAACCGAAGTTCAAGTCTGATCTATAGACAGCTAGACTTAGAGCATATATGAAGTAGTAGAAGTAGTAGTAGTATAAAATTAGTCACTCTCGCATAAATGGAAAAGTGTATTTTCCTGCAACATGAAGTATTACTGTTTACGGGACATTTTTGTATCAGCAGTAAGCTAAATTATAATAGCTCGGAAGACCTCCAAAATGAGATAATGAGGCGAAGTGAAAAACGAAACATTCTTCAGACATATACATGTACTATGATATAGATAAGCTAAGATTTCAATCCAGGCACTAGAGGTCCGATATCAGGTTTATATATACAACCGTGTTCTTAATCTAAAACAGAACACGATAACTGCTGAGAAACTACTCCCGTATTTCGGGTGTGCATATGGAATAGAAGACAATCAGGTGAGCTTTGCGGGTTCCCCTTGTTGCTAATAGAATAGTCTGTAGGACGAAATCAACTGTCTTATCCAGTTCCAGTTCATTTCGACAGACTAGTTCGCCTCCGTCTTCACAGAGCTTAACGGTTGTGTTTAGATGAGTCTCGATTGGCCACTCAGTTTGTCTTAAAAATAAACCCTTTTTTTCAAGCAACCCATACACAACCCAACCCACAAGGCAACAACCTCAACCGAACCCAACCCACAAGTCAACAACCCGAACCGAACACACAATATCCAATCCGTGACCCGCAGAAAAAGTTCAACCCGCCCAATCCGACACGTGCACGACTCTATTGGACACCCATGTAAGATTTACTCCGTTATTTGTTGGTGATGATACTAGTTTGAACTTTTTGAACAAGTGAACGTTCAGTTTGCTGTGGTCTGTCCGGAGTCCCATCAGTGTTAATTGTTCCAAACGGTTAAGAGGGTGATGATCATCTCGCACTGTCCTTGGCTGTTGAGTGGCTTGATCAAGGGTTTCTCCGCTGAGAAGCTAATTGTTATTGTTGAGCTGTACTTATTTAGTTCCTAGCTTGGCTAGTCTGTCTGCCACCTCGTTTTCTGGGATCCCACAGTGACCTGGAATCCATTGTAGAGCTTACTCGTCTTTCCTTTGCTACTTCTTGGATCCCTTCCACCAGATGAGGATGTCTGTCCCCTTCTAAGCCTTGCAGGACTGAACGAGCATCTGAATGGAAGACTGTAGAAGATCTGTGGATCAGATAAATTGATCTGTAGATTATCTTGTTCACCATTCCATGGCTGTGGGAGATATGGTGGACAAAATGAAAATGTCTTTGTTAACAGGTTGGCTTGACTCTGAGAAGTCTTCTACTTTGGTGGATGAAACTGCTGTGTTTGAGACAGCTCATTATCAAACCCTCCATCCCCTGTGTCATTGGATGATTGGGCAGGTAATCGAATTTCTCTGTCTGGATCATGATATTGACATCTCTCCTCTCATTGAGTCGCTGTATGCAGCAGATTTTTCCATGTCTTTAATAGGTGTAGACTTCATAGATCTTGTTATGATTCGTAAAGCTCGGTTTTAAACCTTGTCTGGAGCTTGCTGGTTTTTCCACAAAATAAACGCCTGTATTATAATAACCCTTCAGAAAACCGAACTGAAATTAAATAAACGAAAGACACTTGCATGCACCCACAGAACCAGTATTCGAATTAACTAGCAAAAAACGATATAAATATAAAATTAAGTCATGGATAATTTAATGGGATTATTCTTCCCTACAAGACCGCCCAGAATCTTGACTTTAAAAGAAATACAGTCAGGTTCCTAATACAGGCATCCCAGGTTACTGTGTGAGTGGCTCCGGTTCTGAGTACTCTGAGTTGTAACAATTATGTATCACAGAATGACACAACATCATACAATGTGTTGTTTGATTCATCAGATTTGTCCGACTTGCTTTGAATGCTATCGCTCAGTTAAATTTGGTAGAATATGAACTATGCCAACGGGTAACCACCATTCCACCTTGACAGCTACTTGTCATTGGCTGTGACACTTGTATAGACCATTTGGCTTCGTCTGGGTCACAGTACCACCATACGTTGTTTCAATCAGAGCGGATCGTTTCAGTCAATGTATGACACGTTTTAAACAGATTGATCAATTTAAATACAGTATTCTTGTTTTCAGTGACAACTTCATTTTAGATGCTACAGTTTCTCTCGGGTTCTCAAGGTCTGATCTATTAGTAAGATTGCTTTGTTATACCACATTATTATTATTTATTATTGTTCGATGCATACATAGCCTTAATTATAGCTAATAAACTATATCAGCTCAGGTAACTGCCACTCTTTAGCCTTGTAAATCAACCATAGGCAGTCTTTTGACAATGTATCTGTAGCGTTATGCTGCGTTGCAAAGCATCATGTTATCGCTGTGTTGGAATACCTCATCTTGTGTTTTACTTCTTTGTGTCGATAGTGGGACGATTTTAAATGTTTAAAACTTCCTCATTAGCGTACTAACTTCAAAGTCAAGGCAGACTAAGGCGATACCAGAACCATTGAAGAGTCCAAGAACTGAATCGGACAAAGTGAGAATTGCGCCGACTGTGGTTAGATGATTTGTGTTTTACCGTCACTTTTGTGCACATGGTAGGCTAAATCGGCCGAGCGACCTCCAAAGGTAATGAGAAAAATTTTACATCTCGAAGTAAATATAACGTAACAAACACCTATCAGATGCACTACCACACTCAAAACAATTCTAACCACCAGCTATCATATTTGCATTAAAATAATCCCAAAATCCTTAATTTCCGAACTTTCATGAGCCATTGCTAGTGTGTACTGCACTCGCTAGGGGGTTATTGTGTGACGTCATCTTTGCCAAATATCACGTAGTGCCACAGCTTGTTTACAAGCGGTCTGACCAGTTGACAGACTAAATGTCAGATTCCGAAGAAGGATTTGACATTCTTAGGGATATCAAGCCCTAGAACCATGAACCACTAGCGAAAAAGTCCACAGACAGTATTAATTGTGAGGAATTGGCTGCAGCAAGTGAATACGTGGACCCAGACAGCCACCTGTGCCGCCGACACCTGGCTCCGGTCCACAACAAGAGTTGGATTGATGTTTATTTGTTTGTGTTGGTATAAGTTTAATTGACAGGTCAACACACTGAGCCTGAATGCGAGTATTTCCCTCCTCCTATCGCATAACTTCATTTAAAATAAAGTGGTATTTGTCTGTACACGGGAGCCAGGTGGATGCATGGGGCTCTCCCATATGTAGTCTATACTAATACTGGGATGTGCCGCATTCGGTGTGCCTTTTTAGCCATTTTTGTTGTTGTAATTTTTGGCGGGTTGTTGTTGTTTCGGGCCGGGTTTTCACAGCAATTAAACGACGGATATAATCAGTTAATCATTCATGTATGTTTCTTTGCACAATTGTATGCGACATAATACACCATTTTATATGTTTAATAAAGACAATATGGAACACATAACACAGGTTTAGCAAGGCCACGTGGATAACATCACATTCCGAAGATTCTCGTCTCGATTCTCTATTAATGTTTCGGCCACGTGAGAGGCTAGCAAAGCAAGTTTTAAAACCACTATGACTTTATTTCTAGGAAAAATATAAAATATATCTCTGATTGAAATTGATTTTAATATATAACACTAACATTTTGACTAATTTTGGAAACCTTTTCCTGTGATCTTTAAGTTTCAGAAATGCCAAAACCATAGAGTTATATGTAAATCGGAGGGTCTCAGAAAATCAGGCTTTTATACATAAATCGTAACATTATAATAATTACTCTGATAACAGAAAATAAAACACTCCTTAGACCATAACAATCAAGTTTGATTATTACCAACCAATACCTTCCACCAGACGAAGTACAAAATGTCTACGTGTCATGTAAACATACAATCTCAATTTATTGCACTGTATAAAAACTAATGCACTAAATAAAACATGATAATAAAGTATGTGTCAATGCAGATCTAGCAAAATGTATATAACAAAACATGTTAAACACTTATAAAGACAGACTGTGTTATCTTTACATATATCTCATTTCAGATACTATTATAACACAGATCTAGCAAAAAGTCACAAAGTCACACAAGCAGAGGTCACTATCACTGGTGGTCCTAATTTCACATAGTTCCAAGTTGCAGATTTTGATGATTTCAGCAGATCGCTGTCTACTTGAAAAGCATAGCACGGCTCATCAATGTTGATTTTGCATTGAAGGAAGAGCCTGCAGATTGTCGTACGTTGGTTGCAAAGCTGTGATCGAGGATCAGTGTCGATCTTGAGGCACATGGAGAACATGCGTTCGCTATCAGCATTGCTATGGGCGATCACCGACAGTGTTGTCACGAGATGCGCTAAATGTGGAAAGCGCATTGCACCATAAAATGTCCTAATTCTTCTTTGCCAACTCTGCCCAGAACTTGTCGACACGACTATCAGCAGGGTAGAGCGGCAGTTCATCGTCAGGAGTCAGCTGGTAGTCCCGAAACTCAGCAACGAGTGTGTCATTACGCCAAAGTGAATAGCCAACTAACGAACAGATGATGAGCTTCAGGACTGTCGAAGCACAGGGTCGGAATTGAGAGCAGCAAGGTACCTCAACGCGTCATCGTGGAATGGGAACGTCTTGATCATCTTGTTGACAACCGCAACGTAGAACTTGTGCATACCGGTAGATCTAGCTAAAACTTGGAGACTCCGGGCGAAACCGGGATACTTAACGTGTCTGATAGTATATGTATACCCCTGGAAGTATTCCAGTAAACGATTATGTGAATCGTATAAGTCAAACAACTCAAGTTTAAATGTCAACAGAGCAGTCACATACGGATAATAATTTTGTCAATAGACTTTGCATAGATACCGGGAGCATAGCCGAGTACGATATTCTGCGGTTTTATGAGATGTGCTCCGTTTAACCGATTCCACTAGACTGACTTGGGAGTTTCCCTCAACCCCAGTATGTTTAGTGGACGCAGTAGAGGATCTCGATATATGGAAGAAAACATGACCAAGTAACTATGAGTAGTTTGATTGTTGCTAGGAACCACAATACATGCAGCCTGAAACTTATAATACTCTGCCCCATTAAAGTATCTCTGTAGCTCAGTATATGAAGACTTGTATGCTGATGAGTGTGTCGGCAACAACATTACGTGCACGCAGTGGCGTAGCGTGGGGTGTGTGTACCGCACATGGGGGCT
>JAODUP010000253.1:167500-207500 GCA_025642065.1 Paralvinella palmiformis | reverse complement strand
ATTTTAAAAGGCATCTGATCACTGTTCAGGTTTTACTCTATTTTTGTAGTATTTTTTTGGTATTTATCTGTTGGTGTTCCGGCTCTATGCATTAATCTAAACATGTATATATAAATATATGTGTGTGTGTGTATCAGCATAGAAAATGTGTTAATTTAACTTGTGAGCTCATAAATACATAAATAACCGTTCCTCTATTTGTTTATAGATAAAACGACTGAATAAATCTCCAAAACTGTAGCGCCTCTAGTCTATTAAACAGTCATGATAAAGAAGTTGATTTCTAGAAAGAAATTCACATGGTTTCTAATTATTCTGGTGATCGTTTATATGACTGTTTGGATATATGGTAAGGGATTAAACTAACATGGTCTGGTAATATCTTGTGTTATTCAGTGTGCAGTATGAGTTTGCATAGCTGTTTAAATAGACTGTTTTTGTTACTGATATTGTGAACTATAGGTGCAATGTTGGCTCACTAACCTTCCGTTTTAAACCTTCTACTTAAAGCATTTCATCAGCAGTACGTTGCCGCATTTTGCTACACTCAAGAAGAAACGGATGGTGATAGACCAGTCAACGACAAATGCCATTATAATTATAGTCCAGTCGTGGTACCCAGGAGCGGGATCATGATCGCAAGTGATGTAAACCGCTGCGTCATAATGGCAAAGACTAATAACACAAAAGACGACCACAGCTTGCCTCGTTATCAAAGGGTACGCAGTAACTAAAGTCCGTTTTGACGTTCAATGAGCTAACCATCTTTAATGGGGGTTGTTAGCTTTCTCTCTCCGTTGGTCTACACTGACATTTAGCTCTTTATTATATACAAAAGAAAAACTAGGTTATTTATTTTGAAATCTTGACCACATTTCAGTACACCACAAGGCCATTCAAACCAGGTCAGCCAAAGATGGTTGTGATATTAGCATATCAGAGGGTGGGCTCGAGCTTCTTTGGCAAATTATTCGATTTGAATCCAAATATCTTCTACGTGTACGAACCTCTGGATTCCTTATATCGAGCAATGTACGGAACCGAATCTGGATTCAACATCCCAAGTGACATCACATCGCTGAAAGATGGCAGGAACAGGTTTTATTAAAAAATATTCATTTTGGTTAATTTCAGTGAGTTATAGGCTTGGTTGGGTAGAATTGTATTTAGAGCACCATTGACTTAGTTAAGAAAGCTTCCGGAATATGCAGTTTTGTTTGGCTATTCGTCAATTTAATTTTAATTTTTGTCTATTAAAACAATGAAACTTACGTAATGAGAAACAAGAATGCGAACTGTAATACAGATCATCTCATTCTTCTTTGTTTTCACTAACTTTCTGAAAGTTTTATATCAATCAGCTTAGCGGAAGCGGTCTATTTACAGTGTGATTGGCTAACGCCAACCTAATTTGTCATATGTCTGCTGCATAACAATTCATTTGTTTATTTCTTCTACCTAGAATACTACCAAAAGATGAAGTCGTAGCCGTCGAGGAGTTCCTCACGAACCTTTTCAACTGCCGCCTGAATAAGCTACCCACCGAGTCCTTCGTGCACAGTTTCTGGTCATTTTTGCCGATGTTCATGCCGAGTTGGTCTCCTTATCTGGAATGCTTGCAGAACGTCACCTTGATTCACGGCCGCGCCAAATGTTCAGCCCACGTGAAGTGTCCTAGAAGATTCGGCGCTCAGCCCTCTAAGACCGACTCATGTAAGCACCATTTGTGGACAAGCGAGAGGAAGATGCGCACGAAAGCTGGCGCCACTGGGCTTAACTGGTCAACTTCTTACAAACAGTGCATGAGCAATGTGCGTCGTGCGGCGGATAAGTGCATCCGTATCATGGATTCCAAGTGCAAACGGATGCTGATACGAGTAACGAAAACCGTCAGAGTGACAATGGAATCGATCGAAGGACTTGTTGCGACCGCCGAAAACGTCAGAGTGATCCAGCTCTTTAGAGATCCACGAGCCGTAGCCGCATCTAGAATGACGGCGAAAACGTACCGCGGATTATACGCCGGCAACAGCTCGGTATTAGAGGCTGGAGTCTACTGCAGGATTCTACTCAGGGATCTACACACCAGACGCCGATTGGAGAAACTCTATCCGGGAACTTTTTACGAAGTAATCTATGAGGACTTCGTTAGACATCCTGCTCAGTATGCAAGTCACGTGTACAGATTTCTCGAGTCTGATATTCCGGACACTCTGAGCGCGTGGATCCTGAAAAACACTAGAAACACTAGCAGACCAGGTGGCGAAAATCGTACTAGACGCATGTCTAAGTGGAAACGGAAGTTGACTGTTGAGCAGTCGGAGAAAATTTCAACATTATGTAAAGAGTTCTATGACACAATAAAGTATGATTTTGAATGATAAACACTTCTGATGCCGTAAGAACAATTTATAGTTGTTTACACTAGCTAAATAAATCAACATATAAAAATATTGATCGCTACTGGTTTATATAGCAATTTCTGGACCAGAGACCCAGCGTGATACTTGGGCCAGGGCATGGGTTATCGGATTGTATCAGTACTTTATTGATAACTCTAAAGATAATTTGTTTCTAACTAATCTAGTATCATCTTTTCATATCGGTGCATGCCCACTTATATAAATCTAACCCTATCCCGTCTGGATTTCATATTACCGTTTTATTGTTTATTAATTATTTCCAGCAATCTGACACTATCTATTCTTCATGTCGGTGTTTGTCAATAAATATCAATATTTATTAGTTACTTGTAATTAATATGATGCCTGCTGGTTGCTGTATCAGGCTGCGTGTGTTTCCGGGAAATGTGTGAAGCCTATCTATCAACGGTTCACTGAATACTAACGGCTCGGTAATTTCCCGGCAAATCGGTATTCTTTACAATACGTGGTATCCCACAGCACGAACAGCAGCACACCCACATTACACAGTGGTGACTAACAGTTAAAGACTTCATCTGTACTGTAACCGTATACTTGTGAAAAATAACCGAGTTTTCTGTAGTGTAGTTATGAAATTGAATTCCCATAACTATACAATTTGCTGGACTTCCTTTCAAAGAAATATTTAGAATGCTAATTTGCAATTACTATAGACTGAAGTAGTTTTAGGTCATGAAAACACTTAGCCTCATATAAGGAAACGTACGTGTGGCTCGATTACCTAATTATACAATGACATCGAGTATAAGTACGATTACTTTGTGCCACGAATACGACCATTATAATATTATGCAATCAAAATTATAACTAACCTCACCTTATGAATATTTGAACGATTGTAATTCACCAGCCAACATTTGCTATATGAGATGGATTTTTAATTTGTTTTAAACTGCCTAATTTAATACACATGTAAATATATTCACTGTACGTGTTAATGATGGTCATGCCATTTCTCTTGATATATTATTATTATTATAAACACGATGAAGCTAATGATTATTTAGCGATTATAACAGCTGATGCATCGATAATTATTCTTTAAAGTAGACTCCAAATGAAAGACACCTGTATAACTTTACTGGCTCAATATATGCTTCACAAGAAGCTATGTGCAGGAACTATTGTGGATCGAGCGACTGGTTCGAATGGGAATATCACCATTGAAGAATATCATGATGCACGAACATTTTATAAATCCATCGTCAGAACTGCACATTTTAACTGTAATTCTTACCAATTAAGTCATTTTAATCTTGTTTAACGACATTGTCTAATGTATGCTTTTATGTACTCGATTTCATCAATTTCTGGTGGTTTTAATAAATTCTTATAATTATTACTATTATAAAACTGGAGACAAATAAATTATTTATAATTAAATCACATTAGAGAAATAATTAGCCAATATGTATGTCAAAGATAGTTAATATATAGTTAATATATATGAATATAAATTTTTAAAATAAAATTGCTTTGAATGAATAAATTAAACCTCTTTCGAAGTTGTCTTATTGACAAGTACTCCAGTGTTACACTGTAATTAGTGTGAATAAAGAGAAGTTATCTGACACGCTATTACAACCCACCTGCAGGTTGGAGGCTTAGACTAGAATTTAGAATCTTGCGTGTGACCACTTATAAAATATGCCAGCTAGCACAAGTATATACAATTAATAAAAATACTCTCTCAGTTAATATCATAATGTCCTCATAATAGTGAGATAGAAACATTACACCGAAATTATATCACACAGGTATCATAACGGTATTATACCCAATAAAACCGCTTTATGAAATACCACCTCTGGGTTTAGCACATTAATGAGCATACAAACAAACATACATGAAGCGTTTCCCACCAATGTGAGAACATCTACTATCACGAGTGCCGACCCGCAAAGACGGTTTGTTGATTCCTCATCATTTTTAGTAATCATTATAGCCTGTCTCCCAGTGTCACCTTTTTGTCGGTTCACAATCACTCGGCGAATTTATTCGGCTGAGATTACAATAGGACGTTGATACTTTGGAACAAATTACACTGGGATGATTTAGCCTGCTCCCAAACTTATGACGTCATCAAGGAATTCCCAACAGAAATGGGCTGCCCTGAAATTGTGCTTTACCGGGCGGGCAGTTAAGTTACGTAATTTAAGCCGAGTTCGTGATACATTGTAATACTCTGATTAACTTTTATACCCCGAATTTACGTTATTCAGTACAGATATTTGTGATTGCATAAATGTAATACAATTCTGTGAAAGTTCCACTTTAAGCTTAACAGGCTACCAGTTTCAATGCATGGCACCAGAGGCAGAGTCCACACTAGAATGTCTAGGACTGGATCTATACTATAGTTTTAAGTTTATTAGTTACTAATATGAGTCTACCAGTCTAGTGTTACGCACCATCTTGACAAGCGGGGCCATTTCGAACCGGGACCGTCCTGTTTTGCAACCGTTTTGGTTTTAAGAATGCCTGCCCGTTTAGCAACCGGGTGTAGGACAGTTTTGTTCACTATTAAATATCTAAATTTTTAATGAGGGAAAAATGTACATAATTATATTAATAAAATAATCTCTGAACTTTAATTCCCTAATAATTGGTAATATTCATCCCAATAATTATATTGGTAATAGGATAGAAATACTAAGAAATATATTTCTGAATTAAAAATCATCTAATTTTTTCTCATTAAAAATTCACCTGTGAGCAAGTGTCCACTTCTTCATTTGCTTGGTGAGCAAGTGTCCAGGTGAGCAACTGTCTGTACTCTTTAGCAACCGCTTGGCAACCAAATGTGGTGCTTGTATTTCAAAGTTAACTAGAAAAATGATGTGAAAATTAAATTGAATATTAATTATGTACACCTCTAATATCTTTTAAAAACGGGACAGGTAGTTTTGAAATGGGAAGTGTCAACAGCTTTAAAATATAAGGTTTTCAGAAATTATTTGTTCACATATATATACATATATGAATTCCTACCAACACATGTGAAAATAATAAATTCATATTTTACAAAATGGTGCACAATCAAACTTATCATGAACTAATATCATGCCAATACTGTGCTGAATCAAGCGGTTGTGAAACGGGCTGCCCATCTTACAACCACCAGGGTTGCGGTGCGGTTGTGAAACAGGAAGGTCCCATTTTTAAAACGGGCAGGGTTGCCAAATGGGTCCATACACAAGTATTAGACTAAAGGTGTAGATCTAGTATTGCAATAAATATTAGTATAAATAAGTAATAACAATTAATACTGAATCATTATTAGAATTTAGATCTTTCACTGTTACAGGAATTTTCTGTTTATATACTTATGTCTAATCTATTTCTCGTTATGAAGTAGACATATGAAAGAAAAAATTAAGTATTGTGGACATTACACAAGCTTATTATGTATTGCCCTGGTATAGGTCTGACCAAAACTTAGTCCTATTCCTAAGGAAGCCCTATTGAACTTACTGTTATCTAGATTACTTAACAGTAGATCCGATGTTCCAGCAACACCCAGCATATCATACATGTGTCAGTTAAATAGGAATCAAACTTGTTTGAGCTTCACACCAGGGTACTTTTCATTCTCAGTAGTTCGGTGGTTGGAACATCACGTTATAAATCTACAGGTTTAGGTTTGAGTGCATCTCTTACCTGTGGCAATATTTGGTTATAGGTCCCAGGTGTGACCAAGGTTGAGGCTAAACAAATCACTCATTCATTCACTCACTGATTACTCTCTAACTGGAGGTGTGGGTGGAAAGATAATTGATCAATTCCAAAACAGGCTAAAGTTTCTGTATAGGTGGCAGACAAAATGTGTAAAAATTGAAAATAAAATGTTTTTAACAGCAGCCTTTATAAAATATCAGCATATCTTTGTATTTTGATCTAAATCCAGGTTACAGTCTAACCAGGACTTGCATGGTTGGCATGTTACCTGTGGAGTTCCATGTTAAAGAGCTTAAATTAATAATAGTTCTTAACAGTATTAATTGTACAGTACAAAATTATATTTTGTAGTCATTTCACCCTAACATGTATCAATCATATTTAAAACAGAAGATCTAGTACATTATTTCTCCACCTGTCCATGTGAAATCATTTAGCCAACTGCCATTATCCCTTGGCTGTTTTTGATTTGTTAAAAGGACTAAACAGTGGAAAGAAGTGTTTGTCCTTTTTTGTGTCATCTTGGCTTTATCGCATATTTTGATACAATGCCATTCCATGTTTGTAGAGTGTCTCTATCTTGAATGATAATTCAGTTAACAAGCTATAAACCTTTGAAATGGTTTCAAATTGTATTGTACCCATGTTAGTTTGTACCAAGACCATATCTGTTTTGTACGAAGATCATACAAGTTTGTACGAAGATCATACAAGTTTGTACCAAAGTTATACAAGTTTGTACCAACTGTCCGATCTGTTTGTGGGTCATCTACTTGGCCTAATTGGTATGCAGTTGGACACAGCACTATAGCACCTGAGTTCAATCCCCACCTGGGCTATGTCAGAAGGGTTTTTCATCTTTCATTTCACCTTTGGAGGCTACTCAGTCCATATACCCTGTCATGTGCACAAAAGTGGCCTTAAACCAGCAACATTGAAATTGATCATTTTCATACCTGTTTGGTGTCTTCAAGTATAATTTGATATAAAGTTACTTACAGAATAATTAATGTTGGAAATAAACATTTTAGCACAATAATATAAATAAGGCAAGGATTGAAATATTTGATCCTGAACTGTCAGAATTCTTTCTCCCTCTAAATTGGTATCAATTCTACCAGTATCCCAGCTTTTCTCTTGTAATACTAGAATTCTTAGCAATCATGAAGAATCACAGAAGAAATTCTGACTGCTACACACAAAGTAATATATCCATTTTTAATGAACACTCATTTCAAATTTTCATGACTAATATGAATATGTTCGCATAATTTACCAGCCTTTTCAGTAGGGAATAGAATAGACAATCCGTTACAAAAAAAAATATTTTTTTTTGTAGATTGATAGGTAACATGTTATTTTTGGGTTTATAGACTATAATCAAGGTTTTTAATTTTAGAATATCTAAAAATTTCATACACTTATAATATAAGTTTGTTCAATATAATATATTGAACAAACAATGGATGGCTATAATCTAAATAACTAGCTTTGGCAATATTACAGATTGCTTTCTTTTCTAATAGCATCAAAATATCTTATGAAGATTATTTTGTGTTCTTAACCCTTTTCCACTGAGCCCACCACCATTACAAAGCCCTAGTGTGCATGTGTAGCAGACAAACCTTTTGAGACATCATTGTGACTAAGCTACCTACAATGTATTTCAGCAAATCTCATGGAACAAAGTTGAATAAAGTTTTAGGATGCATGTTTCTGGGTTATGAAACTGTGAAAAGTGAGCACAAGTTTACTGCAAAGCCAACTTTGACCTACACACTTCATCCTACAGCCACACCTCTGGCCTTTTTTGACATGTTTCTTCCAGACCCCCTTTTCAAACTTCTGTCTGATCTGACAATCATATATGCCACCCAGAGACAAGAAGCTGCAGGAATAGAAGACAGATATTGGATAAAGACGACTCCGGATAAGGTCAAAATTGTTTTGTACATCTAGTATGTGTTTGGTATTCATCATCTCCCAGAAGTTGAGATGTACTGGTTACTGGATCCACTGTTGAGGGTACCTGCTGTTGCTGATGTTATGGGCAAGAGCAGGTATCAAAAAATAAACCAGTACTTTCATACGAATGACTACTCTGAGGCTTTACCAAAGACTGACCCAACCTACGATCCTCTCTTTAGAGTCAGACCATTGCTGGATTTCATCAAAGCAAAGAGTCATATGCACTACAATCTTGGCTGTGAGATTTCAATTGATGAAGCAATGATCAGGTTTAATGGCAAGCCGAGTTTTATATAATATATAAATGGAAAACCAAACTACTGGGGGATAAAGATGTGGTGTGCTGCTGATCCGAGGACTGGCTACATACTTAAGTATGATGTGTACTTCGGCCGCATCAAGGAACCCATGCCAAACGAGGTTGGAGACCATGTCATCAATAAAATGGCTGCACGTTTCTTGGATAAAGGTTACCGCTTGTGTTATGACAATATTTTCAGTTCTGTGAAACTTGCAACTGAATTGCTGGAAAAAAACGTAAACATGTTACACAGTTCATGTCAATAGAGATGTTTGCAAATCACAGATGAAGAAAATAAAGAAAGGTGAAGTACACTTCTGCCAAGATTGAAATTTTGTGGCTACAGTTTGGAGAGACAAGAGAGTTGTTGCTGTGCTCCGTACCAATGCTAGGGTAAAATGAGTTCTGTCACCCCAAAAGCACCAGGGGGAATAAAAGATGTTATTATCCCTGCACCCATCATCGCCTACAACACCTACATGGGGGGTATTGATTTCATGGATCAACACCATTCCTACTACCCTGTGGGTCGGCTTTCATTCAAGTGGTGGAGATACATTTGGTCATGGCTCTTCCAATCAGCCATGATAAATGCCTACATAATATTCAAGGAAACTCAGAAACAACATGGACAGCAGAAAATCGTGAGGCATATCAGTTTTCTGCTGGATGTTCTGCAGTCATTGTCTGTGGGCAGATCTGTGAGACATAGGGTACCTGCCCAGTCTCTGGAGGGTTGTCACAGCATCAGACCCCATGTTGTACACAGTTTCCAAGTATCCTGGCAGGAAGGAAAACTGTTTTCGGTGCCAAGCGTCGTTTTCCAAAAAGGGATACACCACTCAGTCAAACTTTGGATGTCTTCTCTGCTGCATTCATCGCTGCAAAGCAAAGCCCCATGTTTTGCTCAGTTCCACCTTCAGCTGGCAAATCAGTGGTGAACAGATAGTAATTTTTAGTAATTTATTTGTTCACAATTTCCAATCATGATAATAATAATAATGAGATTTGAAAGTTAAAATATATTAATATTACATACATACAGTGTGGAAATTGTGGGACCAGTATAGCATGTTCTGTCTTCCTACTAGCCCCTACAAATAATATTATTATCAGAACACTAGAAATATGAAACAGATTAATTTAGCAATGAGGAGCAATGAATTCGTGTTAGCTAAAACATAACTGTATCAGAGAATTAGAGATTGCATGCATCCTTTCAAATCAGGTATGTGAACTGTACAGGAGTAATCTTTAACTGATTTACTAGTGAGTTTAGCTGTGCATTGCTCTATGCTTTTATAGTTCGAGACTAACCACATACGTGTACATCTTTCTCGTTTTTTTCTACATAATTTGTAAACGGTGAACAAACAGGAAAAGGTGAACATAAACTTGGAACATGTATTTCAAATGCCTGGACTGATTTCCTGGAGGCTTTGGGGTGGTTTTAATTGTGATTTTCATCTTCTGTGTGCCAATTTTGGACTCCAGTTGGGATATACCTTTCACTGTCTTTGTTGAATGTTTTCTGACGAGCCCATGAATAATTGTTTAATGACTTCACCATTCATGGGGGGACTGCTTGTGCATGTTCATCTGAAGGCTGCACATCTTGTGGTTCTTCTGACATCTTTTGCAAAAGTGTGTGATCCATATCTAACTTTTAAAGATTTTTAAAGATATCAGAACTATGTGCTGTTTGCGGAGTTAGTTCCCCTGTTTTAGTGAAATAATAAGGATGGCCAGCGGTGGGTCTAAGTGACACTGGGTTAAACACAAAGCTTCTATTGAGCCACCCAATTTATGTGAATGAACCAACAACTGTATTAGTAGGTTGAGTCTGGCTACTGGTAAGATCATGAGGACGAATAAGCCAGAGCAGAGCATATTTAAAAAAATGGAATTGGAATTGATAAAATTGGAATTTAAGTTTGCTATAAAAAAGTTTTTTATCCACAAATTAATTTACCATTTAATTTTTTAATTCAGAAATATTTCTTCCATGACAGTCCTACTTGGAATATAAACTACTCGGAGTAGGTATTCCAAGTAGGCACTCGGAGTATTTACTCCAAGTACTTATTCCAATCAGTGGTTGGAGTAGGTAAACAATGGAATTCGAATTGATAAAGTTGGAATTGATGAATTTGAATTGACCAGATCAAATTTATTGGAATTGACTCCATGTCTGGTTAGGTTAGTAGGTTTAATAGGTGGGGATGAGTGAGAAGGTGGTTTCTAGGATTTGTCTCTCAGCCCTCCTCTGATGACCATTAACAGTGCCTGTTATGTCTATTCCTGCTTAATATAAATACAAATTTCTTCCATTGATGTCTTTTTGTTAGCAGACACTCTGCATGGTCCATATCCCAGTAAGGTTGTAGTTTACCTCAGGCTATACTTGTTTAGCTCAGTCCTGTGCCATATTTAGATGTATTCACATTCTAGGATATTGAATAGCCAAATTTGTGCCAACGAGTCATTAAATTAGATCCACTCATTAAGGCTATAGAGAGTTAAATTGAAGGCTGTTTTGCGACTGATAGCAGGATAGTATTGTGATTTGAACTGTGTTTTGGTTTCGTTATCCACGGTCATGAAAGAGGGATAACACACAAATACATAATGAAACTTATTTTTCCACAGGATGCCTCATGATCTGATATGCAGTATTTCACTTTTAGGACAAAAGAAGATGGATATTCAGGAATTTGTTAAATGTGTAGAATTTGCAGCTAGAAAGCATAAAAACCAGAGACGGAAGGACACTGAGCAGACTCCTTATATTAACCATCCAATAGGTAATATATTATGAACGTGAGGTTATTACTAATGTTGTTGATATTAATTTCACATTCCCCAGTATGATGTTTCTTGAGTATTCATTTAAGTGTATAATTTTGTATAGGTGTAGCCTACATATTGTCTGAAGAAGGTGCGATTACTGACCAAAAAGTGCTACAGGTAATTTACTGAATTTTGTTTAGCTGTTATTGTAGTTTGTAGCATACCATTTTTTTATATTACGACATTATTCACCTACGTGTATGCTGTATCAATTTACAACAGGGCCATTATAATTGAGTACAGCTTGGGTACAATGTCTATTAGTAAATGTAGGGTATCTTCTTATAGCTGTGACTAAAGCTTAGATAGCTTTTCCTTGATATAAAGAATATCTTATTTTTGTCATATACCATTCATTATTGTGTGTGTGTGTGTGCATGTGTGTTTTCCACTGGTGATAATGTGTGGTGATATATATATATATATATATATATATATATATAGACACCATTACTGAATTGAAAACATCAGCCATGACCCAGGAAATATTATTTATAATCAAGAGATGTTTGTAGAAATACTGGCTAGGCACTAGTTCAATACAGAGTGTCAGCTCATGATTGATTGATTTCAGGTAGCTCTACTCCATGATACTGTTGAAGATACAGATGCTACAATAGAAGAGATAGCAATGTTATTTGGTCAGGATGTTGCAGGTATTGTGTTCAGTTGTATATATTTCCCTAATTGTTATATTTTACGATAAGGTTGGTTTATATATATATATATATATATATATATATATATATGAAATGAACTATTTTGTTCCTAAACTACAAATCCAACCATTTTTTTTTAAAATAATGGTGACTGTATTACAAAAATTCATTAAATGTATTTATTTGGTTGAAAAATGTGTAATTACTTTTTAAATGAAAATTATATTAATTATTCACAAAATTTCGAAACTTATATATTCTTGTGAGCCAAACCATATGAGCCAACTTGGTAATGGAGATAGGATCATGCAAAGTATCTACCATATTGGCTCATACCTTATTGGCACAAAACAAGGACTTTACCTGAAAGTTGCTAATAGCTCTGAAGCAAAAGCATTTCTAAAAGTGGCGTTCTCATTGTGTGCTTCTCATTGGCTGCTGCTTTTAATGATTTGATCCTGCCTACCTGCTTGTACCAGAGTTTTAGAATGATCTTATCTTGCCAATTTTATAGTGACCTGTATGTCATCAAATCTATTATTTTTAGTTAGACATTTAATGACTATTGTCAATCATAGCACCTCACCAAAATGTGGAGGAAACATTATATCGTAAAATAATAAGAAAATGCAAGTTTCACACAAGAGCCAATATGGTTGAAAGGGATATATATATATATATATATATATATATATATATGCAAAATTAAACAGATCCATAATATCCTCATTAAAGATCGGATGAATAGTTTTGAGAGAGACTCAAGGTCAAGTCATACTAATGTTGCATAATTTAATTTCAGAATTTAAAAATGTGTATATTTAAACTAGCTGTCATACAAATAAGAAGTTGGAGCACTGATATCATAGTAATATATATATATATATATATATATATATATATATATAACATTAAGTACTATTTGTTAAGATATTTTAGTTGTTTGGTTTGATGACATATCTCATTCTTAATAAATAAATAAAAAACCCAGTACTGCACATATATCTACAGAACCAGTGGTTTAAATATATTTAAAATAGGCCAGGAAACAAAGTGGTGCAGTTCCAAATGAGAAATATCACACAAATTGTTGTAGAGAATTGCAAGCCAAATAGTTTCATCACAACCATAATTATGATAATGGTGAATGTTTATAATATCCGTTCAGATAAATAATTTTGATCCATTTCATTGGATTGTACAGAATGATTATTTTATCTGTACACAGCCATTAATACACAATTACTTAACAATATTACATACAACATTTGAAGAATGAAAGTACTTAATAATAATATTGACAAATATATAATTTTTCTAGGCCTTGTGCAGGAAGTCACAGATGATAAAAGTCTCCCCAAGTTGGAAAGAAAGCGTGTTCAGATTGAAGTTGCTGCAACAACAAGTCCTCGTGCCAAACTTGTAAAGCTTGCTGACAAACTTTATAACCTCAGGGACTTAATGCGCTGTACACCACTTGGTTGGTCAGAAGAAAGAGTACAAGATTATTTTGAATGGGCTGCAAAAGTTATCAGAGGCTTGCGTGGTACAAACAAGAGGTTAGAAGAAGAATTAGATATGATACTGAAGAAGAGAGGTGTTTATGAACTATCTATTCAGTGAACAATATAAGATAGATTTTGGTCTCACACACACACATGCACACAGACACACACACACACACCATGTCCCCATTTATAGGATTTTCCAATCAGCTGAAAATATATCATTGTTTTAAATGTGTTTCAAATATTCACTTTCTTCATCATTCCATTAATTGAATACAATTACAGTTGGCAGCATGATCCAATAAACGTAAAATACATGATGGTACCAGTATCTCCTTTACATCAGTTTTGTTAATTTATTTGTTATTTTAAAGGATTTTTCCTGGAAACAAATTGATTATTGCAACTTTTATATACTTTCATATTAATGTTTTCTGTTATAGTTTATAATAAAATGATCCTTATATATACAGTGCTGCCCAGATATAACACCAACATTGGATGGGTGTAGAAATGATGTTGCCTGTCTAGTGGTTGGATCAACAATCTGTTGTGATTGTTATGTGTTACAATCAGAGTGAGCAATAATGTCGTTCTGCTCTGATTGTTTTATTCTGTGCGTTTATGTGATGAATGTACCACAATTAAAAATGTTTGATGGATATTGTTCATTATTTGTTAATTTATACAAATCAAGATTATGATTGGTAACATTTAGGGGCACAGCTTCATTTCCAATTAAGAGAAATGATATAAAATTAAAAAAACAAATTTCATTAGCCATTTGTCTTGGTTGATAAAAGCTTGTTGCAGATCAATAGACGTGAATTAATCTATTCCATAGATCAAACTGTACATTGATTCAGGTGATTTGATATAGAAAGTATGCTTTGATTGCAAGACATTTCCATGACTCGATCTATAGTTCAGTACAGATGTACCAATGACATAATGCAGCAATTTTTACACTGTAACAGAAGATATGCTTTGCTGCAGATTGAGCTTGCTAAGTGCAGTTTTGGGAACAAATTAACTTCAATTTCCATGGAGTAGTGGGGATTGAACCTATTTAAATTTTAACAAGAAAAACAATGAGTTTCAATTAAAAAGATAAAGATTAGTTTCATTTCATTTGGATTCAGTTGTCTTGTGGATCTTGCAGATTATATGTTCACAGTTTTGTAATTTTTTCTGTCGGCACCCTTCCACATACTGTTAAAACATGCACTTCAAACCAATCCAAATGCTCCATTTAAGTAATGAAGTCGTGGAAAGGTAATCTGAATCTAGATTTTAGTCATTTCTGTGTGAGTCTTAGGTTGCTTTCTACGACCAATCAGAAATAGCTAAATTGTCTGCTGTGTCGAGGTGAAACTTCAGCATAGAGTATGACCACAGTGAAGTTAACATGGCTGAGTATTGGTTTTCATAGTTTCCAAAGTTCGGCCTGCAATTTGCAGTATATCAAGGAATAAACAGGGAAGAATGTAGATGAAAAACCCTAATTTTACACACCATACACTTCGGTAGATAGATAGCTATTGATTAATGGATGACGTAGAACAATTATTCGCAGAAACAACAGATTGATGTCATCTTCAACATCTCGGCGTCTCATTATATTAATGTAGCAGGATGTTATACTAGGCCTGCGATGATGTAGCTAATAATGATAATCGGCTACATACAAAACGTGATCCGATTATATTTTCAAACTAAACTTAAATTTCATTTCAGATTATTATTAGTCGTTTTATCAATACTCAGGAAGAAAGTGTACATTAAAGTTCATTTTGTATTGTGCTTGAGGAGAAGAATATTCACTTGATATTCTCGCCTTCACATTATAACTACTCCAGTAAGAAGTGTTGCACAGTTTGTAAAAATTCACACTTACAGGACTGTAATTTTAAATATTAGGATTAACAGTGTAGTGTGTGTGTTTGGCATTTTTCATCTGGTCATTTGGTTTCCTTTTAGGAGTCGTCTTTGGGTATTTATCCCAGATTCAGCTAACGCGGATGCTGAACAAAAGCACGTACGTAACTGAAATGAAGGGAAGTGCATGGATTCGAACGACTTACTTCGTTTGTTCCTGGTGTACGTGTTGAATTAATCACTGCTTGTTTGAAGACATCAAATCAGAATGATACAGTTAAGGATGTTCGATGTTTCTGCATTGTGCTCTTATCTAAAGTCATTACTCAGACACATTACATTACTTTACCGGCGGTGGGTGCTTTTTGCTGGGATTCGAGTGTACTTAAACCAATTTGTGGCAGTAGTTTACCACGGTGCAGACCTATCAGAATTATAATGTCAAATCAAGTTTTGACTAAATGTTTATTATTCGACCCATAGGGCCCGAACATTGTAATCTTCAGTTCTCCACTGTTTAGTGTTGATTCACTATCGGGTGTTGTCATGGTCAATAGTGCATTTACTACTGCAAATCGTGGCTGAGTGTATGTTCTAGAACGAAAAGTTGTGTTAGAAATTTTAGAAAGTTATTCATAATCTTTTGAATAAAATATGTTATCAGAAGTAGGTTTGCATTTTGAATCAAAGGGTTCTTTATCTAGTAAGATATTACTTTTGGTAAAAAGACTTAAAAGAGATACAACATAGGATTAGATAATAAATTGTTGTTTTCAGTAACAATGATGATTCCATATATACACTCACAACTTCGGAAAGACTGAAATAAAACGTTTGAAAAGCCTGTTTTAGGAACAAATCTGGCAACACACTTTATTACTGTCACCGTGTCACGAACATCAACATTTCGGTGATACACACTTTATGGCTAACATTTCTGCTACTGAAGCCCCGATGGGTTAGACGGATCAGCGAGAGAGAAAAATGTGATCGGGACATCGGGGTGTTGGATTATTGAGGTGTCCGAATAATAGTGTTTCGGAAAACTGTAATGTCCGATCGGAGAGAGGAAAGTGTAAATATGTCAGCTCCGTTGTCGTAGCAAAATGTATTTAAATTGCATTGGAAAACAGTACATATTTATTTTTCGGTTCAACATTATATAAAAAAGTAGTACTTTAGTTGAAGAGCAATTAACTCGGATTATTCGATTTTAGACCAGAAACAATTAGTGTTACTTTTGTATCTGAGACACAATGGACAGAGGCCACTTAACGCCTTCTGTCAATCGATTCTAGGCTCAAATACAACACACAAGAACGTGGACCAAAAGTTGATTTAAACATTTTCTGTGAGGTATTTTACTCTGTAGTTCTGGATTATATTTTTTTCATACGAAACACCGGAATTTTCTTTTCCGAGTTATGTATACAACATCTTAACCGCCTCTATGGCCTAGTGGGTAAGAGTGTGGGACTTTCTTACTCATGGTTATGCTGGACGAGAGATCGGAGTTTTCAATCCCGGCCGTGGCATTATAGTAGGGGGAGTTTTTCATCCAACCAGGCAACTGGTTTTCTCAACTGAATATGCCATCTATTATAAATTCTAAATTTATTTAGAATTAATCTCCGTGGTGAAACAGTAAATCACAGACTATATGCCGCTCCCTCATTTGAGGTAGCCAAGCCGCGTAAAATAACTGCCATTTTGCCATTAATAATAATAATATTATTGTTGTTGTAGTAACATATGTACGCGTGATAATTTGTTTAATATTAAATCAACATTATCATCTTCATCATTTTATTCCATATACATTTGTATATGTCATGTTATTTGGAAAATTTTAATTAATTATATGATCTGATACTGCTCTTTCACATTATTGATGCATATAAGAATGATAAATAAACCACAAGTAAATACAAAGTTAAAAGAAAATTATATTTCGTTTTATTTCATTATTGTAAATTTTTGGCACTAAACCCAACATTTCCGATCTAAGTGGCTGATTATTAATATGTAGTGAAATAATTAATTAATTTGTTTGTTAAGAAATTAAGAACAGTTAGCCCAGTAGATATTTAATTATAAAGTAATTAGCATTAAGATGGACAAACAAATTTCTAAGTATCTAACCACAGTTGTTTTTATCACAGTAGTATTACGAGGGAGGGGGGTGGGAGGTGGGGGTGGAGTGGAGTGTAAACAAGTGTGAGTAAACCAAATGTTTATATTCGCTGATGAGTATGATATATGAGAAAGAAAATGGAGAGGCATTATGAACTATACGTCGTTAGTTGAGTACACTAATCCTGTCCATTGTTTACGAACATACTAATGGAGGGCTGTTACATTTATAGTACACTGACCTAAATAAAGACTCATTATTTGTCCTAAATGATGTTATCTTTATATCGTTAACTTATATTATATTTGTATATATTAATATACCTTTCTTGTAGACTATAGAAACATTACTGTATTAAATTTGTTAAAATTCCTAACCCACAATAATTTATTAGGATATATCGTCAGATTAACAAGTTATGATGTTTATAAAATAAGTATAAAACTGATACCTTTATTGACGCTTCGATAAAACAAAGCTACAAGTAACTGTTATTAGAATCAGGGGAACAGCCCTCTGTGTGTGCGTGTGTGTGTGTGTGTGCG
Organism: Paralvinella palmiformis; assembly: GCA_025642065.1. NCBI lineage: Eukaryota > Metazoa > Annelida > Polychaeta > Terebellida > Alvinellidae > Paralvinella > Paralvinella palmiformis. The sequence continues at coordinate 189,535 of JAODUP010000253.1, read as the reverse complement.
TGTGTGTGTATGTATGTATGTGTGTGTGTGTGTGTACGTCTGTGTGTGTGTGTGTATTGACAACAATTCTTGAAATATTGACTATCTATGTAAGGTTTTCCATTATCACCAATAACTAACACCAGCATCAGCATACAAACAGATTTTTGGTGTCTCCAATATATATATATATATATATATATATATATATATATATATATATATATCGCAACTAGAGTAAGATGACAAGTAATAATCCAACATCTGTTTAAGAAATTACTGATATTTTTTATGTATGTTTTTGTTTGTTTTAGTAACACGTTTTATTGATGGCCCATTCAGCCTTCGACCAATTGGCACTAGTGAGCGCGACAGGCATTATTTGTCACTCACTCACTCACTCACTCACTCACTCACCACCACTCACTCACTCACTCACTCACTCACTCACTCACTCACTCACTCACTCACTCACTCACTCACTCACATACCACCCACCCACCGATCCACCCACCAACCCACCCACCACACCAACCAACCCATATATCCGTTATTTAGGTCACTGGATATGTCTCCTATCATAGTTTACTGCTCAGTGATATTTGGTCTTCGGCGAAAAGCCGGATTCGCCAAAGTATGTGCGATGATACTCTCAGATTAACAACTCGTTTTTGTTGTTGTCTATTTGACATTATGGCCATAGAGTGATGACACATCAAGCGCCTTGTAACAATGACCTATAACATGTTATCATTTTGACAACATATAAAGCCAGTTTGAGTATACCTGAGGAATAATATTTAATTATGTTTGTTTTTATGGACGCTTACATGACGATATTGTTCTAAATATTAATTATAATTATAAAGTACGTGTACTTAAAATTCAATTTAAAAATCATGTTCGGACTAACCTCTCTCTCTCTCTCTCTTATCATATATATATATATATATATATATATATATATATATATATATATATATATATAATAATAATATATAATATAAAATTTTGCATGTTTATATAGCGCCAGAACCAGGTAACCCTGTTCTGAAGCGCTGTACACTATTATTATCTCTGACTCAGACCTGTTTCCACCAAGCACACATCTCAACTCCCGAAGGAACTCAAACAGCATACGTCCTGTCAGGTTCTCATTTTTATGGATGAGTGAATCAGTCGCCACATGACAACATTACAGCTCACGAAGCCTCGAACCCGCGATCTTTCGGCTACGAGTCTTATGCCCTAACTAACTGAGCTATCAATTCGATTATATATATATATATATATATATATATATATATATATATATATATATATTACGCACATATTGAGATACTATATCTAAACAAACTTGAAACACTGACGCTATGAATCGTCAGTCAGACAGCTGTTGAAGACAAACGATAATACAGTTAACAGCTTTCTTTCAACCTATGACATATTAATATACGGTATGTTTAGTCACAATCTGTTTCCAACAATTCTAGTATTTATTTGTCATAAATTGCGTCAACTGCTGCGATATAGATTAAAAAATAATTGATTAGTTTGCCGGAACTCTGCTACATGTCTGCAGCTAGCTATCTGACAATCACATATTGAATTATCAGACCCTTCACCAGCTGGAAGTTAAAAACACGAAGAAGAACTACTCGGTTTGTACTTCACCCCCCCCCCCGTTATAATAACACCCTAAGATAAAGGTAAATGTAAGGATGTGCAATTTATAGAATCCTGCCAGACGAAACGAGCTTAGTGACTTTATATCATTTGTGGCTAAATATATCTGAAAGGGCTTTAATGAAATTGTACTGTAGCCTCATTGTTTTGTGGTTCTTACTGTTGTTATTATTATTGATGATGATGATGATGATGATGATAATAATAATAATAATAATAATAATAATAATAATAATAATAATAATAATAACAACAACAACAACAATAATAATAATAATAATAATAATAATAATAATATATTATTATTATTATTATTATTATTATTATTATTATTATTATTATTATTAAATAATAATAATAATAATTCCTTGTAAAAGAAACAATTATCAAATGTATTAAAAGTGTCTTACTTCGAACTTTATATTTTAGTTGTTTCGTTGTTGCCATAGTGATAGTCGTGACATCTGCCATGTTATAAGAGAGAAATGGTTTATAGTTTTATAATGATATATGTATGACAATTAGCGGAAATATTTCACTGTATTTTTTTGACCTGACACGAGCCTTCCAGTCAATAATTATCAGCCACCGTATCTGATTACGAATGATGAATGTTTACCGAAAATACGAGTACAAAAGGAAACAAAACCAAGCCAAAGTTTGGGACAGTGAGCTCTCTATGACGAAGGATTTGCTTAATTGTTTATTAATATAATCATATAGTGACAACATATTATCGTGCAGTAACAATGATATATAATATTATTACATAAATAAGTCAATGTTCTGCCACAATCTGACGTCAAACTGAACGAATTAATGAATGAGTAACCGAGTCAATTAATCAGTCAGTCAGTGAATTATTAAGTCAATAAGACAGCTAATGGACCAATCAGTTAGTTTACTATAGATTCAATCAGTACATCAGTCACTCTGTATGATTAAACAGAGACGTGTTTATAGACTCGTACTGGATCGTTCAGAACCTGTTTAACGCGATCAGACTGCATTAACGTGTAATTCGCTTGGTTTGGTGGCATTCCTGTGGATAGAGTTTCCTGGAGTCAGGCAATGTGTGCTGTTCGCACACAGAGAAGGGGCTTTAACACTGTACTATACAATAAGGCTGTTTGTTTGTGTTTTGATTAATGCGTGATAATTGCGTATAGAAGGATAAGGATATTCGTGAAGAATGTGACAGTTGTTGTGCTAAATTATCATTCTGCACGTCTATTGATTGGTCACAACTGTTATAGCTTTAAAACAACAACAACGATAGATATTCTGGATTATTTTGCGATTTGTGTGCGCATATTGAGAGATGCTACCAAATTTTATAATTTATTAAATTAATTTTACAACACATTGAGGTAAGTTATATATCTAATGCCGCTAAAATTGCCGGTTTTCGTATTTATATGGTTCTTAGTTCGCGTATGTGTATGTGCTTGCGTTCGTGTATATGCATTTTGCATATGTATTAGCGTATTTACAGTCCACATACATGTGCGATACACACGGATATGCACGCATGCGTACACACATCAAAAGCATCACTAACAAAAAACAAAAACAACAACAAGCAAGCGATAGCAATAAACAAATAAACAAAGACAAAACAAGAACAAACAAACAAACAAACAAACAAACAAACCATGGCAACGGGAAAAAAACACCGATGTAATAACAGTTGGAGAAAACCATATAAACTTTCCCCTGCCCAGAAGTATTGGATAACAAACGTTGGTAGTTTACAGTTATTTTATGAAAGTAATTTCCCTCTCATAAATGTCATATTTCTCATGATGTAATTTACTTACAAACGTTAATTTTTTTTATGCAAGAACGAGAGCCTTTTGAGTATACGATTACAATTTCTCTTTACTATGTCAGCTGATTCTGCAAAGTACCTTGATCTGTATATTGATGAGAGGGTTGTCTGCTTAGATAAATGAAGACTTGGAAATAACTAAATAATATTTAAATTTGGGATGTTTATTTAGGAAAATAGTGTACTTCATTTTCTTCAAATTTGGACATACTACATGCAATAATTGATCAAATATTTTAATTTGAGAAATCAGATAAAATACAAAAAGTGTTATTTTATAATCCACCATAGCGATTTATGTGAGCTAGATTGTAGATGGCAGCACCATCGATTTCACGTGTAATACACTCGTCCTTCCGTTGTGAGATGAGGTCTAATTTTTATGGCGGTGTTTGTGGGATTTGTTTCCCAAGGAATTCGCCCCTCGGCCATATGACCTTCGTGTAACCTTGCTGTGACCTAGCTGAGAATGACATGTGCTAAAACAACTCTATTCTACTCCAATTATTTTAGAAACGTATTGAAATAAGAATATTTCTTTATGTCTTTATGTGTATTCGTTTTATTTTAGTTGCAGACGGTATTACTCAGTACAACAGACAAAGCGAGACCATCAGATATCGCATTATCTCGTTATCCAATGGATAATGGCTGTTGTTTACCTACCTCATGATGCCATAGATAACAGTTCGGATGATGAAGTCGCAGAAATGATAATGATAACAACGAACTCTCCCCTCAAACCGATCGCCGATCCCAATATGCCATTAATTCGTTTCATCTGTGAGGTGACTATATCTCTACCTGTCGCCATATTTGGTATTTTTGGTAACATTTTGGCGTTTGTTGTCCTTCGTCGACAGAAGAAACGTCTCACCACCAATGTACTGCTACAGACTTTAGCCGTCATCGATACTCTAATATTGATTTGTTCGATCTTGTTACGATCGATGAGATATGTCAATTGGTCGAGTTATAATGATGTATATCACTACATCTTCATATCTTTATATCCGTGTGTCTATTTCTTCCGGATGGCAGACACCTGGATCACCGTGTTGATGACCGTGGATCGTTACATCGCCGTCTGTCACCCGTTGAAGGCCCAACGTTTGTGTACGTTACGTCGGACCTACGTCATCATCAGTGTCATCTTCTTCACGACCTTCACCTTTTCGATGCCGAGATTCTTTGAGTTTGAGTTGACGGATGAGTTGAGTTTGACGACAGTTGGCTATATCCATACCGAGTTGGTACTAAACAGGACATATACGGTACTATACCGTATTATTTTGTTTTTTGTTGTCATGTACTTAGTACCAATGATCTCATTGATGGCTTTAAACATTAGATTGTTACAGACTATACGTCGTGCGAGTCGTAACAGGGACTCCATGGTATCTGAAGGCAATCTACGTAACAAAGATGGCGGCCATAATGCAATGACGTCATCGCGTCACGTCACCTTGACCGTTGTAGCCGTTGTCATCGTGTGCGTCATCTGTAATATGATCGCCATGACGACGCACGTGATTTGGGCGATACAGATATGCTTCCGGAATTTGCGATATCTCGAGATGTATCGTCGCTTTTTGGCCAACATCAGCAATATAATGATAACGTTTAACAGCGCCATAAACTTCGTCATATACTGTGTGTTTAGTCGGAAGTTTCGTGTAGGATTAAAGAGGACGCTTCGTTGTCGGAAATTGTCTAAGATGGAGAGTGGACTTCGTTCAGTTCGTCAAAGCAAGGGTTCCATTACTTGGTCATAATGTCACCTTTACATGACCAATAACGTGTGTGTTGGTTTGTTGGCCATTTTATGAACGCGGTAGACTAAATGAGCCGAGATACCTCAAAGTGAAGGATTAAACCTCTTCTGGAATAGCGTGGTCGGGGTTTGAACCCAGGTGCTATAGATCTGTGACCAACCGCTATCAGCGACTGATAGTTATAAATCTGCCTAGTTACAGAATTCGGTTTGTTTTCCTATTAATAGGAAACTATTAATTAATATTTATTTAATGTTTTGTATTTTTAATCGGATAATTAGTGATAATATCGTAGGCGTTTGTGTAGTTGTTTACCACGATCGGAATACTTGTGTTTACGGTCATGGTATTTTAATGTAATTAATAAATATGTCATTACTCGTTTTATATCATTACATCAATGCTGTGTAAGGTAAAGAAAAGATAGAAGTGTAAAGACGTGATGATATAAATACTCGGAAATACTCTGTACTGTCTTCAGTTGGTAGCTCGGATTCCCCAAGATCATCCTATTATTAGTTAAAAGCAAACATTTTACGAAAAGAGAGAACAAATAGAATTGCTATTTTCTAGGGGGGGGGGGGGAGTATCCATGGTATAACTGGTAGCGCGGTTGGTTACAGATATCTAGCAACTGGGTTCGACTCTATCCGAAAGCTGTTACCTCTTTCACTTCGCCTTATTACCTTTGCACGTCGTTAGGCTCGTTTAGTCTACTGTGTGCACAGAAATGGTGGCTAAGCAGCAACTCTTACAGCATCTATAAGTATTAAGATATATATAAAACCAAACAAACAAACAAACAAACAAACAAACAAACAAACAAACTATATGTAATTTGTATAATTTAGTAAAGACAAGTGACAGATAAAAGCGCTGAAATTATGTTAATTTTGAATAAATGAGTTAATTGTGATTGTTTTCAAACCTTAACATCACCTTTATACTAGTAATTAAAGCAACTGTTATATCTATACTAATGACTATAAGAATCTGATCAAAAAGCTGGAAATCAATAATGAAGTGAAAGGAAAGATAGAATCAAATACATTAAACTCTCGAAAATAAATATTAATGAGAGGCAATTTATTTAGGGATAGTCTATAGCCGATAAGATAAAATCTACTATGTTTCTCCTTCCGGAAAAAAAGATTATTTTGATTAATCCAATTTCCAAAAGCACCATTCTAAAATTGCTAAAACTGACCATTACGCATCAGTTAAGACACACCACAGCAGTTTTAAAATAGAAACCAAACTCATAGATGTCGAATCAGAACTTTAGTGAATTGATAGCCTGTTTCCTGAATTAAGCTAATTCCGTAGATCGGAATTAGAGCAGAGAATATCTGTTCATATTGTGAGTTAAACAATTTCTTTATAGTGTCTCATTACATGGATATAACAAGTGGAGTGCAAAAAGGTGATTTAAAAGAACAGTTTATTCTCAGATGTTATAAACCTCTCCAGATCGGACAACAATATTCGTAAACTATATATGACATCATGGATATAAGGGCGCCCCCGTGGTCTAATTGGTAGCGCGTTGGACCACAGATTACTACCACCCGAGTTCGAATCTTGGGGTGGGCTTATCTGAAGGGTGTTTCATCTTTGAATTCGCTTCATTACATTTGTAGGTCAATCAGCCCATTTAGCCTACCGTGTGCACAAAAGTGGCAGTAAAACATCAATCATCATCATCATCATCATCACACCATGGATATAATGAAATAAAATAAATTACGGTAGGGTAGCCATTAAGGTTTTCTCGAATGCCTTTACCCCCCCCCCGAGATGACCTTTATAACAACTGATAATTGACGCAGTCCTTAGCTCATTGATATAAATATGACAGCTCGATAGATAATTAATTTGTGGTGGAAGATTAATCATATAAGCAACATTTGAGGTGGTTTGGTTTAAGTAGATTAAAATATTCGTAACTATATTTTTGTTGAGAAACTATGCCTGTCTGATGCTTGTCTACGTGCTAATAACAAGGTCAAACTAACCGCTCGTCAAACATCTTACACCGAGTGATGTCAAATTTCAGGATGATCCAACCTTCCTATATGTCTGTTTGATATGAGAAAAACAAATGGCGGTGTCATAGTTAAGTCATCATGACTATTAACTGGATTTTATAATATTTGGCTCATCGTATTTATATATTGACATAAATGTATAATTTGTGTCAGCATATTTGTATTAGATAAATGCGGAGAGAATAAAGCGTTATGACGACTTCATTATATGTGTATTTATTTAGAAATTAGTTTATTGATTAACAGAACTGACAAACAAAATTTAATTTAGGCTGCCTCATTTTTATGAAGCTTCTGCTTCATAATTATTGCTACTACTCTTCATGATGATGATGATGATGATGATGACGATGGTAATAATCACGAGATGAAGTAACGGACTACAAACTGAGAAGTTACTAGTTCTAATTTACTTGATGATCTTTAATGTTTTCATAATCGTAAACTGCCGTTGGACAAAGTTTAATATAAAACATGTTCTATAAATATCGTACTTAAAAGGATGACATTTTATATCATTCTACTTAAACGCTATACTTCATTAATTTTCTTGCATGTACTTTATAACTATAGATAATAGTATAATAAAAATAATATTGTATACAGCGTGTATTAATCAAATTGAGTTTATCCATGATACGTTACACTGAAAACATAATTAAATATATGATACAGGTTTTTTATTTTTTTTTAAACAGTTTTCAGGTCTGAACGCAACTTCGATTAAACAATAAATACAGTTACACATGCTATTCATACAAAATGTGTCACATCTAGCGCTGTTTTTTAAAAGGAAACTGCAAATCGGCATTATTCAATTAAAAAAAATCCTTGACTCCCATCAGATAAAAATAACAAACCCAGGAAAACTAAAATTTTGTAAGAAGAAACTAATTGTCAAAAAAAAGTGGTATATATCTGTATATCAATGTGGTCCAGTGGTAGGTCGAGACTTTCTTACTCATGGTCATGCTGTGTGGGAGGTAGGAGGTTCGAATTGGTGGTGATTTGACACCAAGTGGATTCACTGCACCACGCACCTCGAACTTCCTAAATGGCGACAGAGTCGGCCATGTTTTCTTTCAAGTCAATGGAGTCGGCATTCTACTTTGAGATTGTCTGACGTTTGAAACCGATTTACATTTTCACGTCAGATATTTTGAAAATTATCAACTGAATTTTGTCTCTTTGGGTGTGTTATTGTAGCTACTATCTACTAATTAAATGCAACTAAGAAAAAATGCTATCGATTAGGATTGCCAGCGGAATACAGATTATATGACACTGGTAGCATTCTCAGGCAGTATAAACAAGAACAAACACATAAACACGATCACATCATACATCTTGTCATCTCCCCTGATGATTCCAATTTGATCAAGTTGGTGTCTGTATTTTTCATACTGTCTAATCAATTCCATATTAAAGGTAATGCCTCTTTGCAGAAATAGTCTGTTTCAACCAAATGTACTCAATACAGGTAATACAGGTCGATTGACAAGAATGTTTTTATTGCCGATTTGAAAATCTCTTTTCTTGTATTGGATCGGCTGCATGATGTTGATTAACTGGTTGATATGTAAGATGGTAGATTGATGGACCTAGTTAATGATTATATAATTCTAAGGATTAAGAGAAAGACCATAATATATTTAGCATTTATAGGCAGAGAAGAGCATTACCACAGTAACATTAAATATTGCAAGGAAAACAAAAGAAAAGTTTTGATTCTTGCAATTAAAGTACTTCTTAAAATTCAGACTATCCTGCCAAATAATATTAACTTAGACAAAGATTTGGCCTATTATTTTTATAACATTCAAAAAAAAAAAAAAAACTAAACATGTAGCATTTAATTGCGTATCTATCATGGATACATTTAAGCCTTTTATATACACCGGTATCAAAGAATCGATGGAAAAGTTTACATGGCTGGTGAAAAAGGGTCAAGATGTTTTGATAAACTCAATAACAATATTTTAAATATTTTTCTCGTTTAAAAAAAGATACATGAAGGGTTTCACTATTAATAAAAGCCCCAAGCCTGGAGTGCAATGCTTTAAAGAATTAGAGACCGGTTTTAAATTTAACATTGATTTTATCTAGAATTATGGAAAAGGTAGTTGCTGTCTGCTTGAGTAAATGCTTATTCAAGAACAAACTTTGTCATATCACATAACTAGCATTATGTAATGTAAAATAATCTTATGCACAAGATCATCCAGTATTACTTGGTCATCTGGAACTGCATACTGCATTTGATATGGTTGACTGCATTGTACCTTATTCGTCAAGTAATGTACTTGAATGATTTCAATACTATTTTGAACACTGCTAACAGTGAGCGATCTGTGAGATAGAGGTATGCATTCAGACTACGTATCTCAAGATGTATCGTTCGGTTTTTTCCAACATCAGCAACATAACGATAACGTCTGACATCATCTACTGTGTATTAAAAGATTAAAGAGTACAGCACAGTTGTTAGAGTGATGCACTATAAACATTCAAGTTATTGATTCGAATCTTGGCCATGTATATATAATATTTGTGGGATGTATTTTCCTTGCCATAGGCTAAGCCACTCTACTCAATTCTACACATGTGTATTATAGCACAATAACATCTGTCAGCTGCAGACATGGGGTCAATTCCATTTTATCAATTCCAATTTCACTCAATTTCATTTGGTCAATTCCAATTCCAAATCAAATTATTCAATTCTAATTCAAATCCAATTCCAAATTTATAAATTCCAATTCAGTTTTTTACCAACTCTTTTTTACTTACTACTTTTGACCATCAGTAGGTACTCTGAGTACCTAGCTACTTGGACTACCAACTCCGAGTAGTTTATATTCCAAGTAGGATTGTCATGGAAGAAATAGTTTTGAATTAAAATATTAACTGGTAAATTAATTTGTGGATTTAAATGTTTTGGCCTGTTATAAACATTGAACGAGGGTAAATACCTAACTAGCAATATCTCTATATATATTACATGTATGCTATGTGGTGGTGTTACAGTGTTGTGGGCAGAGCCGACGGTATCCATATCATTTTAATTGGCTAAATGCTCACGTGGGGTACCACAGTCAGTGTGGATATCTGATATATATATATATATATATATATATATATATATAACAAAATTCTGGATCAATTTGGTTTCAGTATATTGGTAATACCACATGTAAGTATTAACGTTGTAAACATGGTAAATTAATTTGTGGATTTAATTTTGTTTTGTAGGAAACTTCAATTCCAATTCAAGTTGCCAAAGTTAAAGCTTTTGCTTATCAATAAAAACATGCTATTTAAATAAATTTATAAAAGTAAAAATTATTTTATACAACTGGCAAGTGAACCTAGTTAAAAGAAAATAAATAGATCTCGTACCTTTGTCTTTAAGCACTAAATGTTGAAAGGCTTATTTTTTAATTTGAGTACATACAGTGAAGAAATGTTACCTTTTCATCAACATAATTAGATGTTCATTATATTAACAGAACTTGTAGGCTGAATTAATATTGAATTTTTAATACTATGGCCAATAATTATATTATTGCACATTATCTTTGAATGCAACCCTTGACTGATTGTACCAAATTATAAAGACTATACATTTATTGACATATGTGGGGAATACATTTCAAATCATAACCATAATAATCATGCTGATGAAACTTACTGACTAATAAACACTATTATCCTGAATTATGTATTGTGTGCACAAGGACAAGCCGAATGAATTACAGATGTGTCGAGCTGATTATCGTTTGGGGGCTCATTATTGATGTGTAACATTCATTTTCACTGACGGATTCCAATCTTTGTCTGCCGTCATTATTATAAAGTTTATTGGGAGAAAGCATCCGTTTCACCTCGAAACGAAACTTCCGACTAAACGCACAGTATACGACGAAGTTTATGGCGCTATTAAACGTTATCATTATATTGCTGATGTTGGCCAAAAAGCGACGATACATCTCGAGATATCGCAAATTCCGGAAGCATATCTGTATCGCCCAGATCACGTGCGTCGTCATGGCGATCATATTACAGATGACGCACACGATGACAACGGCTACAACGGTCAAGGTGACGTGACGCGATGACGTCATTGCATTATGGCCGCCATCTTTGTTACGTAGATTGCCTTCAGATACCATGGAGTCCCTGTTACGACTCGCACGACGTATAGTCTGTAACAATCTAATGTTTAAAGCCATCAATGAGATCATTGGTACTAAGTACATGACAACAAAAAACAAAATAATACGGTATAGTACCGTATATGTCCTGTTTAGTACCAACTCGGTATGGATATAGCCAACTGTCGTCAAACTCAACTCATCCGTCAACTCAAACTCAAAGAATCTCGGCATCGAAAAGGTGAAGGTCGTGAAGAAGATGACACTGATGATGACGTAGGTCCGACGTAACGTACACAAACGTTGGGCCTTCAACGGGTGACAGACGGCGATGTAACGATCCACGGTCATCAACACGGTGATCCAGGTGTCTGCCATCCGGAAGAAATAGACGCATGGATATAAAGATATGAAGATGTAGTGATATACATCATTATAACTCGACCAATTGACGTATCTCATCGATCGTAACAAGATCGAACAAATCAATATTAGAGTATCGATGACGGCTAAAGCCTGTAGCAGTACATTGGTGGTGAGATACTTCTTCTGTCGACGAAGGACAACAAACGCCAAAATGTTACCAAAAATACCAAATATGGCGACAGGTAGAGATATAGTCACCTCACAGATGAAACGAATTAATGGCATATTGGGATCGGCGATCGGTTTGAGGGGAGAATTCATCAGGGTCATCATCGTCACGTTATGTGACGTAATTACAACGTCCGTGACGTTACCGTATGACATGTTATATAGCGTGATGTCATTTAAGGTAATAAACGACATCGTGTAATTAGCCGCCAATTGTCACACTGATCACATCCACATATATCCTTTCTGCTGAGTTTATTTCAAGTTTGATTGATGGCGAATACTGTATGTCGCTTCGGGTGTCTAGAAATAATAGAATAATCAATTTATCATATATTGTTATCATGATACAATTATTTTGTTTTAGCCATAACAAAATGTAGCTACCACGTATAACAATTTAATTATTTGAACAACAGACATTTACCATCGCTATTTTGTGTAATAAATTCTGGGATTCGGTTACCCTTTTTAATATTAAACAACTAACACACCTGACTGTCTCCGCCTAAGCTGATAACAATTTAAATTATTGCTCGATCTTTCTCTAAAATGTCTGCTAATTAGTAGAACCCTTTCTTTCTAGTGTCTAGCTTTTATTGAGGAATAGATATTGAATACAAAAAAATTACAATTTGTGTTAGTTTGTGTTATTTTGGGAAATTTATGTTCAAAAAGTCATCTAATAAATTACCAAAGGAGACCCTAAACTATACACCTGACTATTGTTAACTTATTAAGTAAATAATCTTGAAAAACTATATAAAATCCACTGAGTTCTTTTTTTATAGAATAGTTGTTAGAATATTATATAATGTTATATATATATATATATATATATATATATATATATATATATATATATATATATATATATATTGTGTGTGTGTGTGTGTGTGTGTGTGTGTGTGTGCAACAGTGTCACATTAATACAAACTCCAGTGAATCAACTACAGCTTGAATCAAGTTATGATCCCACACCCAAATTGATACATTTTATTAGGACTAAACATATAAGATATCAAATATGTTTATGTTTGTAGTATGTATTATATATATATATATATATATATATATATATATATATATATATATATATATATATATATATATATATATATATATATATATATATATATATATATAGTAATTACTCACCTTCTAATATTAAGTTGTTACACCATGGAGTGAATAATTCGACAAGCGAAGGAGCCAGTTTCGCTTATATTACTAAACCGTCTAATGGACTACAGACTGGTCTATGATCACATCAACAAGTGGATGTTGTTATTAACATCAGTCAGTTTGATATACATCCGACCCAGTGTAATCTACAAAATGGCTACTGACAGGCAGGCACACATTGATAACAGAGATGATATAGACTTTCTACTGTAAACAGAAAAAGGATCCCCCCCCAAGAAAAACCCCAAAACAACACAAACCCGATAAACCTTTCCACGTCTAAAGAATCACTTTAGCAAAAACCAATAAATATATAAATATATTAAAATTACTAGAGAGTAGTAATCTAAGACATGTTTTATCGTACGTCCTTTCTCTGCCACATTTCCTGTAAACAAACACTAGTAATCTAATAATGGAGATTAATCAACTAATGTCAGACTGGCAGTATCTATATATATATGTTTTGTTATCATTAATGATATTTTGTGACGTTGGCGTGTCTGTCTCCGATATTACTATCGATATTACTATCGATGTTTTCCTGTTGGATGTCATGTTTCCTTTACTGGAAAATATTAGACGTCGTTTAGAAATTATATATTACTTTAACTGGGCTGTTTATGAGAGGCTGTCTACGTCCCTCCTCCGGCCGTATGTAATCTTCAGGCCAGTGTTCGAATCCAAGGAATACCTGTGTTTGTGGGATGTTTCATTAGACAGTTGCCTATCGGTCATATACCCTAGGTGTTGCTAGCCCGAGGCTAGCCAACTCTCTCACCCAACTTACTCACCCAACTCACTCACTCACCGTACTCACTCACTCACCCAACTCACTCACTCACTCACTCACTCACTCACTCACTCACTCACCACTCACTCACTCACTCACTCACCACCACCACCACCACCACTCACTCACTCACTCACTCACTCACTCACCACTCACCACTCACCACCACCACCACTCACCACTCACTCACTCACTCACTCACTCACTCACCACTCACTCACTCACTCACTCACTCACTCACTCACTCACTCACTCACTCACTCACTCACTCACTCACTCACTCACTCACTCACTCACTCACTCACTCACTCACCCATGATGATGATAATGATGGTGTTGGTTTAACTCACTCACCAAACTCACTCACTCACCCAACTCACTCACTCACCCAACTCACTCACTCACCCAACTCACTCACTCACTCACCCAACTCACTCACTCACTCACTCACTCACTCATCCACCCACTCACTCACCAATATACAATTATTTCGATTTACTGAAATGATATATAATACAATTACTATTATGTCTGCCTCGACTTGAAAGATGCATGCCAAAGATATATAATATCTTATAGCTTACCGTTTCATTTTCGTAACAAGAATCTCTTACAGTCGTACATTAAAAACTGGAATTTATTAGAAAATCGTGTTCAAATAGAGTATTTTCAGTTGTACTTTATTTTGACAACAGGAAATAAATAAGAATTTGTAAGAACGTAAGATAGGTACATCATTGCGTTTGCAAAATATGTTACATGATGATGATAATGATGGTTAATTACAGTAAAGTGTTAATTACAGTAAAGCCTCCAACATAAACAGTTATAGCAAGTTCTGGTAATATCTAATCCATCAATGAAAGGTTATATTTTGTAAGACAAAGTGTTTGTAGTTTCGGAAATCAGAGTGGCACCATTTAATTTACCCCAAAAACGTTATGACTTACCGTGCAGCGAGGTGGTAGCCTGCTGTACTGCCAACCTTCAGGTGGCGGAATCCAACTCCTGTATGGTTACCCCAGCATTTACCCCTCAGCTATAGATCGCAGTAAGAGTAGAGCGGATGTTAGACAAAGGATCGGCTAACAGTGAGAGACAATTGATGGGCTGTAGGTAGCCCCATTATTCCAAGTCTAAACAGGTTGTATTATATCGAAATAATCGAATATCAACTGAGGGGCATTAATGTTTTAAACCGATCAATTGTTATTGTGTTCGTTATGTTTATATACATTGTATAGCTGTTTATGGTTATAGACCCCAACAGCTAAATTATATATTCGGCTTGGTGGTGGAATGAGACAAAAAATGGGTTGACATTCAGTGAAGGCACTCTTTAAAGTCAACAGACCTTGCCAGTTAAGTTAGTGACATCTGTTGGCAGGATTTAGAACTACTACAATCAGGTCGTAAACACGATTAATCGTTAAGTCTGGATCACCCTTTCTTTTCAGTGTGTACGCGAGATTTGTTTGTATATTTTAACGATCATTGCCGGTGATAATACTACACGAGTCCAACTGTCAGTAATGAAAATTAAAGATACGGTGATATTTATTATATTTCTATTCAAAGAAGACTGATTCAGTAAACAAAATAGATGAAATTGGAAGTTCTATGTAGTAGTTCAGAGAACACATTTCCCGTGTACAAGCGGATTGCCGTATTCGTAGCGAAAGTTTACGTATAGGCAGTGGCTTTCCCATAGTGTTTCTTCAAAACACATCTTTGCCCATTTATAATAATATCGAAAATGAACATCGTAGTTGTAATATTATCATTTTACCAGGATAATTCAACGATATCGATTGTTTTATCTGTGGTCATTTTCCGTGTATAACGTTCGCCATCGTCTAGCAGCAGACTCATGGCGTGTGGGCACGTCAGTGATAATGCGCCGGCATAGATGGCATCATTTGGATAAAAAAATACTCATGAAATCGGAGACATATTGTGTTACTCAAAAGTATTGATTGATAGAGCAATAATCCGGCATTGATATGTTACATTTGGGTATCATTTCTCGTGAATTAACGTGACCCATGATTTGATTTTAAAATGTAAATAAATCTCGTCTGTCGCCATTTCAATTTTCAAGCCATAATCGATATACTCTAATTTTTTCACTTTATTGACAATAACATTTAATAATGGAATATGCTGAACAACAAGAAACTAATCTATCACTAGAAGTATTTTCCTATCTGAATTTCAATTGTATTACGCAGTAGATCGTTGTTGAAAACGAGATGTTTAGAACAAGAATCCGACCTATATTGAAAACCATGAAATTCCACCCCGCTGCTCTGGGCTGCACCCGGCGATGACCCGAAGTGTAAAAGCCCGCGAAAATTAGTTGGCAAGGTCTATTGTCCCGATATACCAGAATTATACAGTCGTGCCAATTTTAGACCTAGAACGGTGAGGTGGGTCAAGAGGTACATTAATTGTCTGTGGGTCCTTCTGATATTCAACCTATTCTACGTTTCGCACGGCAAATAAAACAGTCAAAATAGTACGAAACAATAATGTATTCAATGAACAAAGAACCTGTCCTTTTGCTGCAAATGTAGGCGGAAGTGAACTGGAGTCTCATCACGCGTGCGCGGAAGTCGTTGTGTTTACATTTTACACGTGCTCTTGTTGACATCTGAAGCATTGTGGTACGACGGTGGTGGTTGGCCAAATATTATGCCCCTTGCCCCTGTACTAGTATTTTTAGCCCATACTATTCTCTTGCGGAACATGGGCCGGCAACTTTTCTTCAGGACTGACAACTTTTAGGACTTGCCAGCCCTGGTGTCTGATGAGTTTTGGAGGGAATTTCCAACACTGTATATATATATATATATATATATATATATATATATGTGTGTGTGTGCGTGTGTGTGTATGTGTGTGTCTGTATGTGTATGTGTGTGTGTTTGGGGACGCAGCATACTACCAGTATTTACATCGTCGGTGTAGCTACTCTTACCTCTCTGGCTGTGACCATCGAGAATTTAGATATAAATATATAAATACCTTCACGACACGGATTCTAAGAATAACTCTTTTCAGTATAGTTTTCAGTATATAGCTTCCAGTATATAGTTTTCAGTATATAGTTTTCCATTTCATAATGAATGATCTAAACTAAAGCCTCAGGTGTTTCCCACCCATTCCGGAAGTAGACAAAAATAATGAACTCCATTAAAACTGTTATATCTAGTATTGTGCTTTGCGGCATTATTGATCAAATACTTTATCAGTATGGATGGGTGTATATGCTTAAATTTTCCTCTTACAGAGGCTTCATAATAAAATAAATTGAGTGTAGAGATAATACATTTGGTAAAAAACGGCAATTCGATCATTCGGCGAATTTATTGATATAAAACTATAATATCAGTTGCAAGTCACTTCCATAATAATAATAATAATAATAATAATAATAATAATAATAATAATAATAATAATAATAATAATAATAATAATAATAATTGCAGGAAAGTTTATTTTTATCCTAGATACGTCACGAACACCTGGGTCTATGCGAAATGATTGCATTTTCCTCCCCAATAAGTCGGTGACGTTTGTGGGATATATTCTACTAATAAGTTTGTCCACTTTCCGTTAATCTCATCGTTATGTGTTACCTGTACGGCGGCGGCTTTTCATTCCCATCTCTACTTAAGCAGACATAAGGTTAAGGAAAACAAACCGATCGGTTTTACCATTCGGCGATATCCTTTTGATTAGCTGACTTTTCAATGGCAGTTTCGGCTCGAACTGATATGGAATCAGCCCTAAATGTGGCAATGAGGTTCACATTTAGCATCATTCTATCGATCAATATCATCGCTAGGTTATCTAGACGTAGCCATTATTATTGTGCCACATATTATTGTTAGCACATATATCAATTATTTTACATGAAGTCACAAAATAGAATAAAATAGTAATTACTATGAAATATTTAGTTTTATTATCATCTTGCAGACACATATATCTTAAAGGATATCGATTTATTGTCAATGTTTATGCATGTTTTATATATATATATATATATATATATATATATATATATATATATATATATATATATAAATGATGAAATAATTGGTGTATATAAATTATATATATATATATATATATATATATATATATATATATATATATATATATATATATACAAAAAGAGAGAGAGAGAGAGAGAGAGAGAGAGAGAGAGAGAGAGAGAATTTCGACCTGATCGATAACGATTTATGGACAGAACATACGGACATGAACGTTAAAATGAATGAATCATTTAACTCCTGAAGATTATGCAGTTTTGTATTGAAGGTATTCATGCAAGTGTTCATGAATATTTTCAAACATATTCACATTAGTATTCGTATATATTCCTATTTTAAGTATATGTATTCATATTTATTTGTATTTGGTATGTATTTGTATTTAGTAAGCATTTGTGGCGCATTTTACTGCAGACATTTTGGTTGTAGGATCGACTCCCAGTATGGTTTGTGCCTGTAGGTTGATTTATCCGAGACTAAAACGAAACACTCGCGTAGTGAGTGAGTGAGTGAGTCAGTCAGTCAGTGAGTGAGTCAGTCAGTCAGTCAGTCAGTCAGTCAGCCAGATATTTATATTCCATGTCTTCTATGCAAATAGTGTTAACTTTTACGGAGGAAATTTGCATCTTCGAATACACGTAATTTTCGGATGTAACTAGAATAATAATTACCTTTTAGATTTTTGAAAGCTAAAATGTAATAATAATAATAATAATAGTAATAATAATAATAATAATGTATATTTAATAAAGCGCCCTTACTAGCAGTAGCCATTCAAAGGTACTGTACAAATAATATGTAATATAATAATAACCCCAAATAATATTTAAAAAACCTTAGATTTAAAATATAGTTATTTTTTATTTGTGAAAACAACCTTGAACAGGTGTGTTTTTAGAACAGATTAAAAAAATTCTAGAGACTACGCATTTCTAATATCTCCCGGTAACCTATTCCACAAAATGAGGGTTGCAACACTAAATGCACAATCACCATATGACTTAAGCTGAGATACTGGCATCTGCAACAGTATCTGGCTGGATGACCTGAGTTTTCGGGATGACTTTCTAATGGACACCAGTCCACACAGGTATTCTGGCGCCATATCATTAATAGATTTATAAGTTATTAATAAAATCTTGAAATGGATACGCTGCCTAACAGGTAGCCAATGTAGTGTTTGAAGAATTGGGGTGATATGATCATATTTTCTAGTATTTGTTACAATGCGAGTTGCACTATTCTGAATTCGCTGAAGGCAATTAATGTTATAATCAGATATGCCATATAACAGGGAGTTACAATAATCGATACGAGGTAACAAAGGCATGGACTATAGTTACAAGTGCTTCTTGTGTCATTGGGGTAATCGAAAATGCACCCATCTGTAATGCTGGTGTCCTTAGGGATTTAACACAATGTAGTGATGCCAAATATATAATATTTATTTTAATGTCATTTAGTTTTAGAAGATTTTGAGTCATCCACAGTCAATCATCAGCAATATTTAACTCATTATTAGGATCCAGTGATATATACAGCTGTTTGTCATCAGCATACAAGTGATATTTAACCCCATATCGCTGTGCAATGATCCCAAGAGGACGGGTATACATTGTAACGACCAAGAACTGAACCTTGTGGTATACCAGAATAATCAAATAAAATACCATGAACAGATACTCTCTGGGAGCGTTGTTCCAGATAGGATCGAAACCATTCAAGTACTTTATCTGACAGACCAAACATATCTTTTAACATAGAGAAAAGTACATTATGATCAACTGTATCAAATGCAGTAGACAGGTCCAGAAGAACAAGTATTACTGGTTTACCTTGACCAATTGACATCATACTATCATTTTTCACTCGAATCAAGGCTGTTTCAGTGCCGTGACCACTTTTATAGGCAGACTATAGTGATTCATTAAGGTTATTATTGACTAAATATTTGTTTAGATGGAAAGCAACTGCCCTTTCTATAACTTTAGATAAAAATGTAAGATTTAAAAGAGGTCTGTAATTGTTTAGAATATTACGTTCATAGAGTGATTTGTATTAATGGTTTTACGAGGGCAGCTTCCATGGATCTTGGGAAAACACCCAGAGATAATGATTTATTAATTATATTTGTAATTGGGCTTATCAGAACATCCAGACAATCTTACACAATCCATGTAGGCATATGGTCAACTGCACAGAAAGCATTAGATAACCGTTTCAGCAACTGTCTGATATCAGTCTCTGTAAAAGGATCAAATGTATCCAACATTTTTTGACAGAATAAGTTATTAAAACAATGGGCCATATCTTTATCGGAGTTGATATTATTTGGAAGGATTGTTTAACTTTTATGAAATACTTTATTCGCAACATTGATTGATTGATGTTTTATGGCCACTTTTGTGCATAAGGTAGGCTAAATAGGCCGAGCGATCTCCAAAGGTAATGAGACGAAGCGAAAAACGAAACAACTTTCAAATATGCCCACGCCGGGATTCGAACACGCGTGGTAGTGATCTGTGGTCCAACATGCGACCGCTAGAGCACGGAGGCGCACCATTCACAACATTGAAAATAGTCCTTTGATTTCCCTTGGATGCTTTGATTTTAAAATTATAATATTCAGATTTAGCAGAGGCAAGGGTATTGTTAACTAGAATTTTACTGACCTTGAACATTTCATAATGAACACCCAAACTGGTCCTGATCCATAGCCACCCACAGGACCTTCTGTGTCTCTTTGCAGCCTGTATGTTTTTATTATACCATGGAAGCATTGGTTTCTTGGCATTTCCTTTGTTCTTAAAGGTGCATGCTCATCTACAATGACGCTCAGTGTACAATCATAGAGATCCACCCGATGATCCACATCACCCGGTGGATCCAATACCAGAGAAGAGACTCGTAGATCAGCAAGAAAAGCCTCTGTGTCTATTGACTTATATTTTCTATATGAAATAACTTTAGTTGAAACAGATTGTTTCTGTAAATATACATTAATATTAATAAAGAAACGATCAGACAGCATGGAAGACATAGACACACCATTAATCAAATTGTCATAATCACGGGAGATGACTAGATGTAATATGTGACGATATATGTGTGTTCTTTCTTGGACATGCTGCCCGAGATTGGCAGATCTAAAAATGTCAGCCAGTTGTTTGGTATCTGCATTCCTCTGGCAATCCCAATGTATATTGAAATCACCTAAGATCAACAGATGGCCACTTATTCCACAGTCTTAGAATTGATGTTCGGAAAAGGTTATCTCCATACTTTGATGTGTGGTTTTTTGACATGAAAGAGAGCAAGGCTCAGAGCGCAGCAATTACACGGTTATATACTTTGGGTCAGTTCTTTTAAATACAATGCTAGTATTCCACTCAGTAATTTGAATGTATGAAACAGGATCTTACACAGTGATCCAGTGCAGCTGGAACAAAACTAGCGTTATATATTCCCTTTTGTAAATGAGTGTCACCAGACGTCCAGCACAGTTCTGCACTCGCCGTAGACGGTTTGCCAAAGAGAGGGCAATATTCTATAACATTATATTGGTATAGGCCATTTGAGAAATTTAATAAGGATTGGGATTAAAGTCTTGCATGTCTCATCTTTTATGTATTTATAAATAAGACCTATGTTTAATATTTTATAACAACAGTACTTACATATAGAATACACCTGGTTCTCCATTCCTAGAGTATTATCCAATATAACCCCTGGACTTCTAACAGGCATTGATGAAAATATATAACTGGATCCTACCTTAATGCTAAGATTACCAGTTTTATTCAGCACGTTGATGTTCATCCAAATACCAATGACTTCGAATCAAGCTTCAATTGAAGATGAAGTATCATCCCATTTATCTCATGGCTTTAAAGACTGGTAGACTTGACTAGACTTGAGTTCCCTGTATA